>LPNX010586492.1:90865-180330 GCA_001517045.1 Pseudotsuga menziesii
TAATTGATGAAAATAGATTAATGAATGATCAATATATGATAATTGATATTATTACATAGGTAATACATCCTTATAAAGGAAAATAGAGTTTCTAGAAGACAACTCAAGCTAGCTCATAAAGCATGCTTACTAATTATGATAAACCCAATAGTTGGCTAAAGCACTTTCCCAATCTACCAAGCACCTCATGAATTAGTAATAGCATGTGTGAGTGATGATGAGCGAGGGAAATAATTTATGGTCCTAGAATATGGAGAGAAAATAATCGAGGATGGGTTGGCAACAAAAGCTACCAGTTTCCTAGTTGACTAGCTTTACCTTATCCATAGAAAAGCAGGATAAAGTAGATAAAGTAGAATAAATCAGAATCTACTGTAAATTGCAGTTACCAATTCTAGATGGGCGCTAAAGTGGTCAATATCAACCCATAATCAGAAATAAATCATTCCTACGGTATAGATGGCAAGTGTTGACTCTAAGGTGCAAGTCGATGCCAATTATCTAAGCTAGTGGGTAGGAAATTAATCAAATAATGATTAATTATTTTATGAGTCGATTTATTATATTCCAACACCCCCCTTTAAGCCTAACTTTATCATGATATCCATGAACTAATCATAAATATATATGCATATAGGTCCCAGTAACAAAGCTATAGTCACCTTTTTACAATTTATCTTGTCCAAAGAAATAAGGAAAGAGGCAAAACCTCAAGGGGAAAATCATCCCTCAAGAAAGGACATGAAAAGAAATACCAAAAAATGTTGAATTCCTAGTGTTGCTACTGCTCCAAACTAAATACTAATGTCTGGAGGAATCTTCTTCTTGGGAAGAAGATAAATATGCTCACCTCGATCAAGGGCATCTGCAGGATGGAAACTAGGACCATGTACAACAACTAAGATCCGATGATGTGAAGGAAATACTGAAGGATCTTGAGACTTGTAATCAGCTCCAAGATGATGAGAAGACTTGAACTTCAAACCAGTAGAGATAAAATGAGCTCCAAATATATGAAATAATTGTCCAAGCGAATGTATTATGTCTCCATCTTCATTTACATAGAGAGGATGTGTGAAAGTGATCTTGTAGGAACATAGAGAAGGAATAGGATTAAAGAGTGAAAATGCATGGGCTCCATGGGTTGATCTAGCTTCCAAAGAATCCAAGATATCACAAATAAGCACAATAGTAGACTCATGGGAATATACTGGTAAAGAATCTTTTGTGGTAGAAGTATGAGAGGAGGAAAGATAGTGATGTTCAAAATCTTCAAGGAGGCTCTGAGAATGAGTGCCAAGAACAAAGGAGGAGCTACAGAAGCACATGGAATCAAGTATGGTAAGTGGAAAAACACTAGAAAGACTTTATTTGGATAAGAAAACATCCTGGAAGTCACTGGGTTGCGCACCTTCAAGAAGAGAGGCATGCACAAAGTGTGAGAGGTCTGGCATATGGATCTCAGAATCCATGATAAAAGACATAGACAACACTGAATGTGCGAGTGAATCATCAATAGTAATAGCAGCTCCATTATTCACTTATTTTTCATCAACAACATCATAAGAAGATGAATCAATATCTTCTACTTCAAGAGACACAGAAAAATATTGCTATTCAATATTTGCTTCTTGATTGAAAGAGGAAGCATTCAAATCAAACAAAGTAGTAGCAACAAGAACTGTATGAGAAACTTCTTCTTCATGATCAAATTCATCATAGATTGTAGAGGCTGAGACATCTTGACAAAGAAAAATCATTGAGGAGCTAGAGGCACTCTCCACATAGCTAGAAGGATCCTCGTTGTCCTTTCCCAAAAATCTATCCAATGTTATCTAGAGATCCTTTGGGTAATCAACGGAATCAATAAGGTAGCGTATGATTGGAGAGATAGCTAAACAAATAGCTCCAATTACTCTATCACAGTCATTCAACCAGTCACTTGGCTCTTCATAAGACTCTTCACCATCTCCAATAGATATCTCATAGAGACCTTGTCTCTTTAGATCTGAAATCATATTCAATTTCCACTTTGAATATCTCATGAATGGAGAAAGAAGAGGAATTTATACTCTTGAATCCATTCAAATTTGAACCTGCAAAATAAACCTGCAAATATGAAATGGAGGATTAATTAATGAACTCTCAAAGATTTGATATCATGTAGAGCTTTGATATCCTAACCTCTGATACCATGTAGAAATTTGAGAACCTTAGATCTGATACCATGTATAACTTTAAAGTCCTATGCTCTAATACCATGTAGAATTCTAAATCCTTGATGGCATAAGGAATTTCATAAACAGGCTAAGGATCTAGGCACACAATTAACCTCACATAGAATTCTAGAGAATTAGCATAAGGAAAGAAGAGGAAGAATTAATGAACACACATTAATGAATGATCAATAAATGATAATTGATATTATTACATAGGTAATACATCCTTATAAAGGAAAATAGAGTTGGTAGAAGACAACTCAAGCTATCTCATAAAGCAGGCTAACTAATAATGATAAACCCCACAGTTGGATGAATCACTTTCCCAATATACCAAACACCTCATGAATTAGAAATAGCATGTGTCAGTGAGGATGAGTGAAGGAAAGACTTGCTAATCCTAGAATATGGAGAGAGAATAATGGAGGATGGGTTGGCAACAAAAGCTGTCAGTTTCCTAGTTGACTAGCTTTACCTTATCCACAGAAAAGAAGGATAAAGGAAATAAAGAAAAATAAAGAAAAATCTATTGTAAAGCATAGTTACCAATTCTAGATGGCCATAAAGTGGTCAAGATCAACCCAGAATCAAAAATAAATCATTCCTAGGATATAGATGGCAAGTGTTGACTCTAAGGTGCAATTGGATGCCAACTATCTAAGTTAGTGGGTAGGAAATTAATAAAATAATGATTAATTGTTTTATTAGTAGGTTTATTATATTCCAACACTCAAATCAGAAATAAATCAAACCAAGAGTTAAAACCAGAAGACATAGTTGAATTGATTGTAGGCGCGACACCATTTCAGCACATAATCTCATTTACAGTTGTTATAGCTACATTTGTTACAGCTGGTGTTTCAACTTGGAGTTATGCTATTTTAGCTTGGATTTGCAGCTATTATAATTTCAGCGAGTGTTTGTTTTAGTTAGAATGAATTTTTCCACATACTTTTTTTTCAAAAAAGCCAAATGGAGATGAATGATTTGCAGAATAAAGATGAAATCAATTATGTATGTTGCAACATTAAGTTATTATTTCCTGGAAACTTTAGAAAACATCCTAGTTTCTTATCCTTGCGATCGAACGAAGCGCAGAGGAGAGCATACTTATTCTGGGTGAAAGTAAAAACTGAAAATACAATCCTACCTACTATATGCTAATTGGAATTTAGAAAAAAGTTGCCTGTATTTAAATATCCAATGTAGCCATTCACGTAACAACAATAAAAATATGTTCAGTGTTAATTTTGCAAATAGAATATGAGGATAAACATAAATTTTTGAAATTAGTTGTTGTGACTATGAATTAACTAGAAAAAAAGAAAAACTAATTTTTTCTAACCTCGTACACACTTGAAACCATCATTCTATAGGGATTTCGTACGCATAGTTTTCACTGCTCAGATCATGATGCAACTCCTCGTTGTCCTCCACAACCTCCTGCTCGCATATTTTTCTGTCAACATATGTGCAGGATTCTTCGTATGTTGATTCTTCATTTGTTTATAGAGGAGTAATTAAGCTCTTGGCTGCTGTCAATATCTATTCTTCATGAGAAGAGGAGATCCTGAAATTTGCAAGGATCTGAGTGAGTTGTTCCAAGATTAAACTCATTGTTAATTCATTTTGAAAAATAGATTCTTACAACACCCAAATCTAAATGAAAATTTTAAATAAACACTCTTGCTGAAACATATTAAAAAAACACCCTGTACCAAAAAAAAAAAACAATTACTCTTCACAGTTGAGAAAAAACACACTTGCCGAAATTGAAATTCACACTTGAAGAATTTAAACACTCCTTGAAGAAATTGAAATTCACTCTCTAGTGTACGCTTGCAGAAAAAAATCAAACTAAAATTCAATCCATCATACTTCCCCGACAACGGCGCCAAAATGTTAGGCAGAAATATTGTCTTTTAATTCCATTGTAGTATTTTCCCTACTATTTAATTTGTCAATTCGAGGTTCGTAGGATACGAATCACATGAAAAGTATATGCAATATTGAAGTGAAATTAAGCTAATATATCCCCCTTTTCTAGTCTCTAAGTGCTAATCTAGTCCCCCCTTAAGTCGAAACACACAACTGCTAATCTAATGTTGGAAGCTGAAAAAAATGGCTGAAAGTAAATTGCATAAAAGAAAGACAACATATGAAGAGCAATAAGACAACACATGTGAGCTCACATTAACAACAAAGCAATCTTAATTTACATCACAAGAATCAATGATAAAGCATAAAAGCATTATGGATAAAATCTAAGAATTCCCTTCTCCATATTACAAAGTCGAGACTAACTTCTACAATCTAAGACTAATCTTCTCCTAATCTACCATCTCCCCAAATGAAGAGAGAGAACTCTCTTTTATACATGAATTTCTTTGAGAAGGAGATAACCATCTCATAATGACAAATCCATTATTCTCTCCACCACTTTCAACTAATTTACTATAATTACAAAATATGATCCCTTCAAATCCTCCACATGTCTCTCACAAATTCTCCACATATCTCTCATAAATCCTAGATAGGATATGCCAACCAAATCTCCATGATCTTCTCCTTGGAATATTCTTTGAATAACTATCTCCTTGAAATCATGGAGGAGATATTAGAGAAGTATTTTCTTTGAATTAATCATTCACATATTCCTACACATTGCAAAGCTCACCCATACTTGAGATATTAGTGAAAAACATGTTGATTTCTAATATTTAATCATAAATTTGCTTATAATACTAAAATGAATAAAGTGGAAAATAATAAGGTGAACCCCGAATATATGTATGGAAATGGTACAATGAAAGGTTAATGGGGTGATGAAATGTGGGGAATAGAGAAAGGTAAAGTGGATGAAAATATGACATTTCTGAGTCTCAACAGTCTTCCTATCAATGGCACTACTTGCCCAATATAAATCCACATAACCCTCTAGGTTAATCTTCTCATTCGCCTTATACTTGATCCCATAATCAACTGTGCCATTCAGGTACCTCAGAATATCCTTTGCGGCAATCAAGTGAACATGTCTGGTATCCATTAGGAACTGGCTCAATGTGTTCACAGCAAAGCAATTATATGGTCTTATATTCATCATGTACATCAAGGACACAATCATCTAATGATACATCATAGCATCAACCAACTCTGATGAAGCATCACTTAATAGCTTCAGGTTCGATGCCATAGGTGTGGTCATGGCCTTAAAATCCATCATCCCAAACCTCTTCAAGATCTCTGCTACATACTTCCATTGTCCCAAGGAGATTCCATCTGCATTTTACCACACCTTCATGCCTCGAAAGTAGTGCATAATTCCCAATTATTTCATCTTGAACTCGACAGCAAGCTTCCTTTTCGTATCAGCAATCAACTCATCCTCACCTATTACAAATAGGTCATCTACATATAGTAGGAGTATTGTTGGGTTCCCTTCTTCAACCTTGTAGTAAAGGTTGGAATCCGCTTTACTCTTGGTAAATCCCAAATTAGTCATGAAGCTATCAATTCTATCGTACTATGTCCTGGGTGACTATTTCAAACCATATAGGGATTTCTTCAATTTATACACATGAGTCTCCCTATCATGTGTCTCAAAACCGAGTGGATGCTCCACATACACTTCCTCTTCTACTACCACGTTCAAGAAAGCAGTCTTAAAATCCATATAGTGTATCTTCCATTTCATTACTACAGCCAGAGCAAGTACCGATCTAATAAAAGTGTATCTAGATACAGGTGCAAAAGTATATTCATAGTCTATTCCTTCTTTTTGGGAGAATCCATGAGCCACAAATCTTGATTTATATTTCTCTATGCTGCCAAGTGTAGCATACTTGATCTTATAGATCCACTTGGAAGTTACAATAGACTTCCCCTCTAGTCTTGGTACAACCTCCTAGACATCATTCTTCATGATCGAATGGTACTCCTCAATCATAGAATCCTTCCATTCTTTATTCTTTACCGCTTATTCATAGTAGGAAGGTTCTTTATCAATGATGTCACATAATAGTGCTACATATCCGGAGTAGGACCTAGTTTTCTTCCTCTCTCTGTGCATTTATTTTGGAGCCCCATATCTTTCTGCACCTTGGATAGCCTCTCGTACCCATGTAGGTTTCCTCTTGTGAGGATTCTTCTATTGGGGTGGATCTACAGGTTCCTAGGGTTCTTCTATTTCTTGATCTTCTTCTTGAGTTGCATTGTTCATAGTTGTATCTTGAATTTTGGGTACTTATGTTTCTTCAGGTTCTTCAAGAGGTCTCTTTCTGGAATTTTTGTAAGCTGAGTCTTTGTCAAATGTTACGTCCCTACTGATGTCGATCTTCTTGAATTGTGGGAAGTATATTCTATAAGCCTTTGATATTTCACTATATCCCACAAATATACCCTTCTTCCTTGAAGGATCTAACTTTGTCCTCTTTTATTTCGGAATGTGTATGTACAATGGATAGCCAAATATCCTGAGATGATTGACTTCTGGTTTCTTGCTGGATAATAATTATTTAGGTGTTTTGTTCTTGATTAATCTATGTCAATTACGGTTCAGTACATACACAGTTGTTCTATCAGCTTATTCCCATAGATTTATGGGAAGATACTGATCATGAAGCATTGCCCTTGCAGCTTCCATAATCATTCTATTCTATTTTTCTGCAACCGTATTCTGTTGTGGATTGTATGGAGTGGTCAACTCCCTCTTAATCCATGAATCTCTGCATAATTATTTGAATTCATTTGATGTGAATTCTCCACCATTGTCTAATCAAAAGGTCTTGATTTTCTTTTCTGTGTGGTTCTTGATCAAGGCTTTCAACTCTTTAAACTTGCTGAATACTTCATCTTTGTTTTTGAAGAAGTATATCCATGTCTTCCTAGAAAATTCATCAATGAAAGAAACATAGTATACATACCCACTCAATGAACTGGATGACATCATACCACATACATCGGAGTGGATGATTTCCAATATTCCTTTTTCCTTGCTCTCACTACTTGGAAATGTCTTCTTTGTGTTCTTTCCTTTTGCACATTATTTGTAGACACAATCATGTTTTTCTTGAATTTCTAGAAGACCTTCAATAGCTTTTATTGCAAGTGGTAGTGCTCTGTAGTGTACATGTGCAATCCTTTTCTACCAAATTTCATTTGGCTCTACTGAGTTGGTTGGCCCTTTAGCTTGTATAATCCTCCCTCTTGCTCCCCAATCACAACTACATCATCTATGGTCTTTTCCTTTGGCTACATAAGAACTTGGCCATCTACAAATGAAACCCTCATGCCTTTTGCATCCAATACAGATATGGAGAGGAGGTTCTTCCTTAGTCCTGGTACAAATAAGACATCCTTCATCTTCATAGACTTTCCAGAGTCTAACTTGTAGGAGGATTCACCACTACCTTTTATTGGATATTTGTACTCATCCCCAAGTTTCACCTTGTGGGGTGACTCATGTTCTGACAATTACACAAATGATTCTTTGAGTCCCATCATATTCTTGGAATCCCCACTATCAATATGCCAATCCTTTCTCGCATGTGTGACAGTTCCCATGAGGGCATAAATCAAAGCATACTCTTCATCACCTGAAGAATATTCACTTTCTTGTTTGACTCTCTTATTGGAAGGTTCATCATCCTCCGTCGCATGAGCATGATGTATTCTTTTGTAGTTATTCTTATTTTGAGAGCCATCTTTGTTTCTGGGATAGTTTCTGAAGATGTGTCCTTTCTCATCGCATGTAAAGCATCTGATACTAGAAAGTTCTCTGTTAAATCTTCTAAGGTTATCTTTTTGGTGAGAGTGATTACCTTTGTGATGATGATAGTCCATTCTGCTTTTCTTGGAGTGTACTATGAGAGATTGATATTCACTTCCCATATTTTCTTCTCAGGATACTATTCGAGATTCTTCTTGTGATTATTCCTCCCATAGTCTACTGAAGGTGACTAGTTTTCTTCTAGCACAAATTCCTTCAATGAAAGAGTCCCGTGACCTAGGGAGACCATTCAAAATGGTCATCACAATTTTTGCATTCTCCACTTCTTCATCCACTGGTTCAAGTTGTTCTTTAATCTGGGAGACCCTTGTAAAGTATTACTGTATGGTCTCCACATTCTAGATCTTCACACTCTTCAATTGGTTTTTCAAAGTCATCTTTCGCTTTATGTTCTTCCCTTCAAATAACTTGGGTAGGGAATCCAACATTGCTTTAGGTGTATTTAGGGAGGACACATGTGATATGAGGTGATCCTTAATTGAATTAGTAATAATCCCCTTAGCCATGACCAATTTATTTGTGTGTAAGGCCTTAGCCTCATCTCCCTCTGGAACTGGAACCTCTTCACTGATGTAAGAGTCCAACTCATTTTCTTCCAAGACCAGGGAGATCATATAATTTCTGGCTCAAAAATTATTAGATAACTCAATATTTTCATCAATATTGGTGTGATAAGACATATTAACTGATGACCTCAAATGGAAATACAAAATATTTAGATCTTACCAATTTGAAAAGCTGAAAATTGGATCTGGAGTTGATCTTCTGCAGTGTTGGTTTTTTGGTTCCAGGGAAAATTAGGGTTTGACTTTCCCAGAGTCCTACTTAACCAAAAACCTTGATTTTTGTCTCTAAAGTTTAGTTTTGAGGAGGAGATAAATCCTATCCTAGGCTCACTCAAAAATTCCTCTTTAGTGAAAATCCCTAATTTCTAGATGTAGTGGTAGGTCAAAAACTAAAAGTGCTCAGAATCAGATTCTACTTCGATAGAAAGATGATCCCTTCAATGGAGAGTCATCCTAGCCTCCTTTCACTGATGGATTGTGGAGAGAGACCCAAAAGGTAAGAATCCCTAGCTTCCTCAGCTACACAGTGTCTTCTTCTTAGGTTATCTCTGATACCATGTTAGATTTTTATCAATTAGATAGTATGATCTTAGGATCTTATCTAAGAGAATAACATGCAAAACAATCAATCACAAGAGACAATGGACACAAACATTTTACTTGGGGAAACCATAAAGGAGAAACCCCCACAACTTCCTCAGATATAGAATGAGCACTAATGGCAGTAGTAAAACCCAAAGACAAAAATATGATCTCCAATAGTTGTTCTCTCTCTTATCCCAGCTCCTTCTCTCTCACTCATGCGCTACAACTGAGTGTGAGTGACTGTGTGATAAATAGAGAGGATCAATCTCTATTTATACTAGTTTTCAACTTGACAAAAACTTACCACGACCGAAGTCTCTAGGAGAGTATAATAACCCTAGTTCCCGACAACTGCGGGAAATTTAACCCCTGATCAACAAGAAGGGTTAAACTCTATGACTTTACATGACTTGTTTACATTACTGATTCTCCTAATAGGAACATCGAGGAATAATTAAATAAAATATATGAAATACATAAGTGAATTCATTCCAAAGTTACATATACATCAACACAACCATGTCATCTCTGTGTAGTGCTTAGAGGTATTTCTATTTCATGTGACCAAACCTCTCATGCCATAGCTTGGAAGTCTCATTAGCATGTGAGAGGAGAGCTTGGTTGGTGTAGGAGGGGTCGACCAAATCCAACCTTACCAGAACCTCTAGGATCTAGTGGCTCCTACAATTAGAAAGATTGCCAAATTTATCCCTCGGCCAAATTCTGAGCTAAATTGCCTCCCCACAATTCGACTTCCGCAACAAGGCTTTCTGCAACCCTGTTTCCACAACATGATTTCTACAAGCGGGTTGTGGAATTAGGAATAAACATTTCAAATTTACTCCCCTCACAAATTTCCCTCTGCAAAATCTCTTCCGCAAGAGCATTGTGGGATGTAGGATGCAGGATGCATGACCAACTCCCCAAAGTTTCTCCCGCGACCTTCCTTCTGTAACTTTTCCTCTGCAATTTCCCGACCGTCAAATCTTTGCATTCTTATTTATGACCATCAATATACTCTTTGGAATGGATCTCATATATCTTTGTGGATATATTATTTTCCTCGCATCTTCCATTGCAGCTCTCTCCTGGACCGTCAAATATTTGTCTACGGAAACAATCTGCACCATTCGTTCTCTGCAATAAACTTGTTAAGGCAGAAAACTTGGAAGTTGTACCGATTGATCATGGAATCGATCAATCCATCCTAAAACCTCTAATATTACTTAGCCTAACTCTCCCTACGCATGCATTTACACCCTAATTCAATTATTCAAGTAGCAAACTCATACATGAATCAACAATTTCGCAGAAATACATAGAAGTTCAGGAAACTTCTGAAGTGGGCTCTTCACGGATTCACAGCTCGATCAGTAAATGCATATAAGATAATAACACTACTAAAATATAGTTAATACTTCTATTAAGAAAACACATAAGACACAGTTCGGATCTCTTCTTCATTTTTCCCAAAACATTTACGAGTGGAACCAAATGTTGGTCTATCCATCTCTCTGCAAATCTCACAACCCTAATACTGAAGAGTAGAACCCTTCTCCCTTCTCTAAACTGCCTATTTAAGCTAAAATGCAACCTAAGAAAAACAAAACAGAGCATGATGAAAAATTTCTCTATGAGAAACAAACAACCTATGGCCTGATCTCCACGTAGGGATTCATGACCCGCAATTATTCCTATCGGTGCTAAGAGACTATGACTCAGCAAAATCAAAAATATGTCATAGCATGTGACCAAATATTCACATTGGTGGCATGCCACAATGGTCCTACATCATTTGTCATTGGAAGTATGGAGGAAATTAGAAAACTTGTACATCCTCTCATGGTGGTATGAATACCCAGCTACTACAACTTGGTTTGATTCGATTTTTGCAATCTCTACCAAGTCTAGAGTGGATGTCACTCTGTTTGCTTCTCCTATATGGGTCATTTGATAGACTGAAAGAAATTTTTCTATAATTTTTGGTTCATACAACACATCACTGAAGTAACCATGCTCTAAATCAATCCTACCAATCCCCTTGGTTTGGATTTCAGAATCATCCCCCATTCAAAATGTTGGTCCAACATTCGAATGTATGGAGGAGAAGAGATCTCTTGTGGCTACCATGTGTCTAAAATCCCCTGAATTAATGATGAAGGGTGAGGAATTAGAGGTACTTGCTACCAAGGAATGGCATTTCTCCTATTTTTCTAAACTAGAGGTTCCATCTTTCTTCCTTGCGCCATCTAGGATGGGGATGTTGCTTTTCTCCAGCAATTGCACCACTAGTCAATGGTTTTCTTCATGCATGATCTCTATGGATTCCATAGCTTGTGGAAATAGGTGCATTTGTTCTTTTATTTCCCTTTATTTCCCACCTCCTTGGGAGGATTCAAACCCCCATCACTCGATCTAGGTTTTCTGACTTCTTCTTCTCTGGAAGATTCGAATTCCTTACCTTTTGCTTTCCCTTGGAGGCATTCGAAACTCCCATGTACAAGGATTTATCCTTAGCCTTGATGGTTCCCATTTGGGATAGCTTATATTTCTCCTATTTAATGGAATCCATGAAGCTATCTATACTTGGTATTTTCCAGTTTTGAAGTGTTAACTTGCCAAAATGAAATGTACTAACAAAGGCTGAGAATTCTAGGCCCAACTTCAAAACGATGGACAGAATCAACTAATACTCCTTATTATCAATCCCACATTTCTTTTTATGGAGCACAATTTACTTAAACTTGGTGAATAAATCCTGGATAGTGTCAAAGTGCATTGGGCTCAGGCTGATGAGCTCATTCTCAAGCTGGTTGTCCTCTTAGTTCATCAGTTTTACCAAAGAGTGTCTCTAGTTTTACCTAGATATCATTGGGGGTTGTTAAACTGTCTATGTGGAACAAAATCTCTCTTAATATACTCAAGCATAAAAATCCATATGATTCATCCAATTTATTGAAGTACTTGGCTTTATCTACAACAAATTTTGGCTCCACCTTTGTTCCCATGGTAACTATGTAGAGACCCTTCGATCTCAATTGCATAACCATCTATGCCTTCCAATTGAAGAAGTTGAAAGGTGTTATAAATATTTCAGTAGAATCCATTTCTTATTGCACTAATGGTGATGAATTTGTCGAATGTTCTGCAAAAACCACTCAATTTTATCTGGAATTTCTCTAAAAATGCAGCTCAAAACGCTCTAGATTGATCTCCAACTCATTAAAATCCAACCAGATCTGATACCATGTGATAATTTCGATCTATATAAATATGTAGGAGCCTTATATAAAATCACAAATCGAATTTGATGCAAAACCAGCAAAAAACCATTAAAAAAGGAGCAATTTACACATGCAATGTGAACAAAAACATGTTATTATTTAGCTTTATAACATTAAAATATGTTAATAATAGGTTTATATTACATTAGAAGTGTTTTGTGAGGCTTGGGAATCCAAAAATGACTGTACAAGTGAAATTGGCCAAATTGGCCTCAATCCCCCCTAGGTGGGCCAAACACGCATCAAATCATCCCAAATGGAAAAAAATTGTTATGTGGACATGACTGAGGTGATATGGAGCAATAATAACACTTTGGTATGCGTGGGTGTTCAAAAACAGGTGGGAGGGAGGCTCTAGGTGGCATTAAATGCACCAAATCAGTCCAAAATTGGATAAAATCCACCTCTAATGCCCCTATTCAACCAAAATGTCCACATTCAATGAACGGGAGCACACCAAAAATGATGAGGGAACACATTTGGATGGTTGACTGAGCTGGAGCACTCATGTAGGTGTGAATTCCACATTTAACTTGTTATTGGTCCAACTAAGCACCCTAAGTCCAAACCATAGTGTAATAATGCACAAAATGCAATAGAATTGAATAGGGAATTAGACTAAGGTACTAAGGGGTTGGATTAATATTCTAACATCAGTCAGTGTTTCCTATATTTCCATTTTACATGTATGTGTTTTCTGCCAATACATTTCTAAATTTGTATGCAAGGAATTCATTCTGCTAAAGCTCCTTCCATTAGAAATTGTATTAGTTATGTGTTTGTAAAGGTTGTGATAGAATTCATCCATTGATAGATGCTATATTCCAGTTATTACATTTTTTATATTGATGCTAAATGTGTTCCCAAAGATTCATCCTCTGCTAGATTCCTATGTATTCACTGGGATCTTTCCTCATTTCTATCTGTCATCACTTCAAGATAATTTGACAGAACATAATAGCCATGTTGCCTCATATTTCATAGGAAAATCACCACTCATTATTTATGTAAGCCCCTTGAATATTTTCATTTTGTGACTCCTTTTCCCAATGGTGTTTCTTTTTTATCTATTTTACCATTTTTAAATCTACAAATATTATGTTCTTATCAAATATCTAGCCTCCAGACAGTTTGCTTAAATCCATATGTATATGTGAATGAATTTGTGACATAGAGAGAGCCTTCTTTTACTGTATTAGCTAGAATATAGTCTAAATATTGGTTTGAAATGGTTAGCCATGTGACTTCCTACCACAACCATAGGAAAATTATTGGGTGATAACATCTTGGCATCATTGCTGGGGAATAATCACTATTATCTCATTGGAAAAATGACATCCTCCTAGTTCTAAGACCTGGTTGAGAAGTCAGTCATAGACACATACTGGTTGTACATGTTCTAATGAATCCACAAATTTTTTTAAGGTGAATCCACTAGGAAATACCGGCATCCAGAAGAACCAACACGAGGATAAATCTTGATGTAGAATATTTCCATGATATTTTTTATCCAGAAAGTATGATTCGAAGCACCAATAGGCTGCAAAGGTTAGCCATAAATATTTCCTTCCCTAGTGAAGGTTTTGTTTATGTCAATTATATATTTGAACATTTTAATGAAGAGTTTGTACTAGCCTTCCCTAGGACTAAATATTATTCCACCATCTAGGATGTGGCTTATGATACCTTTGCATTTGATTTCCCCCACATTTCTTGGTCACCCCAGACCTCAGAGCCTATAAATAGGGATCTCCAACACTTTCCTGAACCAAAGTTCCCTACACTTACTTTTAAATTAACCCTGTTGAATTCCATGGTCATAATGCAATCTGTTGCCTCATATTTGTCTCCCATTGCTTCCAATCAAAATCACCATTCATTTTCCAGTTGCACAACTACCCACACTCCTGCAGTTCCCCATGGCATACCAATTCCTATCGCACCACTCTTAATCCCCTTTGTAAACCCTGTTATATCTCTGAGGATGGTAAATAAATTTCCCCCCATACAGCTTCCTGCATCTCTACATGACCTCCCTCTAGGATACTCCCAAAGGCTCAAACAATTCAATGGGAAGAGGGGATATTCAGCCGAGGAACACTTGGGGTGGTTCTTAGATTGGATAGACCTGGAGGAAGTGGATCATGATGATGTTAAGGTCAGACTATTTTCTTAAAGTCTGACTGGAGAAGAAAGAAAATGGTAAAAAAATTTCCCATCCAACTCCATCCTAAACTATCAAGCCTTTGAAGACACCTTCAAGGACAAATGGGTAGACAAGAAGAACCTTAAGATGTATTTGTCCCAGTACAATTCCACGAGGAGAAAGGAGAGTGAATCTATCCAAGAGTTTTCTGATAGGTTTATGAAGGTGTACAGTGCCATCCCTGCCCAGTTCAAACCTCCTATTGGTTCTTCCCAACTCCACTATGTTGAAGCCTTCAATAGTGAGTTTACCTTGTGGGTAAGTGAAAGGATATCAGCCTCCTTGGAAGCTATGATGAAATATGCCATTGAGGTGGAGGTAAACCTGACTGCTGTAATAAATAAGAAAAGGGATGAGGGAGAATGGAGAAGATATGTGTGACAATGGAGAAGAGAGGAAAGAGAAAGAGGAGAGATTAGAAAAGATAAATAAATTGAACAAACCTATACCTCTATCTCACAATAGGTCAAAATAGACACAATGTTGAGAACCATGGAAAGGATGATGGACAGACACTCTGTGGATGGTAGACCATCTCCCAGGGAAAATCTAGAGAATAAAAATAGGAACCAGAATGCTAGAAGGTCACAAATGCCCCAAAATAGGCTGAGAGACTAGAGAAACCCTCTTGATCCACCTGTCAGACCTCTATTTCAGGAAAATTACATGCATCGGGATGGTGAGAATCAAGATGAGGAGGAAATCCATCCATTGGACACGGACTCACCCTCTACCTTTCTGACCAAAGAATAACACGATAATTCCTATCTTGAAAAGGGAGAGATGCCTTCTAGGAAACCACATATTTTTAGAGAGGATATCAACTTGCTTTCATGGAGGTGAAAAGATAGATCAGTCTAAGGAGCATAGATGTTCCTATTACAAGAAATAAGGAGGCAGCAAACAAAGCCTCTACAAGAAAACCAAAGAGCGTTCCACCCCCTATGGACACCTCCACGAATGTAGCAGATCCCAAAGGGAAGGAGAAAAAGGAAGATAATCCAAAGGGGGTCATATCAAGGGAAGACCTCTTTCATTCTGGAGGATGAAATTGCAAAGATAAAAATATTTGTCCCTCTCACTGAGTTGTTAAAAAATTATGAATATCATTCTAAAGTTTCCACAGAGTTGAATCCTCCAAAAGAAGTTTCTGCAATTTCAAACTCCCTAAATCTCCAGGATGATAATCCCACCTTCATTTTTGGACCCCATGTAGAAGAGTCTCTTGATGAAGATACCCCCCCCCCCCTTTCTATATCAGTCNCCATGTATGATTCAGGAGCCTCCCACAATCTGATTCCCAAGATAATCATGGAGTAACTGGGATTGGAAGGGACCAGACCCTACAAATATATTTTATCTTTTGATTCCAACAAATTTAGGTGTCTAGGACTGATCAGAAATCTAGTCGTCTCTTTGTCCCAAATCCCTGCCAAAAACCTAGTCATGGATGTAGTTGTAGCTGACATCCCTCCAAAGTTTGGGATGTTGATATCAATATTTTGTGCATCCAAACTTAAAGGTAATATTCAAATGGATATGTCCTATGCAACCATCCCTGTCTTTGGAGTGCAGAGAAGGATCTTCAGAGATTAAAAGTTAGCATACATGGTGACCAGTGCTGGAAGGCCAAACAACCACCCCATTTATGCATTGGATACTGAGCTAGGATCAACTATTTTCTTTATAGAAGGAGACATAGACAGCTATAGTTCCTAGAACTCTACCTTCGTACCCACTCAGGAGGAGCTAGATGGAGTATGGGAGGTAATTTTTTATGGGGTAGCATGCAGAGAGGGGGTAGGATATGGAGTTTGGGTGAGACCCCTAGGAGGGAGAACTCTAAACTACTCCTACAAAATTTCTTTTTATTTTACAAATAATGAGGCTGAGTATGAGGCTATGGTGTTAGCCATTCAGATCCTGAAGGATTCTCAAGTCAAGAGGGTAATGATACATGGAGATTCCGAGATGGTAATTAAACAAATGATAGCTAGATATCAAGTCAGACACCCAATATTGAAAAGTTAAAGGAATGTTGCCCAGAACCTGATAGGAGGTTTTAAAGAGTGCAATTTTAATCCAATCCCCAGGTTATAGAATTATGCATTTGATTCTCTAGCCACTTATGTTGCTAGTTTCAAGGTCTCCACGCACCCCGGTGGAAGATATGAGATTGAGGTCTGGAACATGCCTTCTGTCCCTGATAATGTAAAAATATGGAAATTTTTTGAAGATGACAAGCAAATCCAAAAGTTCCTCACTCTCACTGGGGATATTGATGGACTAACTATTGATGAAAATTGTTACAACTCATTTTGCCACACATGGTAGATCACACATTTATGGCCTTCCCTGTCCCTCTGCAGACTCTTTGGACCCCATGGAATATTTTTGTACCTTTGATGTTTCCATGATCATCCCTAAAAACACTTGTTATTCTCTATACGTGACTTTTGGCCAAAAAATATGCATGTATATGCGGATTTTGGCCAAAAACTTGCATGTATATGCGACTTTTGGCCAAAAATCTATGTATGTAAATGAATTTTGGACAAAAACCTTCATATACAGAGAAGACAGTGGTAAAAAGTAGGCCAAGGGTCAAGCCAATAAAGGGGAGTGTCAATGGATGAACATACTATAAAACGCAACATAGAAACAAGGAGAAACAAAGAGCAATTCAAGAATATCAAGCACATTGTGCCCCCAAACCCCAAAGAGAAACAAGGAATGTCCCCAGTATGGTTTCCAATTCTGTTACGGAGAAAACTTCCTATGGCTTGGGGTGTACCACAACAAACAGAGTAACCACAGAAATCAACCCCTTCCCAATATGCAAGAGAAATAAAACATCTAACACTAAAGGATATCAAAACATACCTTATTCCAAATGGTTGATGTAGATCCCCATTGAGCTTTTCTAATCCCGCTTGTGTTAAAAAATTTCTCTCTCAACAATCAACAAACAAGACAAGCATGCTATATAATGGTGTTATATCTACTCTAGCATATATAATCAATAATGTATAAGCAATTAAAAGCATCCATGGATTCAATATTCGTTTAAATGCACATCATTGGACAGGAAAAAATATTTCTATTAATATAAATCAAAGATTACATGAATGACAACCTCTGTCAGCACGTCTGGGAACCGGAGAAATTGAGTCCTCCACCTGGGCCTCCACCACCTCAATCCTCCATCTCTTAATATGAAGCTCACAAGCAAAGGCAAGATTGGGAAGAACATCAAGTGCTCCAAGGGACAAATGGATGCAGAATCAAGTATAAGCAAGCTACAACAACAATGGACTATAGTTTTCTTGCTCTTCAATTCCTCCCTCTTCAATGTATCCAAAGGGTTCCTTATATAGTGCTTCAATGGGATAATGGAAGGTAAAATCCGAGCGATCTTGAGGCATATGGAAGGCCAAGAGACAAGTGACTCAAATCCACATCAAGGAAAACTCCAAAAATATTTGGTCTTTTGCACACATCCCGATGTACATGGGTTTAAGGGTTATATCCGCATGTATGTGCAAGAAAGGGTTAAAAAATCACGTATAGAAAATAATAGGTGTTTTTAGGGATGATCATGGAAACATCAAAGGTACAAAAATAGTCGATGGGGTCCAAAGAGTCTGCAGAGGGACAGGGAAGGCCATAAATGTGTGATATACCAGCATATATCCAAATCCTAGGCTCTATCAAGTGCCGAGATGGATCAAATCTCTCGAGGTGCAAACCTCTTCTTAGGTATCCATTGATTTGATTCAAACCAAAAGACACATCTTTTTATTTAAGTTTCACATATAATTTTATTATTATTAATATTTAATATTATTTATGGCCAACATATAATATTTTTTATTTTGTTAGGAACAAACATTGCATCATTTCCCCACACATGGTTTTAAAACCATATACAAGGCCCTCCTACAATCATGGGTTGTTTAGGATGCCTTGCACATGGTCTTAAAACCATTTGCAAGGCCCTCCTAAACCATGTACAATAAAACCATGGGTTGTTTAGGAGGCCTTGCACATGGTTTTAAAACCATGTGCAAATCCTCCTAAACCATGTACAATAAAACCATGGGTTGTTTAGAATGCCTTGCACATATTTTTTTTTACAGATAATTAAATTTTTACTTTTTTATTGTTTTGTTAGGTAGGAAGATTACAACATCTCACCCATATTAGATTGTTTTTGTGGCTGACATTTATTTTGGCTTATTAGAAAATTTAGTTTTTATTAATAAAAATAAAGTTATGAAAGTGATATTATTTTTTATTTTGTGTTACAAAATATCTCCCATAATATTCACTATCACTATTATTTTTTGCTGAAATGTTACAAACGTTACATCAAGTTACAAGATCTCTCCCATAATATTCACTATCACTATTATTTTTGCCAACATGTTAGTAACGTTACATCACGTTACAAGATCTCCCCCATACTGGGCTATAGAGTGCCTCTCAGCGCAACCATGTGTGGTAAAATCAGTTGTAACACAAATTATGAGCTTCTAGAAGAGGCTTCTCCCACCCAAGAACACTTTGTAAATCCATACTGTTGCTCCAAAAGAAATGCCTCGAGATGAGGGTGTTACTCCTGTTGAATATGTTGATGGTGGAGAAACTGAGGAATCGTGGGAGCCAAAGTTACAGGAGGCTGATGGATAGTTGGAGTATGTGAACAACCTCTATGGAAAGGAGATCCTACAGCTCAAAGGTAACTCCATCCATAGGGGTCTAGTTCCTTTAGAAAATATTTTTGATCCTATTGATGTGGCTAAAGAACCTCAACTCATCCCAAGCTATGAAGATGTTGAGGATGTAAATATTGGGACAGAATATCATCCCAAGGTCACAAAAATAGCAAGAAGCCTTTCACATGAGGCCAAATAGAAATACATCTTACTGATGAAAGAATATTCATATGTGTTTTCTTGGAGCTATAGTCACCCTTAAGGATTATGATACAAGTATAATCATTAGAGGAATTTTCGGGTCTAAAATTGGCCTCCTAAGGAAAATAATAAAATAATAGTTAAAATAATAAAATAATATTGATTAATTTTGGAGGAAGAAAGAAAAAAACTACTTTTTGTGTTCTTATTTTCGACATATATCCTTGTGTTTTTACTCAAATTTCGATTGAGAGAGCTCGTTGGATGTAGAATCAAATTTCGCATCCAACGAGCTCTCCTGATCGAAATTTGAGTAAAAACACAAGGAGATATGTCGAAAATACGAACACAAAAAGTAGTTTTTTTTAATGACAAATATGTCAATTCAACCATTATGGTTGACTTATTTTATTGAAATTCTATTGGTTCTTGAATTCCAACTCACAAAAACTTATTTTGGCACGTTTTCTTATAAGTCCCATTTTAGACCCCAAATTTTCTCTAATGCCAGCATGCCATACCAATCAAGAAGGACGAGATGCCTTTCAAATATAAGCTGAGAAGGATAAACCCAAAGTTGCTACCCATGATAGAAAAAGAAATAAAAATACTATTTGAAGACAAGATCATTGTGGCCCTCAAATTCTCACAGTAGGTAGCGAATCGGGTCCTGGTTAGGAAGAAGAATAGGCAAATAAAAATATGTATTGACTTCAAGAACTTGAACCAAGTTTCTTTGAAGGATCATTACCCACTTCCAAAAATGGACCATATCTTGCAGAGAGTAGTGTTTCACAGAGGATCTCCACTCTGGATGGCTTCTTAGGTTATAACCAGGTCATGGTGCACCTGGAGGATCAAGAGAAGACAACCTTCACCACACCCTTAGGCAATTTAATGTATGGTAAAATTCCATTTGGGCTCATGAATGCAGGGTAAACCTTCTAGCGGGCCATGGAAATAGATTTTGTTGATGAAAAAGAAAAAATTATGGTCATCTATCTGGATGATGTCACTTTTTTTTCCAAACCTGATGAAGAACATGTCACGCACCTATTGAGAATGTTCAGAAAATGTAAAAAGTTTGACATCTCCCTAAATCGAAAAAAGTCATTCTTTGCTATGAAAGAATGGAAGCTATTGGAGCATATAATTTCTCAAAAAGGCATCAAGATATATCCAAAGAGGGTTGAGGCGATTTGTAATATCGAGATCCCTCAGAATAAGGTGGAGGTTCAATATTTTCTAGGAAAGGTAAATTTTCTAAGAAGATTCATTGTTTCCTTCACTGAAATCATGAGGTATAAAACAGACATGCTGGGAAAGGATAAATAAATCAAGTGGACTCCTGAAGCCAAACAATCCCTTGAGGACATAAAGAGGGCCATTTATGAAGCCCCTATGCTGGCCATCCCTTATTTTTCTAAAGAATCCCTCATATTTTCATTTGCCTCAGAGCACGGAGTAGCATGAGTATTTCTACAAAAGAACCAGGAGGGACACGAGCATCCCATTACTTTTTACAGCAAAACCCTCAAGGATGCTCCTATGAAATACAACATCCTATACAAGCAGGCTTATGACATGGTGTAGGCCTTAAAGGATTTATGAGTGTACATCCTACATTCCCATATCATTTCTCATGTCCCCACAAGCACTATAAAGGATATTCTGACCCAACCTGATCCTGAGGGACAAAGGGGAAAGTGGATAGCATTCCTACTTGAGTATGATATGGAAATTAATCCCACAAAGCTGATTAAAGGCCAAGGAATAGCCAAGCTTATGGCCCAATCCAACTATGATGCTCTCATCCTACACATGATTGTTGAATTGTGAGCAGAAGAGAAAAATCCTCAGGGACATCCAGGCCCCCCAGTAGCTAATCATTTTTTGTTGTCCCAATGGTACATTGTTGTTTTTTGTGTTACAACATCTACAAGCCCCACTGGGTATGGAGAAGACAAGGACCATATTTATCAAGTATAAATCATCTAGGTTTTCATCTTAGAGGGGAAATTGCATTGTAAGGAGCCATGAGGGGTGTTACAGGAAATGTGTAAATGAACAAGAGGAAAAGAGGAACATTGAGGAATTCCATGTAGGAGAATGTGGAGGCCATCACTATTGGAAGGATATTGTAAACAAAATCATGAGGGAAGTGTTTCATTGGCCCACCATCTTCTCCAATACTCACAAGAAATTTACTGCCTACCACAAATGTCAAGTCTTTGAGGGGAGAAGGAAGTTATTACCATTTCCTTGAAACCCATATAGGTCGAAGCCCCTTTCCAGCAATGGGAACTAAATTTCATTGGAGAAATAAATCCATCCTCCTCAGGACAACACAGGTGGATCCTCACTACCACTGACTACTTCACGAAATGGATCAAATCCATCCTCCTCAGAACAACACAGGTGGATCCTCACTACCACTAACTACTTCATGAAATGGATCAAATCCATCCTCATAAGGCAAGCCACCGAGACAGTAATTATGCAGTTTCTAAAGGAGCATATCTTGTTGATATTTCGGGTCCCCTTGAAGATAATAATTAATAATGATCTTGCTTTCAAGTCATAGAAGATGGTTGAGTTTTGTTCCAAATATCACATATATTGGGATATTCCACAACCTACTACCCACAAGGAAATTAGTTGGTTGAACATTCAAATAAGAGCCTCATGAGAATCATCAAAAAACTATTGCAATACAATAAGAAGGCATGTACACAAAATTGACTCATTCTTTGTGGGAA
Organism: Pseudotsuga menziesii; assembly: GCA_001517045.1. NCBI lineage: Eukaryota > Viridiplantae > Streptophyta > Pinopsida > Pinales > Pinaceae > Pseudotsuga > Pseudotsuga menziesii. Next base: position 113,192 of record LPNX010586492.1, read on the forward strand.
GACAGAGTTAATGTAAAGATGTCCATTGGAACCTCACCATTCTTGTTGGTTTATGGTTCTGAGGTAATTTTTCCTAGTTCCTTGAGCTTGCCAATGATGAAATTTCTATAGGAAGAATAAATTTAAACCCATCCAACTCATAGGAGGATATATCAATTAATTGAGTTGTAGCAACAAAGGGAGCAATTGTTTGATAGAACCCAAAACTTTCAGGAGAAAATGAAAGAGATTTTTGATAGGAAGACAAATCCTGATGATTTCCAGTTGGGGGATGTAGTTTTGTTGTGGGACACACCACATGAAGAAAAGGGGAAGCATGGTAAGTTTGACCACCTGTGGAATGGCCCTTACAAGATTTTAGCTTTCAGAGGACAGAATGCCTACATACTTGAGGATATGGAGGGTGGTCTAGTATCTGGAGCTCCTATAAATGGGAGACTCCTCAAACACTATCTCATGTAAAGTAAGTTTAGTTCCCATGTCATTGTATATACCATTTTATTTTAAAATTACATGTGTGGATAGTCCCTCCTGTTAGACTTAAATCTCAAGGTGAAGGACATAAGGTCTCCAGCAGGGGATTTCATTTATTTTTCTCTTCCAGGTGAATTTGAAGTTGCAGGAACCTTGTATACATGGTTCTTTGCTACCTCATAGGGAGGATATCATCCCCGAGTTGGATTCATTGTTAGCACCTATGCTAAATTTTGAATATTTCTACAAAAGGTATTTGCACTAATTCCCCTTCAAAGGTGCATATCAGTGAAAAATGAAGGGTAGGGTCAAAAAAATTTCATGTATTATGGCCTAGAGGTATGCAGAAAGTGGTTTGAAGCTGCTTTGAAGGCTTATTCCTAAGAATTAAGGTCAAAATGGATCCAAAATATTTAGGCGTGACCTTGGAAATGAGCCTGATATGAAAAATACGATCAAGGATAGATCTTGGAGAGAACGAATGGTGGAGATCCAACCCACAAAAGAGATCAATGTTCCAGCAAAAATTCAGAAGTGGGAAATGCTAAGTTTCGGCCATAGAAAGTTCCAATCCTGATTTTCGCATTCTACGATCAGAGATTTGATGGCCCAGCATGCTTTCACCTAATAAGTTTGATCTTGGAAGTTAGAATCCCAATTTCCTCTTTCCGCGATCAGGATCCAACGACTCAGAGCACATCCGCCAAAGATCAACAGCCCATAAAAGAACAAAGGGTGGATATCGAAGGAGAAAAACTTAAAGAATTTGCTTATGAAAGGTTGAAGTTTCGCATTCTATGATACGCCATATCGATAGTGTAGAAATTTTTAGTGAAGATCAATAGTCTGAAAGAGAGTAGAGGGACATATATCGGAAAGCGAGAACCTAATAATTTGGTCGTGAAAGGTCAAAATCCAACTTTTCACGATCTATAAGATCTAGAATTCAGAGAGCTCCCACACAAGATCGACGGTGTGGAAAGAAAACAGAGGAAGTGGAAAGGAGGAAGCGGAAAAGGTAGAATTGTAGTCACCAAAGTTGGAAAATTCACCTTCTGTTTTCCACTAAGGGTGGAACTGGAAAGGTGGAAGAGGAAAGGTCAAAACTGAGCTCCAATAAAATTGAAAGTATGCTTTATGCATTCCATTTTTCGTGAAAGGTGGAAATGGAAGGGTGAAGGTAGAAGAGGAGAAATTTTGGTGAAGAAAATCAGAGGATCCACGTCCCATTTTTTGCCAAAGGCGGAAGCAGAAGGGCAGAAACGAAAGGAGGAGGATAGAAAAGACATAAATCTGGTCCCGAAAAGGTGCAATTCCATTTTCCATGATCCATAGGATCGACAGTGCAGAAATCCTAGGCCGTCCTTGATCTAATATCAATGGTGGAGATTGATTCCACTGATCTAACCTGTACGAAGAAAATACCTTTCCATATCTATGAAATCACTCAAAGGGGAGCATGTTTCAACAGTCAAGATTAAGGATAAGGTAATATCTATGACTGAGTTTTATTTCGCAGGAAGAAGATGCAAGGAAGTTAGAAGTTGGTGTAGATCGTCGAAGAGCCATCATTTTCATCCAAAAGGTGTGGTTTCCAGGTGTTTAATTCTCCATTTTTTTCCAGCATGCTTTCCTTGTTTGTTAACAATCATGGTGAATCTTCCAGATCAGAGGTTGTTGGTATTTTATGATCATTCGGGTTTGATCCCCATTTTTGTAACTAATTTCGGGGCTCTATTTCGAGGTTGGTCTTGAGAGCCTGGGACTCTATAAATATACCCTCGAAATAGGAAGAACAGGTTGAAACTTTCATTCAGAATCCTTATTGCTAGGGTTTTGTAGCTCTATTATTTTCTTGGAAGATTTAATGAAAAGTATTCTCTGAGTTTTCTAAGATTCATCAAGTTGTTTCATGTTCAGTCTGTGTTTCCTGTATTTCCATTTTACATGTATGTGTTTTCTTTGAATACATTTCTATATTTTTATGCAAGGAATTCATTCTGCTAACGCTCCTTCCATCATAAAGTGTATTAGTTATGTGTTTGTAATGGTTGTGATAGAATTCATCCACTAATAGATTTCATGCTTCAGTTATTACTCTTTGTTATATTGATGCTAAAGGTGTTCCTAGAGATTCACCCTCTGATAGATACCTCTGTCTTCACTGGGCTCTTTTCTGATTTCTATTTGTCATAAATTCAAGATATTTTAACTGAACATAAGATCCATGTTTCCTCCTATTTCATAGGAAAATCACCACTCATTATTGATGTAATTCCCTTGAAGATTTTGTAGGTTGTGACTCCATTTACCAATGGTGTTTCTTGTCTGTCTGTTTTACCATTTTTAAATATGCAAATATTATGTTCCTATCAAATATCTAGCCTTCTTACAGTTTGCTTAAATACATATGTATATGTGAATGAATTTTTGACATAGAGAGAGCCCTCTTTGACTATATTGGCTAGAATACAATATAAATATTGGTTTGAAATGGCTACCCCTATAAATTTCTACCACAACCATAGCAAAATTACCAGGTGATAACAGGACCTAAAGGTGAAATATATTATGAGTGTACTTTATGTCTTTTTCATGCCCACTAAACCCTAGACCAAAGCATCTATTTTACTATTTTCCATACCATTCTTGTAAATAAATAGAACTTTCCAATTGATCTTGGTTCCCTTCACACTCATTAATACTAGAGCATTATGTGCACTTATGAAGGAGTGTTGGTATGGTGATAATTTAGCCCCTTTTCGGACCTTGCCGATTAACTACGAAAAAGGAATACCTTAGTTTGCCTCGGCTAAGAGAGTTATCTTTTGGATTGTTTTACACTTTTTCAAAATTAGGAGACTAAATTTACAAAAAAACACCCCCCTAGAGTCTTCTTTGGAGTTTTTAGGCTCTCAAAACTATAAAAACACCATCGAGCATCAACTAATTTAGGCTCATAAAATCCATGAATCAGTCCTTTATCAAGCATTCTTCTGTTTCTTCTTCGATCTTGTAAAAAATGAAGGCGATCCTGAGTTTTATTTATTAGACCCATTAAAACTTTACAAGAAAGAGGGAATGGAATTTCATTCACATGTTTCTTACATCATGGCAGCAAGTCTTCTCTCCTTGAACAAAGCACCAATTTTGAGTCTATCAACAGTTGGGTCCTAGTATTTTGACCTTATCCTGATTCATACTTTATTACTCCTCGAGTTGGATTCCTTTCCAATTATATGGGGAATTTGTCAATGTCTCCAACATTACAGAGTTGAATCGTTGGTCTCTTTGTGTCAAACTCTGCTTAAGTCACTTTTGTTTCATGCCCATTATTCAAGGATAAACCTTTTTTGGCCATTATGTAGTTTCCTTGAACGTTTGTGTCGGCCATTCCCTGGTATCAGTTCCTTACATTCATGTCTTCAGCAATCCTTGCTCCAGAATGTTTTTCTAGTTCTATATCCAATTCGTCTTTGACCTACCTCCTATTGGATGATGAAGGATTCCTTAGTGCCTTACTTCCAATGGATCTCTTCCTATCGACGTCAACACATCTTGCTCTGGGAATAAGATTTAGAGTTTTATGACAGTAACTTGGGGATTGCAGTTATTAGTGGCAATTTTCCTTACTATTGTGTAGTGGGAATACCTTAATCTCCCCTACTTGATGGATTCTTCAAGTGTTCGACTCCAAGACCTTATATTCACACTTGTTAGAATGTAATAGGTACCTTGGGGACCATTTTCATTAATGGTGGTGTTATCAATAAAGTTGAACCTAGACTACTGGGGTTCAAGATCAGAGAAATATTTAAAGATAATTCAATAAAATTAAAATCAAAACTGGAATTGGTATAAAATCAAAGATACTATAAAATCACATAACCACTAAAGAGCTGCATGACATAAAATAACATCCAAAATTCAATAACAGGAGAAATACGAGCATGAATTTATGGAATGGACTGACATTGTCACTACATATAAGATGGTAAATGTATTTTATCATAAGAATCAGGCAATGGATTGTAATTGACCATAAACAAGATAAATCATGAAAAATACAATTCATAAAAAGATCAAGACTGGCTCATAACCATAATCATATCAAAGCATAACCTGTATTAAAGATGCATAGAGTTTTATGTCTTACAGTACGTATCAAAATATTCAAATCACTACCTCATCCCTCTCGACTGGTACTTCTCTCTTTTCCTTAGTAATGACAGACTTTATAGAAAAACACCATACCCCTAGCATCTACCATCTTCTAGAAAACCAATCTAGACTTGAAATTAATTATAACATATCTAGAATGCTAGAGTCGACATGCCTTCAAATCTGCCAGTGGTATTCAAATCTGAAACTGCATGCTATGAATACTCCTATAAATTTGGCACTGAATTTGTGAAGAATTTGATGTAATCCTCTGTCTCTCAATTCTTTGCCACCAATGAAGTTATGTTCCTTCAATTTGGGGATGATTCAATTGTTTCCCTATGAATCTAGATGTCGATCTCTAATGAAGTTATCGATGCTGAATTAATGCCTTAAAATATGGAATCACCCAAACATGGCTTTTCAGATGTATCTTGAGAAGAGACATCCATCAGATCAGATATATTATGTTTGGTTTTCCCTTGAGATATATTGTTTTGTTCAACTTCATTCAAGGTTAAAAGAGACTCCATAAGATTGGGTAGAGAATCCTCTCTTCGTGGTACTACCTGAATAAGGACCCACACTCGTTTCCCAAACTTTTGATCTGAAGGTACCATCAAACACCAATATGACACATAGCATCCAGGTTTTATAGGGGTAATAAAATCAACTGCAGCATCGAGCTCCTCATCTACCTGGTACCCTTGCTCTTCAATCTCTATATTGACTACATCTCCAACTCCCAAATTCAGACCATCAAGCAATGAGGATTGTTGAGGATACTACGATCAACACATGAGTTGCTTTGTCCACAACCCAAGACTAGCAAGAGCTGTAGGATATTTTATTCTAGTCCTAGGTTCTATTACATCTCTGAGAAAACAATCTTTCCTCATAGGAAAATAAAGTTTATCCCATTCTTCACAACCCTGAACTTCACAATGAATTCGTAAAGCTTCATGCATTTCTTTCTTAAATTCATGACTTGTATCATTAGCTGGAATGGGAAATAACTTGGAAGACAAATTGTCAAATGATGGAACAAGTGCAGTGGCAAGAGATAACACAGAATATGATGGAAAGAGTTCAAATTCATAGTGGATATGAAAATAAATTGGCAAGTGCTTGATCTGAATCCGATACTAAGTCGATTCCATCCTTTAACAGCTCGTCCACTTCATTTACAAATGGATATTCAAATTTAGAGAAAATGTCAGCATTTTTCCAATGTTCTTCTAATATCGTTGTCAACTTATCAGCTGGAAGGACCCTTCAAATGTTTCCCATTTATCCTCATGATCACAAAATCACCAAGTGTGTCCAACCCCATGAAACTTCACCACAAACAAGATCATTAATTTTCAGAGTTCCATTTTTAAGGTACTCTAAAATGATATGTAAATGATGTCCCTTTAAGCAATTCTTCTTGAATTTATTCATTTGTAGCTGAAACCCACTTGCTTGTATACACTGGTGGCAACTGCTTCAACTTAGCCTTGATCTATTTGAGGAGGGATTGGCTTTATTTCAGTACCAAGTTCCTGCTCAATCTTGTACAAATTAAACCGATCCTCGTATGAAATCAAATTTACAGCAAGTCATAGATTACCAAACCTTCCAGATCACCCTACTCTGTGCAAATACGTTTCTAAATTTTTAGGAAAGTCAAAATTTATAACAACATTAACTGCTTGAATATCAATTCCTTTCATAAACAAATCTGAAGAGACCATATTTCTACAAGCATCATTATGAAAGCCATGGAAGACTCTATTCCTGTGAGATTGTAACATCTTTGAATGGATGTAAAAACATGAATATCTAAGCTCCGTGATTTTTTTGGCCAAGAGCTCTATTCGATTAATATAATTGTAGAAAATTATTGATTAGTTGATTTGGAGCTTTGAGAAAAGTGTGTTAAGACAATGAACCTTTTTCCTCTCCTCCACAAATGCATAAAACTGTGGGATCAATTGAAGGCACTTGAAGGCAACCTTAGACGAAACCATTATGTGTGCTGCTAGAAACATATAAATTTTATTGGAGCAAACCTGGTGACAACAGGTGGTTTCCCTCATTTTTGTTAACGGTTCTCATCAATGAACGATAATCAAACAGTTTCCTCCATGTTCAACTTCAGTTCATTTATTCTCATGGTTAGGATTCGTACCTTTTGGGTGGTTTGGATTGAAAACCTTATGCCAACAGTAGCATCGTCATTCTTTTGTATTTCTCGAGTTGCGCAAGGCCTTGTCACACTTCATATGAAATTTTTTTTATACATAGACCCACCTTGTATTCTTATGGCTATGATCGTTTATTGAGCATGAATCCATCTTGTTCACTTGTGGCCATGAATCCTTTAGATTTGATAAGGCACATTTCTTCATATTATGCAACTATGATAGTTACATCAGTTATACATATGTTGGATCCTTTTGTATATTTATGGAGATCGGTTGTATATGGACCTGTATGTCCCGGAGATCAGTTTTTCTGACATTTATTTGTCTGTCAGGTACCTCTGTTTGAGCCTTTGATCTTGGATTCTCTGCTCTCTCCATACTCATTTGTTTCCTTTTTCATAATTTATTTTGACTATCATCTTCCCTTATAACCTCATACATTAGGGGGTATCTATTATAACCTAAAATAACACATCTATTCCTATGATCACTTTCCCATTATTTCATTGCATGTCGACACTTCCATGATGACACTTCATGAAAGTCATTCAAAAAACACCTAGTTTGGAGGAGCCATATCTAGAGTTCTATAATTGGGTTTGACCTCCTCTCTAGACCGTTGGAAAAGTATTTAAGTCAAGAACAACTTTGTAGAAGAACCCAAAGCCAGGAAATTCCCAAAAGTACCCTAACAATGAGCATTTTTTACCTAATCATGACTTTTGTTAAGAAAAGCCACAAGTTTCACCTCTGTATTCGCGACTTCTCCTTCATGCTACCTATGGTTACATTTTGTAGTGGTAAAAATTAATAAAAATATCAAAAATATTGAATTAGGGGTGGTTTGGGAGGTTATGTAACTGAATTTGGGAGTTGTAATTGACCCCTATTCGACCCTATAGAGTCAGAAATGTATAAATAGAGGGAGAGAAGTCCATGACAAGGGACTTTAACTTTTGCATTGTCATGCTAGAGGATTTGGGACTCTCACTACCACCACCTTTTCCCTAGAGAACATATCCTTGTGTTGCAGAGCTTGGAGGCTGATTTCCTTGGAGAAGAGAAGCAGAAGAACCAGATTAGGGTTTCGTTAGGTTCCTAGATTGAGAAGAAGGTAATATTTGTATTTCTTCCAAGATTAATAAATATGTGATTCTCTTCCTCTTCCAACCAATGTGTCTTGTATATTGAATATTTTTTATTTTAATCATATCAGGTTTTCATATTGCTTTGATTATCATTGCTTAGAATGTGGTCATATTGGTTTGAGGAAGGTATAATTCATTGTGAAGGCCTCTTGGAGCAAGAGGAGAAAGATGAGGATTGAAGGGTTGCTTGGATCGACCTTCATTTGGTTAAGGTATGAACCATTCTAATATCTAAATCTTGTTTACATTTACTTGCAGAAATATATGCATTTTTCTTTCAAACCCAATATGTTGATGGACACTTAACCCCTATCCATAGGAACACTTTCCTCTACAACACCCGTGTTTTCTTGTGTTTTCCTAACCTCTACCAAGAGGGTCTATATTCTTATCCTCAAGTCCATCATCAAATGCAAACATATGGTCCCTTAGCACATCATTTAGGAACACCTTGGCACCCATACCTTCTATATTGAGGCAATGTTCAATTTGATCTATTATTTACATCGAGTCCAAATATTTGTCGAATCGGTCAATGGGTGAGACATGTACTTGTACTTCGCATACAATTCATCAAATTCTATCACCACTTATAGTTACAAAGGATAGAATTGATGTTGGATTGCAAGGTTCTTGGCTCTTCTAGAGTCTCTAGGAATTCAAATGGATTAGATCCCTCCATTTAGACATTCCCTAGATTATCCTAGTTTCCTTCTCCACACTAGAAAAGAGTTGAGTTAGATCAACCTGCAGTTTATTTAAACCACTTGGGTTAACCATCAGGGTGGGTTTTTCCCAAATATGGACTTATATGTTGAGAACTTCTCGGATATGAGAGAACGAATCATTTTTCAACCATAGTACACCCTCCACCATTGCATGCATGCTCTTCGCATCCCTCTAGGAAATTTTAGGGTAAGCTCCCAGGCGCAAGAAAAATTTCACAACATTTTTTTATTATCAGATGCAAGTACTTGATCTAGATTTGAAAGCTTTATCGAGGGTTAATAAAACCCCTCGATTGAGCTATGGAGTTCAATCAACAGTTTTACTAACCATTGATTGAGGATTTTAAAATAGCTTGATCGAATGATTAGACGTTAACCAATATTTTTAAAGCTTGAGCGAGGTAGTTTTTCAACATACTCATTCCCTCCACTTGATAAAATGTGTTAGCCATATTCATGGGAACAACTTTCTATTGTAACTTTTTTTCCCTTCACCATTTTAAAAATATATATACATCGCACTAGTGTAGATCAAGACCTAAAATCTATGTGTGTGTGTGTGTGTGTGTGTGTGTGTGAGAGAGAGAGAGAGAGAGAGAGAGAGAGAGAGAGATTATTTTAAGACCCTTTACATAGAATTAATGAAAGGCCTTGTAATTTCAAGGATATAATGAATTTCATAATTTAAAAACTATATAAAATTAAGATTGTAATTTTTTTTAAAATAATTGTGCACGAGAACAATGTACTGTACAATTCTATAAAAAAATTAGTCAAATTCCATCATTTGGGTACTAAAAGGTAGCCGCAAATGAAAAACATATGCATGATATTTTGCATGAAAAAAAACACAAATGATAAGGAAACTGGAATTTCACCTTGTATACACAATTTCTATAAATAAAAATTATATATTCTGAAATCTAATTCATTTTCCGTAGCATTTCATCTTTTTACACCATATTCAAATTCATTGTGGAAGTACCTTGGATTATCCAAACAAGTTAACATATTGTTGGAAAGGTTTGAATTGCCACTAACGTGTCATGTGACACCACCATTAGGTTTCCCCAAGCCACCATTGGGATATTCCATGCTATAAGGGGTATTGAACAATTGATTAAGAGTGCTTTGAACATATGATGTTGTGAATATTTGATACAAATACCATGTGCATGTTATAGGAGCATGCACATTCTTAATAACGTGCAACATCTCCCAATTATTTTTTTGTTGAGTTCACTTCTTCAGATTTAGGTGCACCATGATGACCTTAGTGTTTTGACTTGTAAAACCAACAAAATGACCGCATTTGTAAATTCCTTCCAATATTTTTTTTTTTCATGTTATTTTTAAATATGCTACACAAATTAATCATTGATTAATTTTCTCTCGTGTTCTTAAAAATTTAGTCAAATTCATCTAGCATGGTTGGCTTTGATGGACCTTGTTCCACATGACATCTCAAGTTTGAACATTTCAAGATAGTCAATATGAGACACTTAAAAATCCATCCATGTTATTGGTTGGTATGGCCTCGGTTGTGTGGGATCCCCAAGTAATTTTAACAGCTTAGATTCCCTTAAGTCTTGCTTTCTTAGACCACCAAATAGTCTCACAAGTTTAGAAAAACTAGAAAACAAACAAACTCATTTGATTAGTTAATCAAGAGGCATGGTAACAACAAATGAATAAAACATTGGTGTGAATGTGTGCAAAAATGTTGGATGTAATTTTTAGTTCTCTTCAAATATAATCAATTGTTTTTTCTTGTTTCTGTAGATGATTGTTTTTTACTTATGGATTTTTAAATAAATTGGTTAGATTATAATTTGTTATTGCACACAATACAATTTTTTGTTGCAAAAATTAGTTGAACACGCTTAAAATTCACATAACACTCCCATAATACAATTTTATCCCTAACCTTCAAACATTCCTTACATTTGGCATTCTAAAAATTACAAATAACTTTTTCTAAATGATGAAAAACACCTAAAATAATTTCACATGACTTGCAAAGGGTAGATATGGATTTAAATGGGTTTGAGTGTGCCATTAAGAGTCTTTTAGTACTACATATGAGACTCAAGGTACTAACAATGGTTGATGGAGAAACTTTAGGCCTTATTTCATAAAGAAACCTTCTAGGAATCTAAGGATATGATACAGAGTTATATGAGTCAGTCCTTCGTCATATCTGCATAGCTCGCAGGATGCCATAATTCATCTGGAGTACCATTGGGGTCAAACATGGTTCCCCCTATCCCCCCATATTATTTGGGATCTATATTGATGAGTTGGACTATTTTCTCAATGACCATATGTCACGTCCCCATCCCTCAAACCGGCGAAGAGGACGCGACGAACATCAAAACAAAATTGAGAAAACCGCCCCATGAACATAGACAGAAATCAAATGCTGAAATTGGGAGCTTAAACAGGCATCATAAAAGGAATGCCAAGAATACAAGAATGCACAGATGCATAATCCTTTAATTATAAAGTGCAAATAAACATACATTCTGGCATTGAGCATGTTCATCATTTCACATAATACAGTATATAAATTGCAGGGGTGAAGTAACCAGCGGCACTTATCTTTCGATGAAGAACTCCGCAACCAGCTACGTCACTGCAACGTTCCACCCAACCATAGGCCAGCTTGCTCATCAAACTCTCAGCAACGCTGCCACCCCCGAGCTGGGCATGATTCCTCTGGAATAAGGGACAATTGCAGGCTTACACATAGCCAAGGGGACACAAAACAGCAGGGAAGCACCGTTGGGTTTATCAGGCTATCCACCAATTAGCCAAGCCAACACAGCCCAAAGGCCAACCACTACATACACGCAGCAACAATCCCTTCACAACTCCTGTGAAGAAGCAAAGGCAACCAAGGATAATCCCAAACAGAAGATGAACACAGCTCAAGCCATGAGACAACACGGAGTTGTTCTTGGCCCTAACGTGGCCAAAACAACTCAGCCACAACACGCAAAACCATGGAGATTCAACATCCCAATTTCATAATAAAAACAGTGGCAACGATCCACAGCCCACAGTGGATAAGAAATAGAAATCCCGGCATAACCATTGGAGACTCGGCCAATGGTTTGGAAATCCACAGTGGCTCAAAATGGAATTGAACACCACAGCCAACCAAACACAAGGAAAACAACAGTCCCAAAGCAGGGAAGAAGACGCAGCCAACAAATGGGAAAAAAAATCAACATCCATCCCAACATCTAGTCGCCCAGGAAAACCATGGGAGAACCCACACACAGTCTGAATGGGAAAATAATCGGGCTCCCAACAGTCCCCAAACGTCTTGGGAAAAACACAATAAAAACCCAAATCGTGGGTTAAACCAACAGCAAGCAGAAAACGTGGATTAAAGCCACGGTCATTCACCTACCAGCAGAAATTGAGCTTCTTGATGTCGTTTCACCTACTCGCTTCTCTGCATGAGAATGAACTTCCTGTGCGTGAGGGTGAGCAACAGGATGTGAAAACCACCGACCATGGGGAGAATGGAGTCATGGGGAAGATGGAGGAATTGCTTGCCTCTTTACCCACGTTTTCTCCAGCAATAAATGCCCTCAGCCACTCAGTCGCTCAGCCATAACTCCTCAACCACCAGCTGAAGCATTAAAGAGGTTGACAAGGTTGGATGAGACAAAAGGTGACAAACAACAAAGGTGGTGAAACAAAAAAAGTGGCAAAACATGGGTTTTTCCCCCATAACCAAGGTTTGACATCCCCCACCCCTTATCCTTTGGAACCATGCCCTTTTCATTCAACGTTGCACTGCCGTAGCTGGTTGTGGTTTATTTTAATTGATGTGCGTGCTTACATGATGCCGAATTATAACGTGCCAAATAGCACGACATACCATCGGCAACTATCCCTATTGCCGAAACATGCAAAACCAAATCGATGGTGGGGCTTTTGCCTTGAGCTCCTCACCACGATTAATTACAATATATACATCATGCAAATGGGGTCAAAACCAGGGACATTACATTCCCCTCCCCCTTGGAATAACACCGTCCTCGGTGTTCCAATACATATATGTACAATACATATATAATTGCACATCAAAATTTAAAATCGCAGATCTGTCCCACATTCAATCATTTACTTTGAACGTTCACGACCAAGCCCCTCGGCTTCCATGGACTTCTCCCGCTAGTTCTCAGCTCCCAGTTGATCCCGAAGTCTAGGGACTTGCGGCTATTGCCCTTATCATGTTCCCTCATTGGGCAGTCCCGGCGTAAATGATGTCCTCCGCATCTCCAGCATCTCACTGGCTGCTTCATCTTTACCTACTCAATTTCCTTTGAGTCTTCATGCCTGGACCGTTTCTTATCGGGTTGCTTGGACAATTTTCCCATTGCTGATCCACCTTCCTTTCCTTTGCCAATTGCTCCCAGAAGGATTTTCACCTCCCTTTGTAAACCAATAGTCTTGCAAAATATGGTGGTTAATTTCACTCTGCCTTCTCTGTATCCTGAGCATCTCCCCAAGATTCACTTGGGTCTTGGCAATCATTTGAAGGAGACTTCCAGCCAAATCCAACAATTTTTTTTTTTAATCTGCTGCCATAATCAACGTGCACCACCTGGCTTCCCTTTTCTCACCTGTGAAATGCACCATTGAAGTTCTATCAGACCAAGCATAGTATAGGAATCAAAGTCAGTTAGTTAATTACCCAATTGGCATGACAGTCCAAGTTCCATTAAGGAAACTTTCATATTTTTCATGCCTTCCCCAACAGGCACATGAGCTCCTTCATGTCCATTTCTGGGCAGGGAATTAACCATTCTAGCATTCACAATTTACTTTAAGCAAATACACACATTTCATTTCAATCATACATGCAATAAACAATCCTTTGTTTTCACAATGCATAAATGTATATGTCTATATATAATTAAAAGGCAAGAGAGAGCAGCAAGAGTTCTTCCCCTCTTTGTTTTGTTCCATCCTGGAATCCCTCACCATCACTGTGGCTTTTCATGCTCTCATCCTCTTTCACTTCACCGTGAATGCTAGACCAATCCTTCTTCGTCATGACACTTAGTGTCTTTGGTCTATTCCAGACCTCTAAACCATGGAGTTTCTCCACATGGTTTGTCTCAGCTGCTAGGACTCCCCCGTCCTACTAGCACCTTCTCCATTACCACTCATTCCGAGCTTTCCAGGACAGTCACATGTCCACATGCACCCCTAGGATGCTCTCATAGCCCTCGCTTCCAGCGATATCTATATCCAAACATTGAATAAATTCACATGTTTAGTTTATCCTCATCAGTTTTTCCTCTAGAACAAAGATTACAACACCATAACCAAATCATATACACATGTATATTCATAAGCAAAATAATCTAATACTTATCTGTATTGTGCATATCCTCATTTGTCCACAGGATCCTACTTCGCCTTGCAAGCCTTGGGATCTCCTATGGACTCGGATGTTAGGTCAGCACGCGGGCTTCTCCTCAACATCAAATAATTAATGTCCAGCCAGTACATAACCATGTCAACTGGGCTTGGAACTTTATCATGACCATTTCTAGGTCTAGGATCTAATATGGATCCTTAGGCATATCATAGCCCATCATACACTTACACCGACATACACTTATATCAACATGCACTTATATGCACAATAACCCTTACTCCGCAACCCCTTACAACAACCATTTACCATTTACCTTTACCTTTATCCTGTCAACACAAGCAACACAAGCAATACAAGCGAACTCATCAGCATTATTGCTTAAAACTATAATCACATTCCATATCATTCACTATCAAGTATTGAGACACCAGGAGTGCGTCCACTCCCTATAGTGTAATCAATATTGAAAACTTTTTCATGACTCGACATCGAAAAAGTGTGCACTCTCCTTCGACGTGTGCCATGTAGGTCCTATTCATACTCAAGCAATCGGTCATCATGGAAATAAATCAAAACATGTTCTGCATATGGAATTTAATAATTAAGCATGCATATTCATAGCAAGGGTCATAGAACACTTATCCATTTGTCGTCGCAGTATGCCTTTGTATCTGTCAGGCACCGTCAAGGAGTTGGGAAAGGCTGAATGCTAAACTGGTGACCTTGCTGCAGAGCTAGGAACACCTACACCAGAACTAGCATGACTTCTAAGACACCCACACACACTCAGCACAAGGAATCAGTCCCTTCTCTGCTACACAGTCCCTCAGGCCCTGCATTCCCTTCCAGTGCTATCCCAGGGTTGTGGAGAAGAAAGTCAGCCCTCTAGCTCTGTATGTGTGGTTTCCAATCACCAGGTTTAAGTAACCCAAGCCCCCATCCCTGCTCCCAACAAAATTCGTATCCACATATGTCTCACCGACACAACACATACCATCTCACTCATGTTATTACCAAACATGCAGTGCAGATGAGACATTTCAAAATGTCCAATGGCGTTTCACCCGAAACCCATTTCCAAGATAAGGGAAAACCTTCCCATGAAGTTTAGCTTCTGCAGGCCATTGCACATGGTCCTCCTGCAGTGTGTACCCCATGTGTCCCTCCTGACACAATCTCACACAAGGCAACAATGATTAGTAGTCGTTAGTACCTCTTAAATCCGAAATCCACAATTCGAATTTAACATCCCGTATCAACTAATTTTCACAACCATGAGACTTCTTCTCATAAATGGTAGATTCTGGCATCAGTCAGGATCTTACCTCTCCATGCCGTTCTTAGAATAATCTACCTGAAACATAAGCTTCAAACATCCAAACACAAGCTTATGCAAGCTAGTAGTGACTAATAGTTGTCAGCAATTTCTTAAATTTGAAATTCACCATTCAAATTTAACAAGCTCTTTCATATGGTAGATTCTGGCATTGGTCAGGGCCTTACCTCTCAATGCCATGCTTGAAGTAATCTTCCTGAAACATGAGCTTCCATCAACCAAACACTTGGTAAGTATGGATGCATATACTATCTCATTGCTACAACCATCACTGAAGCATTTTCAGAATTTATAAAATTCAAATACTCCCAGCTGTTAGTCACATCAATATTATCAAGGCTCATTTATGTCATGCAATCATTATCATACTAACATTGCAAGGTAAAGTCATATCATTCACGCAATTAAATGAAAGTTTAGATACCCTTACTTCACAAGCGTATCATTCATACCACCTTGCTCTTCAATAGAGCATTTCTGGCAGCCAATTGATCATGACTATCCTGTATTCATAACAGCCTTCGAAGCAGTTCCAGAATTATCATTAATTCATCATTTCAGTCATTAGTTAGTCCGCATATCACATGCATTCATCTCAATGCATTCATGCAATACATCGCAGCATTGCACCTACAATTATGCAATCAGTCACTCACATCCTTCATATGCATACATCCCTTGCATAACTACAAGGTTCATAAAATCTTTCTAATGTATATCCATTCATGCTATCTTGCATTCAATATACTGTGCATGGCCTAACCATGACTAATTCATATAGGATGCATGATTATAATCAATGTCATCAACATATATAGGCATGATACTTTTCTATATTCAAATATCCACATGGTATGAGGTCTCTTACCTTTACCAATCCATGGAATTTGTCATAAGCAAACTCTTACCTGCATGGGTCATACTTACACCCTTGACATGACATCTTTGGTTGGTCCTTGGCAGGATATTGCAGCATCTGCTCACCAACTTTTGTCATGGACTTGTTGCCTTAACCCTTTCTTCATAGGGTTGCTGGTCACATCTGTTAGCATCCGCAACATATTCATCCAGGTCCATGTCATCATTGGTTTTTCCACTAATGCCAACATCAAAACAATGATTATCATTAGTGGTTCATACATAACATATCCTGATGCATTTCAAGCATAAACTTAGGAATGTAGTTATAATCAGCAAGATAGGGTCTAATGAAAACTTTCCTTTCAAATCCCTCATCTTCTCATGGAATCCCTTCTCCACACAGCAGCTGGTTGACTTCATAGTCCTTGCTGCCCCTGGGCATGCAATTGTCCAGATTTTTCCATTTGATAGTAGCGGCCATCATTAGCACTTTGCTGCTCCATGCTTAGATTCCGGTCACTTATCCTCGTTCTCCACTGGATAAGATTTCTAATTCCTGTTCACACGCGTCATTCCGACCTCGGGTGTGAAAACCACACCACTTCTAAGAATGAATACTTTCACCAAATCTTTGCATTTTCATTACACCATTGCAAACAAGAATTTTCACATTCTTCCAATGATCTCAGAGCCATTTTGGCAACTGCATTTTCGGCATCCCTTTTGTCCTTTGTGAAATCCCTCTGATTCAAACTCTTGCCCAAAACACAGGATTTTCCTTCTCACAAGAACGATTGTCTCAAGGGACGACGGAGGTCAATTTCTCTTTTTCGGCCTTGAAATTTCACTGAAAAACAGCTGAAAAATCCTTCTAAAAACAGTTGAAATCGGCTCCTCTTTCCATTCTTCCTTCCGCAGAATCAGCTGTCAGTTGTCTTTCTGATCAGCTGTCAGAAGCCTTTCTAATCGGCTGTCGGAAGCCTTTCTGCTTCGGGTGGTTTAGTCATTTAGGCAGCCGCAACGATGGCTCTCGGAAGCTCCAATCCTTCCGCAACGTCGGACGTCGGCGGACTCTCCGGTCGGAAGCCTTTGTGATTTCGCTTCCGCAACGGCGGAAGTCTACTTCATCAACTCTTCCGATTTTGGGCACTTAGAGCAACTTGAACGTCGGACGTCGGTGGACTTCTGACATCGAAAGCCAAATGGCTTTGGCTTCCGCAATGACGGCTCACCAAAGTCTGAATCCTTCCGACGTCCGCTCTTTACTTAGAATATTCCACTTTTCAGACGTCGGCGGTCTTTCGTAATGTCGGACGTTGGACCACTTTCCCTTCCGATTACTCCAACACTTAGACAAAATTTGCCTTTCTGTGGCATCGGCGGTCGGAGGAATTTCCCATCGGAAGACTTAAGGGTTTGGTCTTCCGCAACGGCGGACGGAAACTTCGTGAAACCTTCCGCAACGGCGGGCGGGGACTTCACGAAACCTTCCACAACGGTGGACAGGAACTTCATGAAACCTTCCGCAACAGCAGACGGGAACTTCACGAAACCTTTCGCAATGTCGGACGGGAATTTCTCCAGTTCTTTCGACTGTTCACACTTAAATAGAAATTTCCAAATTTCAAATTTTCACAGTCTTCCACTGGTTCGGCTGGGCAGAATGAGATACACCTCCATCAGTTGTTCCTCCTTGGCCCATAGAGGCCCACTACTGCAACCCAAAGCTCTGATACCATACTGTCACATCCCCATCCCTCAAACCGGCGAAGAGGACGCGACGAACATCAAAACAAAACCAGGAAAACCGCCCCATCAACATAGACAGAAATCAAATGCTGAAATTGGGAGCTTAAACAGGCATCATAACAGGAATGCCAAGCATACAAGAATGCACAGATGCATAATCCTTTAATTATACAGCAGAAACAAACATACATTCCGGCATTGAGCATGTTCATCATTTCACATAATACAGTATATAAATTGCAGGGGTGAAGTAACCAGCGGCACTTATCTTTCGATGAAGAACTCCGCAACCAGCTACGTCACTACAACGTTCCACCCAACCATAGGCCATCTTGCTCATCAAAATCTCAACAACGCTGCCACCCCCGAGCTGGGCATGATTCCTCCGGAATAAGGGACAATTACAAGCTTACACATAGCCAAGGGGACACAAAACAGCAGGGAAGCACCATTGGGTTTATCAGGCTGTCCACCAATTAGCCAAGCCAATGCAGCCCAAAGGCCAACCACTGCATACACGCAGCAACAATCCCTTCACAACTCCTGTGAAGAAGCAAAGGCAACCAGGGATAATCCCAAACAGAAGATGAACATAGCTCAAGCCATGAGACAACACGGAGTTGTTCTTGGCCCTAACGTGGCCAAAACAACTCAGCCACAACACCCAAAACCAGGGCGATTCAATAGCCCAATTTCACAATAAAAACAGTGGCAACGATCCATAGCCCACAGTGGATAAGAAATAGAACTCCCGGCATAACCACGGGAGACTCGTCCAACGGGTTGGAAATCCACAGTGGCTCAAAACGGAATTGAACACCACAGCCAACCAAACACAAGGAAAACAACAGTCCCAAAGCAGGGAAGAAGACGCAGCCAACAAATGGGAAAAAAGATCAACAACCATCCCAACATCTAGTCGCCCAGGTAAACCATGGGAGAACCCACACATAGTCCGAATGGGAAAAGAATCGGGCTCCCAGCAATCCCCAAACGTCTTGGGAAAAACACAATAACAACCCAAATCGTGGGTTAAACCAATAGCAAGCAGAAAATGTGGATTAAAGCCACAGTCATTCACCTACCAGCAGAAATCGAGCTTCTTGATGTCATTTCACCTGCTCGCTTCTCTACGTGAGAATGAACTTCCTGTGCGTGAGGGTGAGCAACAAGACGTGAAAACCACCGACCATGGGGAGAATGGAGTCGTGGGGAAGATGGAGGAATTGCTTGCCTCTTTACCCACGTTTTCTCCAACAATAAATGCCCTCAGCCACTCAGCTGCTCAGCCATAACTCCTCAACCACCAGCTGAAGCATTGAAGAGGTTGACAAGGTTGGATGAGACAAAAGGTGACAAACAACAAAGGTGGTGAAACAACAAAAGTGGAAAAACATGGGTTTTTCCCCCATAACCAAGGTTTGACATCCCCCACCCCTTATCCTTTGGAACCATGCCCTTTTCATTCAATGTTGCACTGCCATAGCTGGTTGTGGTTTATTTTAATTGATGTGCGTGCTTACATGATGCCGAATTATAACGTGCCAAATAGCACGACATACCATCGGCAACTATCCCTATTGCTGAAACATGCAAAACCAAATCGATGGTGGGGATTTTGCCTTGAGCTCCTCACCACGATTAATTACAATATATACATCATGCAAACGGGGTCAAAACCGGGGACATTAGACCATATTAAAGGGAATTATGGATGCCTCCTTCACCAAGTCTTAATATATATACTCTATTTTTTGCAGATGATAAGGTTCTCCTATCCTCATTCTTAATGGGGTAGAAAAGATAGCTCGATAGTAAACACCTACACATACCTACATGTATAGTTATGAGGACCCGATTTTAGTTTTACACATTTCCTTGAGTTTCAATTCAACAAAAGATACAGATCCCTATCCCTCCTTGAGATACAATGCTTTCAATGCCATTTTTAGGACATCCCCTCCACAATGTCTCTCATGGATTCCTTCATTTGACCTGATGTGTTATATGGTTTGAAGGTTTGGGAGCCTTGTTTACTTGAGTTTAACTAGCCTCTACCAACAGGGTCCATATCTGTATCCTTAAGTGCATCATCAAATGCAAATAGATAGTCCCTTACTACATCATCCTATCAAACTTTGGAACCGAGACCTTCTATCCTGAGGCACTGTTTAATTTGATTTCTTGTTTAGAATGAGTCCAAATATTTTTTGACTCGGTGAAGGGGTTAGACATGTACATTTACTTAGAATACAATTCCTCGAAGTCTATAACCTCTTCTAATTCCAAAGGCTAGGATGGGTGCAGGAATGCGAGGGTATTGAATCTTCTATAGTCTATATGCATTGACATGGACTAGATCCCTCCATTTAGACATTCCCTAAATTCTCCTAGTTTCCTTCTCCCCAATAGAAAAGAGTTGAATTAGAACAACAAGGATGAAATTTACACATAGTTTATTTAGACCACTTAGGTTAACCCTGAGGGTGGGTTGTGCCCAAAGATGGCCGTCTATGTTGATCACTTCTTTGGAACCAAGACCTTCTATCCCGAGGCAATTTTCAATTTGATCTCTCGTATAGAATGAGTCCAAATATTTTCCAACTCAGTGAAGGGGTTAGACATGTACATTTACTTCGAATACAATTCCTCAGAGTTTATAACCTCTTCTAATTCCAGAGACCTAGATCGGTGTGGGAATGCGAGGGTATTGAATCTTCTATAGTCTATAGGTATTGACATGGACTAGATCCCTACATTTAGACATTCCCTAAATTCTCCTAGTTTCCTTCTCCCCACTAGAAAAGAGTTGAATTAGATCAACAATGATGACATTTACACAAAGTTTATTTAGACCACTCGGGTTGACACTTAGGGTGGGTTGTGCCCAAAGATGGCCTTCTATGTTGATCACTTCTTGGAGATGAGAGATGCACTCATTTTTCGACCGTAGTACACCCTCCACCATTGTATGCATGCCCTTCATATCCCTCTAGGATATTTTAGGGTAGGCTTCCATAGGCAAGAAAAATTTCACAGCATTTTGTTTTAAACTTTTTATCGGATTCAAGCACTCAATCAAGCTTTGAAATCTTGCTCGAGGGTTAATAAAAACCCTAAGCTTGATAATGTGTCTCACTTTTTTCCCTTTTGTGGCAATAAGCTTTTATAAAATATAATGACCTAAATATCTACAAATCCATTAAGAATTAGATAATGGCGTAATGAAACAAAAGTTTTCATTGTGAATGAACTTTTATATGGTATTTTTTCTAATTAAAAAAAAAATTTATCTTATTTATTTCATTTTCTTTAAAGATCATTTATTATTATTCCACCATCTCATAAGTACTCACAAAACCGCGACCCCCTATCTATATTCATTTATTTTTTTAATTCAAAATTTTTGGAAGTTTTTTAGAGACACTTTTAAGGTTGTTGTACAATTTTTTTAATTTTATTTTATGATATATTTTAATTATTATTAAATTATTAATATAAACAATAATTTTTATGTGTACTAAATGAGCGACCCAAAAAATCATTTTAAAAATTCAAAATCAATATTTTTTTATATGAATACGAAAATAATATACAAGTGATTGGTTAGGAGTAGTTCACTCAACTTGCATAAATATGGGCCAATGATAAAAAATTGTGTTCATCCCCACCCATGTTCTATGTCTTTGAAAACTCTCAACCAATCAAGCTTTGACAAAAATTCTACCGAGTCTCTTGAGAATACCTCCTTCCCAATTCTTCCATTTGTCAAAGTTGGTTCCAACACCGAGGGTATGATGTCAACTAAATCAATACTTTTGAGAAGATCATCAAATCCAATTTGGAATTTTGACCCCAAATCTCACTTGGATACTTGGTGAAATTTAGATCTCCTCCCCAAATAATATTTTCAGAACTTAATAAACCTGAGTGTGAAAAAGAGGCCCAAAAATAGTCTCTATTTTTATAAGTGGCATCAACATTCGTAATTGGCACTTCTAGATCAATAAAACCCAGTTTCCCTTCCATTAAATTTCCCCAATTAATTTTAAAAAGCCTCAATTGAGCAAACCTAGGATTCCAACATGATTAAAAACCTTCCAACAGGTCCAAAGCACTAGTAGAAGACATATCCCAACCACGAAAAAATATTGGCAATTGTTTTAATGGATACAAAAGTAGGACGCATTGTTTCTTGCACAAGAATAATAGCAAGGATAGTATGAGAAATAAGTTTGGGTAAAGGCCTAAACCTCTCATCCCTACCCAAACCACTTACATTCACTCATAGAATCATCATTAAATAACAATTACATGTGAATCATTTGCTCTAAGTTTCCATGGGAATATTTCTAAAGGTGCTTTGAAATCCTTACCAGCGTAGATCCAAATCCTAGGCTCTATCAAGCCCCGAGAGGGATCAAATGAGCTTTGGTGTGATTCAAACCAAAAGACATATCTTTTTATTTAAGGTCCACATATAATATTTTTATTATTAATATTTTATACTTTTTATGGCCCACATATAATATTTTTTATTATTTTTTATTTTGTTAAAAAAGAACATTACAACATCTCTCCCATACATGGTTTTAAAACCATGTGCAAGGCCCTCCTAAAACCATGGGTTGTTTAGGAGGCCTTGCACATGGTTTTAAAACCATGTGCAAGGCCCTCCTAAAACCATGGGTTGTTTAGGAGGCCTTGCACATGGTCTTAAAACCATTTGCAACAACCTCCTAAACCATGTATGATAAAACCATGGGTTGTTTAGAAGGACCTACACATGGTTTTAAAACCATTTGCAAGGCCCTCCTACAATTTTTTTGGCAGATAATTAATTTTTTTACTTTTTATTGTTTTGTTAGGTAGGAACATTACAACATCTCCTACATAATAGGTTGTTTTTGTGGCCGACATTTATTTTGGAGAATAATTAAAATTACAAGATCTCCCTCATACTGGGTTGTAGAGCCCCTCTGCTGGCAATAATATTATAGGCAGATTAAAAAATGTTTATTGATAAAAACAAATACTTAAAAAATATTATACTCAAATTTAAAAATGTTTATTAATAGAGACAAATATTTAAAAATTTTGGTTTCTTTTATCATGCTATAGAGACAAATACTTAAAACTTTTGGGTTTTTTTAATGGGTAAATAATTAACTTAATTTTTTATAATGGTTACTTCTAGTAAAAACAAAATATTTTTAATGTTGTAAATTTTATTTTTAATAAAATCTTATATATATATATCAAACGGCTATCCTTTCTTCCTTTGTTTATATTATTAGATAACCAACAAATTTCTTTAAGCTTTTTTCCTTTGCTTATATGATTAGATAACCAACCAACAAATTTCTTCCATTGATTATTTTATTTATTTTATTAGATAAGCAACAAACATTCCAACACAAAAATCCACGAATAAACTTGGTTGCATTGAATCTTTATACTGTAAACCACTTAGAAAAATTCATAACCAGTTCGTATTGTTGAGGAAATTCGAGCTTTTCGATATTAATGAAATGTGTTGTATTAGATTCTCTGTTATTATTTGAATAATATCCCGATGATTTTATAAACTCTGTTTTGGTGGCTGAAATTTATATTAGAGAATGCAATCCTGTTGAGAACCCTGGCGCTGGGAAGCCGGGTCTCTACTATCTTGAAGAAGTGCATTTGCTATAAAAAAAATATTGTGCTCGAACAATATAAACACACTTAAATCATTGACTATTCACTCAATTAGACTTGTCATATCTCCTTCAATCTCTAGTGCATACGTGGAGCATACATAGAGTGAAAAAAAATTGAAATCCGCAACTCCAGTTTTCTTACGATTGTTTTTTATAATCCCAAGATGAATTTTCTGAAAATGCTACATTGTATAGAAAAGCCTCTATAGAGTTCTGTTTTCAAAAGAAGTCTACAAAATCTGTTCTAGCTGTTGATCAGAGATCTCATAGTACAAGTTTCAGATCTTAATCATGAAAACTTCTTGTTCTTTCACAGACCAATTGATGATTATTAGAAGACATTTTTACTAACACATAAAACATTGAGTTTTTTTATTTCGAATTTAACATTAATATATTTTATCCTAATATGAAATCTACTACTTTATGTGGAGATTAACAGCGTGGTTAACTTTTTTGAATAGTTATAAAATCAAGATCTCTCCAATGATATTCACTATTAATATTATTTTTTGTCGACATGTTACAAACGTTACTAATGTTACATCACGTTACAAGATCTTTCCCATAATATTCACTATCACTATTATTTTTTGCGACATGTTATAAACATTACATCACATTACAAGATCCCCCCCATACTGGGTTGTAGAGCGCCTCTCGGCACAAACATCAGACTGGTTATAACCACTTTCTTTTAATATTTCAGCATCACCCTCAAGATGGCTTGGCAAAACAGGGTGTAACTTATCACCCTTTTCAGCGAAAAGAGGATCTAGACAGAAACTAGGGGAGTTCAGTTCAGTTTGTAAATGAGAAAAAGAAATATCCTTGCAATACCTTTGTTCTAAAGAAACCCCAAAAGATGCGGTTTCAAAATCAAAACCAAAATTTCTAGTATCATAAAGAAATTGAGAATCCTTAAAAAAAAAACTTATTCAACAGAAATCCTAGGAGTGACAGACACTAATTCTTGCCCCAATTTCTTTTTGAAATTGAAACAACGAAGATTGGTTCTAATTTTACAGTAGTCTTTAACGTGGAGAGCTTAGCACCCATTTCCTTTTCGACAGAAAGATAAAATTTGAGTTCTTCCTTAGATATATCTTCATAATGTGTGGAAGATTTTGAATTATTCTTACCCGATAAATTGTGCGCACTTTTGGAATCCGACTACAATTCTGCTTTTCCTTGTTGGAGAGAGACGAAGAAGGAGAGTCTACAAGAAATGATGAACCTTCCAACTGGGCACCAAGCAGCGAAAGAGGCAAAGGAGCTTTAACATTCCCGTAAAAACATCTGAAAGGGATGTGCAGGTAATCTAATTTATGACAAAAATCCCTAGCCCCCCAAGTCAGTTCGATTTCCGCACAGAGTCCTTTGACAATATCTAGTTCAACCATGACCCTATCCATCCTTTTATGCATACCATGTAGAGAGTTTTTATCCATCCTTATGAATTTTTCCACATAGTTAGCTAAACCCTCCATAACATTCTGCCTCGAAAACTCTAAAGAAAATAGTTAGATTATAACTTTTTATTGCACACAATGTAAATTTTTATTGAAAAAGTGAATTCAACACCCTTAAAAATCACATAACACTCCCATAATACAATATTATCCCTTACCTTTGACATTCATTACATTTTCTATTTTACAAATTATAAATAAATAAAAAATTTAAAGATGAAAAACACTAGCCCAAAAAGAAACAAAATAATAACCTTTCAAAAGAGTTATGCAGATCAGTTTCATATCAATGAGATAATATGCAATAATGCAGAGCAATGAGTAGATATGATCTTTTATATAAAATAATTTTAAGGGTAAAGGTTGTGTTCTATAAAAGAAAACAAATTACAAATCATCAAGGTGATTAAAATATCGTGATCCGTTACGCATGATCTTTGTATTTTATGACATAGTTTTCCATTGATTACGCGAATTTCAAATTTTTCTTCTAATATTTTCTGCATTTTTCCCGGACCTGCCTATATCTATATATCTCTCTCTATATTATCAGCAATCTATTTTTCCTCCTTGGGAAATATCTCTATACATATCTATTTATCTCTTTATGTATTCTCAACAATCTATTTTTCCTTCCCCACACATATCTATCTATTGATATCTATATATAAATATATTGAAAGCGAACTTTTTAAATATTGCAACGTGCGTGCTCTTTTTTTTTTAATATTGAGTCTGCATGGTAAATGTGTCAAAACATTGGTTGACAAGTGAGAAGTATTATTTCATATTCCAACTTCCTGATCTTTCTCTTAATATTGAGTCTGCGTGATAAATGTGTTAAAGCGTCGAAGAACTGATTTCTCTCTAATTATTACGCCCGAGGAGTTCTCTATGGAGACATTGTCTCAGAAGATTCCTCGTCCCCCTAGCAAATAGAATCTCGCCTACGTGTCGAGTCACTTTAGTGCTAACGGACTGGAAAATAAGGACGGATTTTGAAATTTTCACAGAAGGTCCCTCGGTTACTGCCAAATTTAGCGGCCTTATTGATGATCCACTAACACGATGATCAAACCTCAGCAGACGTCCAGCAACCAAAACGCTACCACGGCGATCAAACCTTAGCAGACGACGAAGAAAAAGAATCCGCTAGAAGTGAGGAGCTCGTAACACGTGTCATTTGTTCCCGCTTCCGATATATTTAGCAGAAATGAAGGACAAACCTTGAATGCGAACCTGGGGTTAATTGATCTGCGCTACCTCCTTGAAGCTTCAGACGATGACCTCGGCATTTCACCCAACCCCCTTCTGGACTCTTAAGGCAAAGTCTATCCAACTCTGAAGGAAATTACATCGGAAAGTTTCTTGGAGAACTTTGATCTTAAATCAGTTGGAAGTTGGGGAAAATTGGCAGTACGAGAATGACTTTGATGACTATCAACAGTTTGAATTGTTCGAAGAGGGATCAAATTTGAAGGGCAGGGTCCCATTTCATTTTGAAGGGTGGTAAGAAATTTAACCCTTCAATGTTGACATGTAAAAATAAATCATTTTTTTCATTTGAAATCGAAAGTGTATAACAAAATTTCATTATTTATTAAAAATAGTGTATAGAAAAAAAAAAAATAAGACGAAATCCCAAGTGATTCAACGTTTACATAGAATTAGTGAGGTAAACCATGTATATGATGATTTATCACGTCCAAATTCTTTTTATGAGGGATTTATCATGTCTAAGCGTTAGATTAGAGGAGGAGAGGCTAAAATAAAGGTTGAGAGTGACGAAAATGTACCCATAATCAAAGATGAGATTGGAAAAAAGACCATTTAGAAAGAGATTGGTGCACTTGTTTTGTTAATTAATGTGAACATAGCGAGAACCATTAGGAGTATTAGTTTTTTGTATTGCATTTTTTTGGCTAATTTATTTTGTGAGGGGAAATGTTTTTCTCCTATCATGCCAAAGTGATTCGAGTAGTGGAGAACTACTAACAACCTTATCTGAATGCATGATATGAAATTGGGGATGAAAGTAGCCTCATGAGGTACCAAAGCTTATTTGTGTCTAGAATTGTTTTGAGAAGAGCTCCACTACTATAAGTGCTATATTATACGGCCAAAAGAGATCAATCATCAGATCCCTAACATTAATAATAAAAACAAAAAAGATTATTTTTGTCGAGTGCCAAGGTATATTCCTAAAACTATTATACTTCTAACATTGTGCATCCTTATGAGATTTAAAATTGTTGATCCTTGTTGTGACCACTTGATCATTACCATAACCAATGGTTTAAAGAAACAACATAAAAGTAAAAAAAATAGAAGAATGACTTTTCCATGACATTTTACATTACATGAAGTTTTTTCCAATCCACGTTTTCATTAACGGCCAAAAAAAAGTTACAAATACCATCACAAAGCTAACTTATATGTTTGTCCATATGGACCCAATTAGTGAGTAACTAGCCATTCAATTTCAAACTCCACCTAATCCCTAAGCATTGCCTTCACCATAAATAACCTAAGTATTAGAACACTTGAAAATTTATCCTTTAAACTTTAGTCTTGAGTCTACTAACATCTAGATGTCAAATGAGAGGGATTGATAGGGATTCGCATTTCTCTTTTCAAAACTCAGTGCATATACTTATTATTCAAACACATTGAAAAAGTATCCTTCAAACTTCAATGTGGATCGTACTAGTATCTGGATCTCACACGAGAAAAAGTTTGAGAGGGCTTCAACAATTATCTTTTCAAAATTCCATCTTAAATTTATGTAAAAAGGTTAGACAAAAAACAAGGCCCTATTATATACTATAGTCTCTTTGTGAACCTTACATGATTCAAAAATGTCATTTTGACAAAAAAACATGTTTACAATCTCTTCTCTTAAATTCTGGTTTGATAGGTATGAGGAGTGGTATGCAAGGTAATTATTGGCAATGAGTCGAGTTGAGTAACAAATAAAGATTTATTAATATATCTTTAACAACATATTTCAAGAGAAAACTAAGAAATAGATAATGTCCATTATATAACTAAGACCAAACCCAAACCCTACAAATGTTAAGCTAGATATAAGGAAGTCTAAGTTGTGATTAAAACGAACACCCTAAATTGCTAAGATGATTCTAAACTTAGAATAGAATATAAGTCAATTAAATTTATTAATATCAAATATTTTTCTTAATGAATAAATTGTGAATTACTTAACCTATTTTTTTTATAAAATATAGAACTAAATGTAATATCTAATTCTAACCTAGAAATACTACAAATTTTTATATAAAAGAATAATTTAAGAGAAATTTTTAATAATTAGTGAGTTATTGGCCAAAACCTAGCAAATATTTAATGTAAAAAAGTAACCTAAATTATCATATCTCATTTACTCTGGTATAACCTAAAAGACATAATTCTAATAAAAATAAATAAAAATTTAAGATTAATCAACTACAACTTAATCTTGTATTGCTATCTAATCTTTTTTAATAAAATTCAACCTGGATTTAATTAAAGAACAGTGCAATAATTGAAGAGAGGAATCACTTTGAACAATGTAAATCATTTCAGTTATGGTAAAAAAACATTTTTTTTGTTTTAAAGCAATTTATCTCTTTTATTATTTTCATATTCAAAGGTAATTTTTTGTGTCTATTATAGTTTATGGTCAATTTCAAATGTACACAAAATTATTGGAATTGGAAATGAAAATAAAATCATTTTGAAGCAATAAGTGCGTACCCAAAAGGAATAGTCATTGAGACTAGCCACAATAGTAAGAGGGAGATATACCCCTCTAGGTGAAATGCACCATGAAAGACAAGTTATCTTACTTATGTAATAACAAACTCTCCTCTCCCTATATATTGCTTTCAGCGCATGTAGTTCCTATAATGTAATGAAATTGAGTTGGAATGCCCATAGTGCCTATAATGGTTCAGTCTAACTATTCAAGAACAAATCTATCTATCCATGACATATGCAAGAGTAGGTGAGTAGGTAGATTGTAGTAAGGGAGGGAGCACAAAGAAAAAACGAAAGTCAATACAAATAGAAATGGTTTACATCCAATGCATGCATTGCACGTTCTTATCCATGTGGACTCCCTAATGTAGGGGATATCCTCATAAAGTAAATGCCTTCTATACCCTTAATTATATAAATCCTAGAAATTGGAAATAAATAAATAAACAAGTCTTTCCAATATTGACATCTTATCCTAGTAATTTTACGAAAACACTTCAAATTCTCCAACAAATATCAAGTATTTTAAACTTTTGATCTTTCTTTGTTCTATTATGTTTTATGGCTTTCAGATGCACACAAACTAATTGTAAATTAGAAATAAAAAGAAAATCTTTGTCGACACCGAAATGTTTTAGGAGCAACAACTATTTATTTAACCTCACAGAGCCCACAAGAGATGACTATATTGCACACTCGATTATTGTGTGGAAACCTATAATTCACATCTCTATGGACCTCACACGATTTCCATTAGAAACCGTTGAGACATATTCCGCCATTCATGTCATGGAGAAAGATCCCATACAAATATGGAGACACATGCACGGATACAAAATCATTATTATTTTATCTAATGAGAGTCCATACATATCTAAAGCAGTCTCTACTCTCCTAGTCCTTGGAGAATATATTTTTTTGAACTTAGATAAGGGACAACTCTGTCAGGCCAATGAAATACTCAATTTTTAGGTCGTTGAAAAATAAGGCATTGGAATTTGAAAGGACCTTTGAAGGGAGGCTTGATTCCGCTTGATGGTGGCTCTATTGGTCAAGTGTGATTGGCCCTACCTAAAAGAAAAAACCCAAAATGTAATACCCTAAGTTCAAAGGTTATTTTTAGAATTGAATCATGTCCTGCCTAGATGCTCAATTCAAAGTGATCAAACAAAATCCCCAATTTTAGGTGGATTATGGATAGTCCCTCCAATGTATATCGAGTTTATACTGCAATTCGAAGTGATCAAACAAAATCCCCAATTTTAGGTAGATTATGTATAGCCCCTCCAATCTATATCAAGTTTATTAGCCCTATCGAAAAGGTTAAGTATTTATTAGTCCACTATAAGGAAGAACTTAAAATTCTCCAACAAATATCACTACAAGTTGGGTGTCTAGTGTCTGCCATAGTCAATAAGGAAGACGAATCATAAACACACATTGGAGAGGCTTGCGACAAGGAGGATGTTGAAATCATGTTCTTTTCTAGCTCACTGCACTCCTAGTCCCTCATACATGAATGTTTGTCGAGGGGTTCCCTTGTTTAGATATAATGGTAAAAAATTTGTACTTCTTGTTTCCATTATTAGAAGGATGACAGGAAAACGAAGGGGTCGGAGTCTACAAAATTTACAGCGTTGGTTGTTAAATATTTTATCCTTTCAACCTTTGGATTTCATTAAGGAAATTGGAATAATTCAAAAATATTGTTCTTTCTTTCAACCTAATGTTTATAATTCACGACAGATAAATAACATTGACAGATTTGGAACTCAAATACAAGGCTCTTTCTTCTTGCTCCTCTGTCTAAACAAAGTTGTAGTCCTAGGTATACACTATTTTGGTTTTGATTTCATTTAAATATTGGGTTTTTTAAAGTTACATCTATTGAGTATTCGAGACTTAGTTTGGAGGACACACGGTCACATAATACATTACAAATTTCAAACAACATTTTGGATGGAGAAATTTTAAACCCTTATATTTATAGAACCAAAAGGAAATCCAAAAAGCAACAAATTTAACTTTTATCCACATATAAAATGTTACACAAGTGCAAAATGCTATACATACCTGTAAATTCATGACAACCAAGTCGACAGCTTAGCTCTGCATAATCTTCTAGAGGAAATAGAAGTTAGGGAGACATTGAAGCATAGAATTGGAGAGTTGAGAGTCTGAGTCCCAACCTTTGACTGTCCTATACTCGTAAACCAAAAATATTTTTTTTTTCTCCACAAACTTTGCCAATCTCTTTAAGTTCGGGGAAGCTCAATCTAGCCTACCCAATGTTCTACCTTTGGTTCTCTTGCTCCTACCTGTGACAAAGGTGGAACCTTCGAGTTGTCCACCGCAGAAGACAATGAGGAAATAGAGTGTGAAACGGTTTCCTTCTACATAAATAGGATTGGAAGCAATGCCATCTAAATTCCACAATATCTCGGCACTCTGGAGTTGGTTTACCTTTCTCGAGGTAGGAGAGTGCATGTTTTTGTATTTCACATGATTACAAAAAAAAAACATTTTATAATTGCATCTACATAACATATATATATCTGTGCAAGTGAGGGAAAACTAGGTATTGTTTTTTCGAGGTCTCCAGAGACTTTTGGAGATCATTCTTCATTATGGGGGTGCTCATGGCGTAGATCAGAGAGCCCGTGGGAGGAAGATGAAGAAGAAGAAGAGGACTCAAGTCAAAAGATGAGGTGAGTGAGGAGGGGAGATGTAATAGCGATATTTGTAGGACTAATTCATTGGTGGTATAATGATGACAATGAGCCTCTCCAAATCATAGAAATTGTCGACACAGGAAACCCTCATAAACAGCTCAGGCGCAAGAGTTACCGCATAAGCATTCTGACATATTAAGTAATGATAATACTCAGTTAGGTATATGACAAATTCTTTCGTTTCGTTTAGATCTAACTATATGTATATTGTACAACCCTTCTCTCTGGATGGCCCTCCATTATAGTTGCCTTTGTCTCTACTACTTAACCCCCTTCCTCTGATGATACAGGTAGACTAAGTGGCCTAGGTGGACAGTGAAACACTGGGAGTGCTAATTCGAATGATTCTGACCTGACTAAATGAATGGAAATTGGAATAAATCCTAGAATCATGGACTAACTAGTATATGATATGATTCATGAGCACAAACAAAGGGCGGTGCGCTACTATCCTTCTACCAAAGATTCGTCATCCCAGTCTTGTGGTGGTCAAAATAGAAATGTCCAGCACTGGGTGAAACCCTGGTCTAGAAACTTACATACCCATTGGACCAGGATAGGTTCAAATCTAGAAAAGATTGCTCAATACATTGTAAATTACAACTTGTAAGTTGTAACCCAAAAAAACCACCAATAGTTTTTCCTTGCAGAGCCTTGACAATGGAGGGTTATCAAACCAATTCACCATCCATAGATATGACTTATATGAGAATTTAATTTCACATCATATACTCAAATACTCAAGTGACTTATAAGTTGTGAGATCACATGACTCGATGAACAATAAGATGACAGATGGAAAACCGAGTTGGGAGGTGGCATCATCTCATACCAAGATTTAATGAAGTTGGTGGATGAGTAATGCATGCCAATGTCATTAAATTCTTTGAAAGTGAACATCGAATCCTTAGTCATAATCCTGAATCATCGAGTTGAACTTGACACTAGGCATCCTAGTTTCCCACCATGGTTCATGTCGATTGGGACCAAGATCCTCATCCATGATCCGACTATTCAAGGGCAATTGGGCAGACTCTGAGTCCCAACTCTCCCATAGTCTACTGAATCAAAACCCTGGAAAGGCAATTTTTTTAGCTGCCCTTCTGTTGCAAATTTACCCAGGCTTACTCAATTTCATTATTGAAGTGCTGGAAATGAAACTAAATCAATTTCATTATTGAAGTGCTGGAAATGAAACTAAATTTTTTTTGCATGGGAAAATTTTTTGTGGCCTTCTATGACGTTTAAAATGGCCTTTGAAAGGCTCTGAAGGCTTCAAATTTGAAGCTTGCCTGGGATTCGATTTTGCTGCAGGATTATACGAATGGAGATCATGTAAACTAAGGATTGTTATTTGATGGAGATTGCATCAATAACCTATCATACAGATCATTATATTAAAATTAAAGAATGGATGGAAATTGCATCAATAACCAACAGATTTGAATGGATGCCATTCATACTCTCCAACCTGTGGGACTTCGTGTAACCGACTTATATCTACACTTTCCCAAGCACTCTCCACTTTCCATTGATGGCCATTGTTCAGTCTGACAAATCCAGAGATAATGTGTTGTGGAACAATTTCCTGTTGCGAGATTTCATCCATTCTACTTGGCTCTGCTGTCGCAGTAATCGGTATGTCTGTGAGGTAGATTCCGTGGTTCTATTTCTCTGAGCTCTTTTATCTAGCAATAGCTCTTATATCAATTTGCGCCTTCATTTTCTCCCTAAAATTGATTAGCCAAAATATTAGAAATAAACAGCAATCAACTATAAACTTGAAGATATTAAAGACACCCAGAAATAAATAAAGGTAGCGTAAAGTTAATAACAAAAGAGCACAAAAATATTTGTGGAAAACCCAGCACTATGTTGCAAAAACCACTGAGAGAAGATCCTTCAACTTTTGCTTTTTGTGTGAGCAAACCTATATATAGGTTTACATAAAAAAGATGTAGTACATTATTTGCAATATTATAGGTAAATATTATGTTGTATATTATTTGCAATATTATGGGCTGTCCAAAATATTATTATGGAATATAGAGATTTTTTACTCTTTAACCAAATTATTATCAATATATTTTATTATTTGACTTGGTTTCATATATAACTAATATAAATTCATTTTTAATCTTTTTCTATTAATTACTTAGAGCGATTCAATTTTTTGAGGTGTATATTTTTTTATCTTAATTTTTTGAGATGGAGATTTTTCTCAAGACTGGAAACTACCAATGGCATGAGATTTTTAGGAAGACTATATAATGGTATTTTATTCTATCTCTGACAGAAAATATAGCTATATAACTGTAGCATATAAACTTTCAACTATGAACTATTTATCAAATTATGCAACAAAATAGTCAACCTTGTTACAGATTTGGTCTCTAAAATTGAACTTTCAGCACCTTTCAGATTTAATTATGATTCGGATTTTCTTTAATTGAAAAGTCCTTGAAACCGAGACTAAATTAAAAATATAAATGAAAACTTGCAACGTTGCAACATCTTCTACGGTAAAGGTGGTTGCAAAAGGTTTGCCCCGTATAGAAGGCTCTCCCCGGATAATTTTCCCTAAACCATGTGAACGCAAACTGGCAAATTTTTCCCTTATCGATGATCCCCTGCAAAACGTTCTTCATTCCTGAACCCGATTGTGCCCCTCCAAAGGTGAAAAAATTTGCTTCCTACAAGCGTCTTCATTTTCTATCATGTTATTTTCCTTTTTCAAATGGTAACAATTTAAGGCATATTTATAAATTAAAAATATTAAAAATATATAATGTATTTTTAATTTGTTTATATATATTAGAAATTATATGACCTTATTTTATTTAGAAAAATGAGTTAAAAATCTTTTAAAATTTAATCATTTTAAAGATTAATAAATTTCAATTTATAAACTATATTTTTTAAGAAACAGTTTTTTAAATTATATTGGATTTATGTTTTCTCTTGAACATTGAAATTTATAGATTCAATAATAACAATTATTTTTATTAATAAATGTTATTATTTCTATTAATAAATATAAAGTTTAAAGATCCAATATACCTAAATAGCTTGATTTGAGTATATGAAATTTAATTAATGATTTATAAATTAATAATGTTTCTCATTTATACAATAAAACCATAATTTTTTAAAATTATTAAAAATGAGGTAAGGACATTTTTTTTAAATCTATAAACATTTATTATATAAATTACAATTATTTTTATAATTGTAAGCAAATAACAATTTTTTAAATATATTAAATATTTATAGATTTACAATTATTTTTATAATTGTAATCAAATAACAATTTTTTAAATATATTAAATATTTATAGATTTATAAAATAAAATAAAAATTAACTTTTTAAATAAAAAATAAAACATAATAATTGTATATATATATTAAATATTAACATTAAATTAATTTATTTATTATTTTGGTTGGCAAAGTGGTGGAACCCCCTGACTAGCAAGGTTTCCATTGGCTAAGAAATCACGAACCAGGGGCATCTAAACCGTCAAAATCACTCGGGGATCGCACCCGGGGATCGCACCCGGCATGGATTGCACCAACCCTTAACATGGTTGGATTTTTTGGTATTCGACGGGATTAGAACCGGCGACCTTCCAGCTTAGGGGGCGTCTTAACCATACCCCACCACCAAATGTTCTACATCGCACGGATAATTTAATATTATTATTAATAGTAATGTAGTCTTTATATTAAAATTAAAAGTAATAATAATTTTAAGTTATTTGAGATTTGGGTGGACTAAGCCTATGCTTTTTAATTTATTAGTGATGAGGCACTAGTGTTGAGATTGATTTTATGGCAGTGGTTCAAAATTTGAAATGAACAATTATATATATATATATATATATATATATATATAGTTGATGAATCGATAACTCGTACCAAATCATGGATAGCTCATAGTTGATGGTTGATAAATGGATTACTCATAGCTTATGCATGAAATTTAGTGAAGTTAGTGAATGGATAACTGGAAGGAAGTTAAGAAGTAGATTGATAACACACTTTAGATGGCTACTAGTTACAAAGGAAACATACAAGAAAAACAAAGGAAACATACAATCACAGGTAGTAATGTATAGATAACTCGTAGTTGAACCCATTTAACAAAATAATGCCAAGATATTCTTAAAAGGAAGTTAAGAAGCAGATTGAGAACACACTTGAGAAGTGTACTGATTACAAAGGAAACATACAAGACAAAAAGAATCCTATGAATTTCTCTCCTTTCATGCTTGCACTGTAATGATAGTTTTCTAACATCTTCATGAATCCTCTATGAAAGTTTTGGATCTGATTCTGTTGGATGTGAGTTTTATATAATTAGGTCCATAGACATTTTTATTTCAGATTTGGGGTGGACTACAATCTATGCTTTTCCATTAATAAGTAAGTAATAATATGCTTTTCATTACTAAGGAAGGGGAGAGGGAGAGAGAGGGGGGGAGAGGTGCGGGGAGAGAGGGGAGGGGAGAGAGATATGTTGGTCCTCTGATCGGGGATGTCATTGATGTATTTAGTCATGAATGTATTAAGGTAAAACCCCAGTTGTAAGTCGAGTTAGTAGTATCCACAAAAGTATTATTAAAATGTAATTTCCAGTCTCTCAAGGTATGTTAGAAATCATTAAGCTAAACTCTCAACCATTTGCACCTAAAATTCGACAAGTTTTTTGGTCAAAATCCAGTAGAGATTGTTTAAAGAGTAGTTTTCCGTTATTGGAATTGCATAATCTAGATGCCCCAAGGGTAATCGAGGGTCCTGAATCCATTTCTGGAATAAAAATGGCAATTTTGACACTACAAATTTCATTTTCAACAACAAATCATGTTATCGGATTCCAGCCAAACATGCCTAAAAAGATGCAAATGGTCTAGAAATTAGCCAACTCCTGTCATAAATGTTCAGTTACAGAAAGGCTTAATATTTTTACCCTTTCGGCGTTCCTTTACACCTCTCGGTGCAAATTCTAGTTATATAATCTTTAACATGCTTGCAAAATGAATGAAGAGTGAAACATCTTTTGGAAAACTGTAGCTGTCCAAATTTGTGAACAATTTAATCTTCCAGCCCTCTCTCCTAGTGATTCTCTCGGGAGCATGATAAGGATTTGGATTGGAAATTTTCCAAGGACCTCGCATCTCTGTCTGTTACTTTTCCATATGATGTGGATTATTTGGAAAGTCCGTAACCAGGCTATTTTTGAAGGGAAAAAAAGAATATATTTAGTATTGTTCAGCAGATTACTTCATCATCCCAAGCTCCTTCTTCTTGGACTGTCATTGGCCTAAAAGAAAGAAGCAGAGTACTGGGGAAGCCCCTTTGTAAGTTTTTCCCCTGTGGATTTATTGATTGTGCCTCTAACTGTAAGATTGTTGGAGTTGGCTATTGCATATATTTCAATGAGTCTCACTACTATGAGTTCGCGCTGGGGGTTGGATATGGCACTAACACTAAAGCTGAATTGCTTCGTTTATGGGCTCTTCTTCTCTCTTCCCAAATGATGGGGATCCCCTTATCCCATGTATATGGTGATTCTCAAGTAATCATTAACTGGGCGATGGGATCGAATGCTCTCTCACCTCCTGATCTCTTTCATTGGTGCAGAGAGACAAAAAAACTAATCCTTAGCTTCCAGGATTTGTCTTTCATTCACATTTACCGAGAGCACAATCGGATTGCTGACCGTCTCTCTAAAACTGCTCTCTCATATCCCCAGGGTAAAGGCAGTTTTATGGAATATTTTGAGAACCATTTGGTCTCTCATGATACTTTTCAGCTCTTTTGAGCTTGGTTAGGGGATTTTTCCTTTCCTCTTTTTCATATGTCTTGATTTAAAGGAGTGATCTCTTTTAGAATGTTGATCAGAGCCTTTTGGTACTCAGTAGATGTGGCTGAAGAGACAGTCCTCTTTTTATGATGAGACAGTTTTCTGATGGGAATCCTCATTTTTACTATTATGCCCTTCCTCCTGGCAGTTCTCTTGTAGTGTCTCTTGGATATGCTTCTCCAACTTCGGTAACCCACTTATGGGAAGATTGTATTGATGACCTTTGATTCTTTTTGAGAATAACAAGGACATGATTTTTTCTTTCTGAAGAAAAAGAAGAGTGAAACATCTTCTAGTTAATGAAGCATTGAGATTCACGCCAAAAATATATATATATAAAAAATGTGTGAGGCTTTATTCCAAAAGTGTTGGTACATGTGCGCAAAACTAATTTGTACCCAATGAATACCAAAGGTAGGGTCACGTAATGCTAATAAACGTGATTAAAGTTCAGATATAAACATGGAGATGTGAGCACATGTGGACAAAACATATTAATATGTTTACAACATCCCATGTCCATCTTTTATTCCCTATCCAGTATCTTATTCCTATATATACTCCGTAATCTCACTTAAAAAAATTATTGAATGAAACAATGGCACAAGAATCACTCGAGACTCATGAATGAATGAATGAATTATATGAGAAAGATAAAATATTACTTGTTCTTTGAAGATAAGTTGTAGCATCTAGAAGAAAATCCTCAAGTTCAAGACTCTTTGCATGCTTTTGTGGCTTTGCATGCTTTTTTTTCCATGAATCTTCGCATTATCGTTTTTGTCATTTTAATCTCCATCATGAAAGTTGTGTTAATCATGTTCATGAGTAAAATTGTATTGCCACATTAATATTAACGTAAAGAATTAAAGGAGAATATTCTTCTTCAAACCCAAGCTATTTATCTCCTTCTCCTTCTCGGGAACGAAGGGTGGAGTGGATTCCAACTCCTCATTGGGTCCATCTTCTACTTTTCCTACATCGAAGAGGTGGAGATCGTCATATTTCATTGATTTTCCTTCAAAAGAGGCTATAGAGAATACAAGTATTTCAATGGCCAATGCCTATAGATTTACATTGTAAAAGGTGGATAAACTGCCTAGTGTGACCCTTCATCAATCATTATTTCAAAACGATTCAAAATTTCTAGAGGTTTCTTTACAGTTGGGGTTGTCCAGCAATGATTCATGTTAGATGTAGGAAATGTAATTACAAGTCAGTATTTTCATATGGATCAATAAAATACATAAGGTATGATTTTGATGAATCCAAATATCATTGTAATTACCTCTTCTTCCTCTATTTCATTCAAATACTCAAAAATATTTTAGATAGTGCTTTCAATTTTAGTAATCATAACATAACCATTGCCCACAATGAGCCTACAATGAACACATAGATACAATATAATGAATGTGCCTTAATATAAATTTATGTACAATGCCCATCATGCTTCCAAGCTCTTAGTGTGATATAGCATGCAGCTAGGTTATCTAAATCAAGATCACTAGCTTGAACACTTTCACACAAACCCACATCCTCAAATCCTAAATTATATGTATTTCCCTCTCTTGTACCTATAGCACACTTAAAGCGTTGGTACATTCCTCCAAATTCATCAAAGCACTCATACCAGTCAACTTGCACACTTTCTGAGACTTGCATAACCAAAAGTCCTCAATAACCTACAAAACCAAACTAGTTATGGGTTGTTGCTTCTTGTCCTCTATAACCTATTTTTATTGGAGGTGGGTGATAGTGAGAATGTATGCCACCTGGTGAGGAATGGGAAAATTCATTAATTGATGGACTCAATGAAAAGGACAAGGTTTCTTAACCCACTTGAAATCAATTATTGCAAATATTACATAGTTTAACTTGCCAATTTCTAAGGTATAACCTTTCTTATTTTAGTTTTAGTTTTTTTCTAATGGTGTCAATGAAAAAAATGGTTCAATGAAAAAATTCATCAAGTAATATTTTGAAAAATATAAATTAAATTTTAATAAAAATCAAAGCTAAATATAAAATTATATCCAACTTTACTTTATCCTTTATAAATTGAATGTCATTGTGATAACTAACACATAAAAGCAGAACATATGGTATTTGCCTACGACATGGAATAATAATGGCATTTGCAATGGATTAGTGATGCTATAATTGTACAAGGTATAGGCCATAGGTTTGGTAATATTGCTAGTATTTTAGAGGGAATGGATGTGTAAGTGTTTAGGTATATACATCCTTAAAATTATATAAACATTTCTCTATAAAACATTAAAACTCTACAAGGCTCTTTAATAGCATATAACTGAATTGAGAACAAACGAGTACTTATACCTTGGCTCACAAATCCTACAACACTCAAACCACTCTAATGAGGATAAATATAAGAGCTATAAACTAATATTTTAATAACAAACCACCTTTCAATTGCAACCATAGTCAAACCCATTAAATTTAAAATTTAACTCTACAAGGCTCTTTAATCATTAGAGGAATTTTGGGGTCTAAAATGGGTCTCTTAAGAAAAATAATAAAATAATAGTTAAAATAATAAAATAATATTGATTAATTTTGGAGGAAGAAAGAAAAAAACTACTTTTTGTGTTCGTATTTTCGACATATCTCCCTATGTTTTTACTCAAATTTCGATCGGGAGAGCTCATTGGATGTGGAATTTGAATCCGCATCCAATGAGTACCCACATTGCATTCTTTTGATGGACCCCGCTACCCCAAAAACAGGAAATACCTGAAAAAACGTGATGATGACATCATCATCACGTTTTTTCAGGTATTTCCTGTTTTTGGGGTAGCGAGGTCCGTCAAAAGTATGTAGTGTGGGTACTCGTTGGATGTGGAATTTGAGCTCTCCTGATCGAAATTTGAGTAAAAACACAATGAGATATGTCGAAAATACGAACAAAAAAAGTAGTTTCTTTTAATGACAAATATGTCAATTCAACCATTATGGTTGACTTATTTTATTGAAATTCTATTGGTTCTTGAATTCCAACTCACAAAAACTTATTTTGGCACGTTTTCTTATAAGGCCCATTTTAGACCCCAAATTTCCTCTAATGAGCATATAATTGAATTGAGAACACATGAGTACTTATACTTTGGCTCACAAATCCTACAACACTCACACCACTCTAATGAGGATAAATATAAAAGCTATAAACTAATATTTTAATAACAAACCACCTTTCAATTGCAACCATAGTCAAACCCATTAAATTTAAAATTTAATGAGAATAAATATAAGAATTATAAACTAAATTTTTATTAACAAATGACTTTTCAATTGCAGCCATAATCAAACCCATAAAATATAGGTAAATATAGCACACAAAGAAATCTTGTGCATGTTACATATGAATTGAGGAAAAGATCAATAGCCATATCCTCCTTGATTCTAAATATCATGAAAGTAAAGAAGCGCACATTTCCATGACTTATAAAAAAATTAGTATCATGTTCTACAAATGTTCTAGATTAAAGATGATGAATAATGTTCTAGATTAAAGATGATGAATATTACATAATCTAAAGAGTTTTAATTTCTCTATAAACATTTCATGTTTAAGGTGTTTTTGATTTTCTAAATTAAGGGAATGTTTTCGATACTTATATGATATATTCTCGTGTGCATGTTCTAGTTTAGCCTCTATAAAACCCAATAATTTTTATTTTTATTTATTTATTTATTTATTTTATCACTGCACGTAGGATTTCTTAAAAAAAACACTTCATTATGTTATTAGTATCTTTTCTAACTAACTATTTGGATTAGGAACTCAATATATGATTTTTTTAATTCTTTTTGTCTTTACATCCAAACACTCTAGAATGTCTCCATTCCTTTAAAAGACATTAAATTTCTAGCTATTGTTGAAAGCCAAGAGGGAACATGGTATTGTGAGAGCTTATGGAAACTTCTTAGATTCCATCCCTACATAGTCCAATAAATTGGCACATGTAATGGATATATAACACGTGTTAGAATACAAAAATGTCTTTGTAAATTATATGTGAAAACCCCAAATTTTCACAAAAATTTAATTTTTTTTGAGATAACAATAAATGTTAAGACCTGCGGTTTACTAATAGCTAACAGTTGGCATAAAAGAAACAGTCAAGCAATTAGTTTCATTAAATTCTAAATTAATAACTTAACAGTTTATTTCTCGTAGCAATAATAAAATCTTTTTGTGTGTTGTTTGCTTTAGTTTACTGATTAGTTATTTTATGTCAGTAGGTGGAATCTACTTTTGAATCCAGGGCTTACTTAGCAATCATGCTAACGCAGATGAATATTGTTTCTTACAGGTTTTACAGGTATGATTGATCGAGTATAATTTTAAAACATCTTTTAGTGTCAGCAGTATTTTGTTTGCATATTAAAAAGCGTAGAACAATAAGCTGCTAAACACTAGACAGCTCCTGTAAGGTAAAATCGTTTGATTTTCATCAGTTGTTCAAGTAAACAAGTTCGGAAAAATTTAAGTAACGTCAGTACAACATATTTGCGACTCTAAACACTAGAATCTCAAATACCAGTATCTCTACTTTAGTTTAATAATTTGTAATATTTATAAACATGGTTTTTGTCAGTATATATGCAATATGATCTTATCTTTCCTGTGTAATTATTGACCCTTATTTTGTTTCTAAGATACTTATAGCCTGTTATCTTTTAGACTGTAAAAAACTTCGAGTGTAAAACTATGGCCATCATACCCTTCTATATGAGCTTGTGTTTACCACTACTTTATTCCCAAGTCTAACTCTGTTTTCTATTAACTTTTGAATTTAATAGGATCGTTCCTATTCCAATTATCAGTTTTACCTCTATAATTATCTTACTGTCCGCTAGACATTTTGCATGAGCATAAGACCAAGTTGAGTTATACTCCCAAGTATTATCAAAGTAATGTCGCTTAAACTATGTGACAGAATTTTGTGATAACATTCTTATGTTTAGCTTTGTACTACTTCACAGTTTCGATGCTATTTGAGTTATCAGTTCAATTATATTTCGTAGATATGCCACTTGATTTGTTCTATGAACATTCAATCTACCAAAAGTTTGTTATTATAACATATTTAAATCTAGCCTTTAACTTCTTTGCATTATTACAAGATACTATCTATAAGTTTTAGACTTGTAATATTCCTAAGGCAAAAGGGTTAAATATGCCCAAGCTATAGTTTAACTTTGCTACTAGAGACACTATAGTCATGCAATAGTTAACATGCACTCTTTTATAACTATACTAAAGACTTAACTTTGACCTAATCTATAAACATAACAGATATCACATGATTTCTATCTTATCAAAACAATGTTTAGAATATGGTCGTGCCACCAATTATATCGTTATGGTGATGTTTATTATATGAAAATATAATGTCATTGGTAGCAAGGGTTTATGCTTTATCCACATTGGGCTTAAATTTAAGATTTATACGTGACACAAATGCTTGGTCAATGTAACCCTCCATGATGATAAACTTGTGACTATGTTAATATAACCCACTGTACAAATGATTAGGGATTTGGTTACGAATTATTGGGTTGACAATATGGTATAACCCACACTGCAATAAACAAATAATTGGGATAATGATTCCATACAGGAACTATAGGACACGACCCTCGCTGCATGGATAAATTTGTTGCTACGTGGTTGAATTTTGTCCACGCCTGGAAAATATATAATGTACTGGAAACCTAACCAAACACATTCTTGTACCATAATTTACGCTGGCTCTAGGGTTTCTTGGCTTGTCTCCCATGGCGGCCGTCGTTCGCCTGGTTACTGTTGCCTTGTGCCTTGACTCTGTGTTTCCTCCATTCTCCAATGTGTGGTTTTGATTGTTGGTTCTTTCTCTGCAATACGTGGAGTTATATTTCCTGCTACCTTCGTCTCACTGCCTATGAAACCTTCTTCCAAAGCCTGCATAGCTTGGTGACTGCTTCAGTTTCTTTCTCTGGTTCTTGTGGCTCGCCACTGTGTGAGGTTCTTGAGGGTTGTTGGGTTTCCAATGGCACCACTCGTAGGTGACAGTGCCCTGTGAAGCAGTTCATTGTTATCCTAGTGACAGGTAAATTTCATAATGAAAAATTTCTTTTAATTACTGCAAGTTTAAACAGAATATTTTCAAGCTTTCACACGTAAATGGTTTCACTAACAATGGTTGTTGTTTGCTGCAGGTGCTCATCGCTTATGAAGCCTGTATAAGGAATAAAAGACAACCCTTGCAATGGTCATGGTGCGTGGTTCAAACTCGGGTAAGCCCCGTGGTCTGAAAGATGGATTCTCCCTTTAATAAAGTTAGGGTGGTCGTTGGACTCGCCCAAGGTTTGAAAACCCTTTCTCGTCTCGTCACAAGTTATGTTATGGTTTTTATTATTTTACAGGTTGTTGGGAAGAATACCTAAATCCAAACCCTTGATAAGGTGGATGGAATTTGTAATGTGCACAGTACTTAGTCGAAGCTTGGCTTCATAGCCGGGTTTAGGTTTGTAAATTTTGTAAAGGTAGTTCCGTTGTAAACTTGTTTTGATTGTTAGGAGCTTATGCTATACTCTGTGTAATTTTAGGGTTTTTACCCTTCCTAAATATTAATGAAGCTTAAACTCAGTTGAGTATTTTGTAAGGGTTTTATATATTGAATTTTAAGGTTGATACTTACAGCCATGATGTAAATCTTGGTTGTTTTGATGGAAGTCATGGGTTAGGGTTTGACCT
Source organism: Pseudotsuga menziesii (assembly GCA_001517045.1). NCBI lineage: Eukaryota > Viridiplantae > Streptophyta > Pinopsida > Pinales > Pinaceae > Pseudotsuga > Pseudotsuga menziesii. The sequence continues at coordinate 157,536 of LPNX010586492.1, forward strand.
GTAAAAACCCTTGTTCTGTTTATACTAATCTTATGATAATAATTATATTGTTTCTCTATTTTATTATATCTATCCTTAAAGCACTGTGAGTAGATTATTTTACTATTTAATGATGGTTACATAATTGTTATGAATTTGGTTATTATGTTTGTACTTGTAATGTAATAGTTTTAAGGGTTTGAACCTCGACATTTAGATGTATACTGTTATTAAAAGACTCTGTTTCTCTTGTAAATGCATTTATACAAGTTAATCAGTAATGTAGCTTATTTTTGTACATAACAGTTTTAGTTAGTAGTTTTAAAAGAACTAACCTGTGTATAACCTAGGTTACTACAATACTTAAAATATTTAGAAATTATGCTCAGAATATGAGCTAGGGTTTACTTCCTTTTAACTTTAATAGAATATTAATTCCTATGTTATTATCTTGTAAATTTTATTACTGTTGTACAACTTTTCTTCAATTTGTTTTTATGAATTAATATTTCATAATTATCATTGTTTAAGAATAATAATAATATTATTTGTATTTATAATATTATTATCTATGTATAATATTTATTCTTAAGTTCATTTTGGTTTTTATTTGTATGATGATTACGACTGAAAGAAGTTGGTAATATTTGTATTTTTTAATACCATTGTTTCTGTAGGCTTACTAAAAAAAACATAAAAGAACTTTCTTACCTATCCATATTCTTTACATTTATAGTGTCTGTAAAATTATAAGGGTAGTTTCTTATAATATTAACTAAAAACTAAGTCACTACTATCCTTTAGCTATTAAAGCTAAGAAAGGAATACTGTAACATTTATCATAATCTTAACTATAGTTTAGATAGATGCAGAAGATTAGTTGTCACTTAAAGAAAAAGATAAACTATCTGCATTATTTTTACATCTTTTCTTAACATAAAATAATAACTTTCAACTGATAAAACTAATTCTTCTACTTCAATATAAATGAACAGTTTATAGAAGAAGATACTGTGTAGGAAATGAATTATATACTTAACAACTACTGTCAGTAAATAAAAAGATTCTTACCTTTATGAAATCTTAAACACACAGTCTAGTTCTGAAAACCTCTCTACAACCAGATTAATAAACTTTCTAGAAAACAACTATCTACGGATAGGAACTATTTCAAAACTTTGAAAACATAAATATTCTATTCAATTATATTCCTATCGTACTTCATTTATTTAAACACACTACTTGTCCTAGAGTACGATCTGGATTACTTCAGATGGGGAAAAACACAAGTAGTATTTATCTTTCATCACAGTACAGATTCAGCCTAGAAATAACTAAGAGATTTCAACACAACATAACATAACATAATTCATTAATTTCTCACACACAGATATAAACTATAACACGGAAATTTTAAAGATAATGGAACCTGTCTTTAAAGTTGGACGACAACAGCAATGGGAGGCCATTCCTCCCTACCAACTCCTAGAGAGCGATCAAACAGTGTCTTCTCAGGACCCCCGAGCCTGTTCTACTCTCCTTGGCTGGAACTAGGTGGAGCAATCAACAAAATACTAGTCTTGAGACTCAATACCAACTCTGCATACTGCAGTAAGATCTTTCAGCTGCAAAGCTGTACTAGATCAACTTACTGCAGTTCACCCCTCAAACACCTTCCTTCAAATTTCCCTTTCCCAATGAATTCCTTGAAGTGCATTCACCTGAATGATTCTTCTCCTAGAATGAGCAGCCTCAACTCTCTACATTGGGCATTTTTATTAAAATTGCCTAGGTCTTTTTGGGTTAGTTGTCATTAATTGAGCCACCTGCTCTGATCCCACTTTCTTGGGGGATCGCGACTCCAAATGTAGGGAGTTTTCCACCTACAACATAGGAAGTGTTTGAGGATGCTACCACTTGTCTTTTTGCTCTCCACCTAGTTCCCTCCACCAACTTGACTAGTAAGACTCTTTTTAACAGCTCTCCCAAGCTGTTGTCTCCACTTTTATTTATTTAAAATTAAATATTCAAAATTACATTCCACATCCTTGACTCTGCTGAGTCATCAGTTTCCACTTAGCATTAAATTTAACATAATGTCTAGGAATAAAATCAAAATAAGATAACATTATTTTACAAAATTGGGGCATGTGACATTATACTAGGACAGAAATAAGATATAAGTATAATATCCATTTGGAAATTTGTAGCAACCCTCCTTCTGAATATGGTTTTACTTACCTCATAAACCTTTTCATTTATCCAAGTATTAAAAAGAACTCAAATCTAATCAATTCAATTCCAAAATTAGTAACTTTTACTATCTAACAATATTACTAGTCTACTAGTAAACAGTACCAAGATATTTGTAGTTTTAAAAAACTCATCAATAGTAACCATAGTAGCGTAAATACCTCATAATAGCCTCTTGGTTCAATAGTGACCAACCATTATTCAGGACTAGTTTCTAGAATCATGCTTGTAAAACAAGGGGGGAACTTTATCACACCCAAGGGTCAATTTTCCACCCAAACAATGTGGCACTTAAACCATGTGCTACCCCCAATGTAGGGATGAATATCAATGAGTTGAGGGATAGAACATAGAGAACTCAATAGATGAATTACTCATGTCCCCAAATGAATGAAGGATTAGGAGTCTAACTAATCAAACATAATGTGGCATAGATAGTAATGGACTTATAGGATCACCATTTTGAACCCTCGATGAACAACCCTTGTTATACCAACATCATACATGGAAACCGTGAGCCTTTGTAAGGATTTTACTACCAATCTCATCCATAATTCACACCACTAGTTAGGAAAGTACACTATAGTAGCCTCTTTAATCCACATAGACAAGGATAGGGTTTCTAAATGACTATAAGCATCCTTGGTAATGAATGACACCCCCAATCACCACATAGGACCCATTAAGGTTATCCTTTACATTGAGTATAGATATGGGTGTCATTATGAGGTTTTAGATATGGGATATGAGTCTATAAGACTTACACATGAGGATATTGTTGAAAAAATAATCATAATACTTATTCCCTAAATGATTCTTATAAGCATTCAAGTTCAACAATGACAACCCAATCCAGTACACATGACTTATTGAGTATATCCTTATCCTTTGAGTGGGGATACTAGCAATATTATGAAGTTTTCAGCACTATATATAGGTTCTTAGGCCCTAAATGAACATTATAGGAATCCAATCCCAAGAATGAATCCTTGAACTAAAACGCATAACCCCTTGAGGATATATTTTCCCTCCATGTGCATATATGGATGGCACTATAAATTTTCAAGAACAAGGTATGGTTCATGGTTCCCTCAACATCGATGGGACATGGGAATCAATCCCTAAAGGAATATTGAATGCATCCAACACCCATAATGATTCCTATAACCAACAAAAATGACCTCCCAAGGTGATCCTTTACCTTTGAGGCATATTGAAACCACTCTAGTTTTTTGTGAACTATGTATTGTTCATGAGGCATAGACCAATTCCAACTCATGAAACTTGGGGTAAAAATAGATTTTAAATATCAAGGATCATGAACAAGTCCTTGAGCTACCATATGTGACCGCTTCATATGCTATTTATCCATCAAGTGATGATATAAGCACTAGTGGAATGTTTTTATCGGTAAGGATAGATTCTAGGGTCGTGGACATAGTTAAGGGAGTAACACCATCCTTAATATATAAATAAATATTTTGGACATCCTACTTAAAGAGAAACACCTTAATCCACCATACTTAGCATTCAAAGAATATCATTTGGATCCAAGTTGAAATAAAGGCATCATTAGTAGGTTTTGATAAACTTATTATGGGTCTTTGTACTTTGACTATTGTTAGGGAAGGAAACTTAGGCCTTAATCCCTAAAAGTGTCTTCCAAGGCTTGAGGGCCATGAAGAATTCCTTGAAACGCCAAATAGGACACATTTTGGAATATGTGTCATCCAAGAAACGATATCAACTCCATTAGAAATATTTTTTCACTAAGCATGGTTCATAGGATTTTGGACACATTCAAGGAAAAAAATACATCATGTAAGACATCAAATAATTTTCTAGATGTCTAGAACCAAGAGTACCTCATTGAAGCACCACACATTATATCCTAATAATATCCTTCGCTCTGAGTGAGGATATGGTCATCATTAAAAAAAATTGAGCAGTAGGCTTGGGTGTTGAGAAATTAACCATGGCCAATGGAAGAATATTAGGAATGAGGCTCTTAGCTAGAGTCTAGGGCTCAATGTCCATGAATGACATGTAGAAACACCATAGATGATATTTTAAGGGGATCTTTGGCTTTTAAGTGGGTAAATGGGAATCATCATGAATTATTTAGCCCTAGATATGGATCTCAAGGCCTTGGACATGGTAGACACAAGGAAGTTAGGATTTGGACCTTAAAGGAATCACCTAGGCATCTAGGTCTCTTAACAACACATTAAACAAAAAAAACTAACATTTACATGGTATTTGGATTTTGACTAGGGATATTAGTCCCATTATAAAAAATTTAGGACTAAGTATGTGTCTCAATTCCCTAGATATCATCAAGGGAAAAGACCTAGTACTTTGGCCCTAAAAAATATTATAGGCATATGGCGGCATTAACAGTTCCTCCAACCACCACACACAACCTCCCAAGGGAAAGCTTTTCTTTTAAGTGGGGATGTGGGTGATATTTGCATTTTCTTATCACTATATATGGATCTCAAAGTCTTTTAGATGGTTGAAGGATGAATCCAAGGACTTGGTCCCTAAATAAATATTAAAGGTGTCTAGGGTCAAGAAGGACACCTTGAAAAAATACGCATGGATTAACAATGGGTATCTTCGGCCTATGCATGGGAATGAAAATACTATAGTTGGTTTCGAGTAGTAGGAATTGGTTTTAAGGATCTATACATGATTAATAAAGGAACACATGCCTTAGGCCTTGAAGGAAGATTTGCAGCATTAAGGGCCATGAACAATTCCTTGAAGAACCACACATGGCCTCATAAGGGTATCCTTGGCCACTGAGAAAAGGTGTTAGTAGTTTTAGAATGTTTTGAGCAATAGATATGGGTCTCATGGATCCACCTTGTATTGTTGTGGCTATGATCGTTTATTGAGCATGGATCCACCTTGTTAACTTGTGACCATGACTCCTTTAGATTTGATATGGTGCATTTTTGCATATTGTGCAACTAGGATAGTTACATCAACTATATATATGTCGGATCTACCTATAAATTTATGGAGATCATTTGTATATGGACCTATATGCCCCAAATATCAGTTGTGTCTTACATTTATTTCTCTTTCAGGTTTTGAGCCTTTGATATTGGATTCGTTACTCTCTCCATACTTAGTTGTTTCATTTTTATAATCTATTTCGACTATCATCTTCCCTTCTAACCTCAAAAATTAGGGGGAATCTATTATAGCTTAAAATGACACATCTCTTATTGTGATCACTTTCCCACGATTTCGTCACATGTTGACACTTCAATGATGACACTTCATGAAAGTCACTAAAAAAAAAACTATATTGGAGGAGCCATATTGAGAGTACTATAACTTGGTTTTACCTCCTCTCTAAACCATTGGAAAGGTAATTAAGTCATGAACAACTTTGGAGAAGACTCCAAATCCTAGAAATTCCCAGAAGTACCCTGAAAATGAGAATTTTTAACCTAATTGTGCCTTTTGTTAAGCAAAGCCACGAGTTTCACCTCTGTACTTGTGACTTCGCCTTCATGATCCCCGATGTTACATCCTATAGTGGTAAAAAATAATGTAAATATCAAAAATCACAAATTAGGGGTGGTTTGGGAGGTTATGGAACTGAATTTGGTAGTTGCAACTAACCCTTATTCGACCCTATCTCTTCATAAATGTATAAATATAGGGAGAGAGGTCCATGAGAGGGGAGTTTGACTTTTGCATTGTTATGCTAGAGGAATTGGGACTATCATTCCCCACACCTTTTCCCTAGAGATAATCTCCTTGTGTTGCAGATCTTGGAAGTTGAGTTCCTTGGAAAATAGAAGCAGAAGAACTAGATCAAGGTTTCATGAGGTTCCTAGTTTGAGGAGAAGGTAATCTTTGTACTTCTTCCATGATTAATAAATATTTCATGCTCTTCCTCTTCCAATCAATTTGACCTGTATATTGAATATTTGTTTATGATCATATGTTTATGTTAATCAGATTAGGTTTTCATATTTATTTGATTATCATTGTTTTACATGTGGTCATATTGGTTTGAGGAAGGTATAATTTGTTTTGTAGGTTTCTTGGAGCAAGAGGAGCAAGAGGAGGATTGAAGGGATGCTTAGATCAACCTTGATTTGACTAAGGTATGAACCATTCTAATCTATGAATCTTGTTTACATTTACTTGTAGAACTATATGCATTTTTCTTTCAACCCTAGTATGGTGATGGATTCTTAACCCCCAGTTGTATGAACCCTTTCCTCTACAACACCCTTGTTTGCTTGAGTTTGACTAGCCTCTTCCAAGAGTGTCCATATTCTTATCCTCAATTCCATCATCAAATGAAAACATATAGTGCCTTACCACATCATCCAGGCACACTTTCGCACCCATCCCTTCTATATTGAGGCAATGTTCAATTTGATCTCTTGTTTACATTGAGTCCAAATATTTGCCGAATCGATGAAGGGGTGAGACATGTACCTATACATAGCATACAATTTGTCATATTTTATCACCAATTATAGTTCCAAAGGCCAGGATTGATGTTGGATTGCGAGGCTCTTAACTCTTCTAGAGTCTGTAGCAATTTAGATGGATTAGATCCCTCCATTTAGACATTCCCTAGATCCTAGTTTCCTTCTCCTCGCTTGACAAGAGTTGAATTAGCTCAACGAGCAGTTTATTTAAACCACTTGGGTTAACCCTCAGGGTGGGTTGTTTCCAAAGGTGGCCTTCTATGTTGAGCACTAATGGGAGACGAGAGATCGAATCATTTTTCGACCATAGTACACCCTCCACCATTGCGTGCATGCCCTTTGCATCCCTCTAGGAAATTTTAGGGTAGGCTCCCATATGTGAGAAAAAATTCACAACATTTTTTTTTATCGGATTCAAGCACTAGATCTAGCTTTGAAATCTTGATCGAGGGTTAATAAAAACCCCCGATTGAGCTACGGATCTCAATCGACAGTTTTATTAACCATCGATTGACGATTTAAAAATAGCTTGATTGAATGATTAGTTAAGCCCTCAATCAATATTTTTAAAGCTCTATCAAGGTCATTTTTCAACATACTTATGCCCTCCACTTGCTAAAATGTGTTAGCCATCTTCATGTGAAAAAAATTCTATTGAAATTTTTTTTTTGCATTAACCATTTGAATATATATATATATATATATACACACACACACACACATACATACATAGCTAGTGTAGATCAAGACCTACAATCTGTGTGTGTGTGTGTGTGTGTGTGTGTGTGTGTGTGTGTGTGTGTGTGAGAGAGAGAGAGAGAGAGAGAGAGAGGGAGAGAGAGAGAGGGGGAGGGAGGGAGGGAGAGAGACTATGTTAATACCCTTTACATAGAATTAAGGAAAGGCCTTGTAATTTCAAGGATATAATGAATTTCATAATTTAAAAAGTATATAAAATTAATATTGTAATTTAAAAAAAAATAGTTGTGCACAAGAACAATGTGTTCTCTACAATTATACAAAAACAATTAGTCAAATTCCATCATTTGGGTACTCAAAGGTAGACGCAAATGAAAAACATATGCATCATATTTTGCATGGAAAAAATACCAATGATTAGGAAACTAGAATTTCACCTAGTATACACAATTTCTATAAATAAAAATTATATATTCTGAAATATAATTAATTTTTCGTAGCATTTCATCTTTTTACACCATTTCAAATTCATTGTGGAAGTACCTTGGATTATCCCTCCAAGTTAACATATTGTTGGAAAGGTTTGCATTGCCACTAACATGTCATGTGAGACCATCATTAGCTTGCACCAAGCCACCATTGGGATATTCTTTGCTATGAGGGGTATTGATCATATTATTAAGAGTGGTATGAACATATGAGGTTGTGAATATTTGATCAAAATACCGTGTGCATGTTCTATGAGAATGCACATGCTTAATAATGTGCAATATCTCCCAATTATTTGTTTGTTGAGTTGGCTTCTTCATATTTAGGTGCACCATGATGACCTTGGTGTTTTGGCTTGTAGAACCAACAAAATGACCACTTTTAGTCAAATCCATCTAGCATGGTTCGCTTCGATGGACCTTGTTCTACATGGCATCTCAAGTTTGAACATTCCAGACACTTAAAAAACAATCTATATTATTGGTTGGTATAGCCTCAGTTGTGTGTGATCCCCAAGTAATTTTAACAGCTTAGATGCCCTTGGGTCTTGGTTTCTTAGACCACCAGATAGTCTCACAAGTTTAGAAAAACTAGCAAACAAACAAACTCATTTGATTAGTTAATCAAGAGGCATGGTAATGACAAATGACTAAACAAATGGTGTGCATGTGTGGATGTTAGTTTTAGTTCTCTTTAAATATAATAAATTATTTTTTCCTCTTTATATAGATAATTGTTATTTACTTAAGAATTTTCAAAGAAATAGTTAGATTATAACTTGTTATTGCACACAATGCAATTTTTTATTGCAAAAACTAGTTGAACACCCTTAAAATTCACATAACACTCACATAATACAATCTTATCCCTAACCTTGAAACATTCCTTACATTTGGCATTCTAAAAATTACAAATACTTTTTCAAAATGATGAAAAACACCTAAAATAATCACACGTGACTTTCCAACGGTAAATATGGTTTTAAATGGGTTAAAGTGTGCCATTAAGAGTCTTTTAGTACTACATATGAGACTCAAGGTACTAATAATGGTTGATGGAGAAACTTTAGGCCTTATTTCATAAAGAAACCTTATAGGAATCTAAGGATATGATAAATAGTTATACGAGTTCATCCTTGGTCATATTTGCATAGCTCGTGGGATATCATAATTCATCTAGAGTACCATTGGGGTCAGACATGGTTTCCCCTATCACCCCATATTATTTGGGATTTATATTGATGAGGTTGAGTATTTTCTCTATGACCTTATTAAACGAAATTATGGATTCCTCCTTCATTGAGTCTTAATATATACTTTAGTTTTTGGTGGATGATAAGGTTCCCCTATCCTCATTCTTAAAATGGTTGAAAAGATAGCTTGATTCTCTCTCTCTTTTCTATGATCTTCAACAGTTGACGGTCAACTTCAATAAAACCAATGTTATGATATTCACTGGGATAAAGAAGACCCTCTTAGACCTGCATTTCATGTTCAAAGGGAAAGAGATTAAGATAGTCAACACCTACACATACCTAGGTGTATAATTCCGAGGAACCGATTTTAGTTTTCCACGTGGCCTCGAGTTTCAAGTCAAAAAAATATATAGATCCCTATCCCTCCTTGAGAGACAATGATTTCGATACCATTTTTAGGACATCCCATCCATGATGTCTCTCATGGATTCCCTCATTTGACCTGATGTGATATATGGTTTGAAGGTTTGGGAGCCTCGTTTACTTGAGTTTGACTGGCCTCTACCAACAGGGTCCATATCTTATCCTCAAGTGCATCATCAAATGCAAAAAGATAGTCCCTTACTAGATCATCCTGGAAGACTTTGGCACTCAGACCTTGTAGCCTGAGGCAGTGTTCAATTTGATCTCTTATTTAGATTGAGTCCAAATATATTTCGAATTGGTGAAGGGGTTAGATAAGTACATTTACTTAGCATACAATTCCTCACAGTCTATCACCTCTTCTAGTTCCAAAGGCTAGGATCAGTGTGGGAATGTGAGGGTATTGACTGTTCTATAGTCTATAGGAATTGAGATGGACTAGATCCCTCGATTTACACATTCCCTTGATCCTGCTAGTTTCCTTCTCCCCACTAGACAAGAGTTGAATTAGATGAACAGGGATGACATTTACACAGTTTATTTAGACCACTTGGGTTAACTGTTAGGGTGGGTTGTGCCCAAAGTTGGCCTTCTATGTCGAGCACTTCTTGGAGATTAGAGATGGACTAATTTTTAAATCGTAGTATAGCCTCCACCATTGCGTGCATGCCCTTCACATCCCTCTAGGTTATTTCAGGGTACACTCCCATAGGCTTCACCACATTTTGTTTTAAAATTTTTATCGGATTCAAGCACTCAATCAAGCTTTGAAAGCTTGATCAAGGGTTAATAAAAATCTTAAGCATGATAATGTGTCTCACTTTTCCCCCCTTTGTGACAATGAACTTTTATAAAAGTTAATGACCTAAATATCTACAAATCCATTAAGAATTAGATAATGGTGTAATGAAACAAAAGTTTTCATTGTGAATGAAATTTTCTATGGTATTTTTTCTAATTAAAAAAAATTCATTTTATCTTATTTATCTCATTTTCTTTAAAAATCATTTATTAATATTCCACTATCTCATAAGTACTCACAAAATTGCGACCCCCATATCTATCTTCATTTTTTTTTTAATTCCAATTTTTTTGAACAAGTTTTTTAGAGACACTTTTAAGATTATTGTACAATTTTTAAAATTTTATTTTATTATATATTTTAATTATTATTAAATTATTAATATAAACAATAATTTGTATGTGTACTAAAAGTGATACCATTTTAAAACTTCAAAATCAATATTTTTGTATATGAATACAAAAATAATATACAAGTGATTGGTTAGGAGTAGTTCACTCAAGTTGCAGAAATATAGGCTAATGATCAGAAATTTTGTTCATCCCCACCCAAGTTATATGTCTTTGAAAACTATGAACCAATCAAGCTTTGACAACAAATCTATCGAGTCTCTTGAGAATACCTCCTTCCCACTTCTTCCATTTGTCTAAGTTGGTTCCAACACTGGTGGCATGATGTCAACTAAATCCGTACTTTTGAGAAGATCATCAAATCCAATTTGGAATTTTGACCCCAAATTTCAATTGGAGACATGGTGAAATTTAGATCTTGTGCTAAAATAAGATTTTCATAACATAATAAACCTCAGCCTGAAAAAGAGGCTGAAAAATAGTCTCTATTTTTATAAGGGGCATAGAAATTCATAATTGGCACGTCTTGATCAGTTATTCCCTTCCATTAAAATTCCCCAATTAATTTTAAATGGACTTAGTTGAGAAAACCTAGGATTCCAACAAGATAAAAGACCTTCTGACAGGTCCAAAACACTATTACAAGACATATCCCAACTAGGAAGAATATTGGCAATTGTTTCAATGGCTACATAAGCACGACACATTGTTTCTTGCAGAAGAATAATAGCAGGGCTAGTATTAGAAATAAGTTTGGTCAAGGCCCTAACCCTTTCAACCCTACCCAAACCCCTTACATTCACCAAGAGAATCATCATGACATAACAATTACATGGGAATCCTTTGCTCTAAGTTTCCAAGACAAAATAGTAGGTACAAAGACTTCTTTTTTTGAGACTGCTTCCTCTAATCTGAGAGATAAATGTTTGTAACTCAGCGGACCAGGATCCAAAGAAGGTGAAAATTTTGGATTTTTATTTTTTCTTATAGTGGTATTTTGGAAATTAATGGAGTGTAGAGAATTGACCTTAGTGTTTGTATATGGGTTCTTCAAAAAGATTTTTAAAGGTGTTCTGAAATCATTCGCATGAGACTCGCTATAACCACTTTCTTTTAATATTTCAGCATCACATTAAGATGGCTTGGCAAAAGAGGGTGTAACTTATCACCCTTTTCAACCAAAAGGGCACCTAGAAAGAAACTAGGGGAGTTCTGTTCAGTTTGTAAATGAGACAAAGAAAGATCCTTAAAACCAGTTTGTTCCAAAGAAACCTAAGAAGATGCGGTTTCAAAATCACAACCCAAATTTCTAGTAGTAGAAGGAAACTCAGAACCCTTAAAAAAAACCCTGTTGAAGAGAAATCCTAGGAGTGACAAAACTAATTCTTGCCCCATTTTTTTTTTTGAAATTGAAAAATCCGAGTTTGGTTCCAATTTTACAGTACTCTTTCTAGTGGAGATCTTAGCACCCAATTCATTTTCGACATAAAAATAAAATTTGAGTTCTTCCTTAAGTCTTCATAATGTGTGGACAAGTCCTAATTACTCTTACGTGATAAATTATGCACACTTCTTGAAGCAAGACTACAATTCTGCTTTTCTGTGTGGCAGAGAGACGAAGAAGGAGAGTCTTCAAGAAATGTTAAACGTTCCCGTTGAGCACCAAGAATAAAAATAGGGAAACAAGCTTTAACATGGCCGATAAAAACATCTCAAAAGGGATGTGCAGGTAATCTAATTCTGACAAAAAAAAACTCTATCCCCCCAAGTCACTTCAATTTTAGTAGGGAGTCTTTCTACAATATCTAGTTCAACAATGACCATGGCCATCATTTTATTCACACCATGCAAAGAGTTTATATGGACACCCTTATTAATTTTCCCAAAGAGTTAGCTAAACCCTCAAGTGTCTCTAGAGCTTTAAAAAAATAGTTAAATTATAACTTTTTATTACACACAATGTAATTTTTTATTGCAACAATAAATCCAACACCCTTAAAAATCACATAACACTTCCATAATACAATCTTATCCTTTACCTTTGGCATTCCTTAGCACCCTAAAAGAAACACAATCACAACCTTTCGAAAGAGTTATGTAGGTCAATTTCATATAAATGAGATAATATGCAATCATGCAGAGTAGTGAGTAGATCTCATATTTTATATAAAACACTATGAAGGGTAAATTTTGTGTTCTATAAAAGAAAACAATTTAGAAATCATGAAAGGTGATTATATTATCGTGATTCCTTATGTCGAGCTTTGTTTTTTTATATTTTCTTTCATAGCTTTCTATTGATTACACGATTTTCAATCTATCTATATCTGTATATTCTCACCTATCTATTTTGCCTCCCTGGACATATCTATCTATCTCTATATCTATTCCCAGTGATATATGGATTCTGGGGTCGTATACACGGTTAAGGGTGTAACACCATATTTAATACATAAATATATATTTTGGACATCCCACTTAAAGAGAAACACCTTAATCCACTATACTTAGCATTCGAAGAATATCATTTGGATCCAAGTTCAAATATGGGCATCATTAGTAGGTTTTGATAACTTATTATGGATCTTTGTACTTTGACTATTATTAGGGGAGGAAACTTAGGCCTTAATCCCTAAAGGTGAATTATAAGGCTACAGGGTGATGAACAATTCCTTGAAACACCAAATAGGAAACGTTTTGGAATATGTGTCATCCAAGAGAGTATATCAACTCCATTAGAAATATTTTATCACTAAGCATGGTTCATGGGGTTTTGGACAAGTTCAAGGAAAAAAATAAATCTCGTAAGCCATCAAATAATATTCTAGACATCTAGAACCAAGAGTACCTCGTTGAACCACCACACATGATATCCTAATAATATCCTTGGCTCTGAGTGAGGATATGGCCATCATTAAAAAAATTGAGCAGTAGGCTTGGGTGTTGAGAAATTAACTATGGAAAATGGAAGAATCTTAGGAATGAGACTCTTAGCTATAATCTAGGGCTCAATGTCCATGAATGACATGTAGAAACACCATAGATGACATTTTAAGGGGATCTTTGTCTTTCAAGTGGGTAAATGGGAATCATCATGAATTCGTTAGCACTAGATATGGATCTCAAGGCCTTGCACATGGTATACACAAGAAATTTAGGAGTTGGGCCTTAAAGGAATCATCTATGCATCCAGGTACCAGAATAGCACATTAAACAAAAACAACTAACATTTCCATGGTATTTGGATTTTGACTAGGGATATTAGTCCCATTATAAAAATTACAGGACTAAGTATGTGTCTCAAGTCCCTAGATATCGTCAAGGGAAAATACCTAGCACTTGGGCCCTAAAAAATATTCTAGGCATATGGGGGAATTAGTAATTCCTCCAACCACCACACACGACCTTCCAAGGGAATCCTTTTCTTTTAAGTGGGGATGTGGGTGATTTTTGCATTTTCTTATCACTATATATGGATCTCAATGTCTTGTAGAAGGTTGAAGGATGAATCCAAGGACTTGGGCCCTAAATAAATATTAAAGGTGTCTAGGGCGAAGAAGGACACCTTGAAAAAATACACATGGATTAACAATGGGTATCTTTGGCCTATGCATGGGAATGAAAATACTGTAGTTGGTTTCAAGTAGTAGGAATGGTTTTTAAGGATCTAGATATGATTAATTAAGGAAACACATGCCTTAGGTCTTGCAGGAATTTTTATGGGATCAAGGACCATGAACGATTCCTTGAAGCATCACACATGGCCTCATAAGGGTATCCTTGGCCACCAAGAAAGGGTGTTAGTAGTTTTAGAAATTTTTGAGCAATAGATATGGGTCTCATGGATCCACCTTGTATTGTTGTGGCTATGATCGTTTATTGAGCATGGATCCACCTTGTTAACTTGTGGCCATGACTCCTTTAGATTTGATATGGTGCATTTTTGCATATTGTGCAACCATGATAGTTACATCAGTTATACATATGTTGGATTCGCCTTTATATTTATGAATATCATTTGTATATGGACCTGTATGTCCCAAAGATCAGTTTTATCTGACATTTATTTCTCTTTCAGGTACCTTTGTTCGAGCCTTTGATCTTGGATTCGTTGCTCTTTCCATACTTAGTTGTTTCCTTTTTATAATCTATTTCAACTATCATATTCCCTTATAACCTCATACATTACGGGGAATATGTTATAAGCCTAAAATGACACATCTCTTATTGTGATCACTTTCCCATGATTTCGTTGCATGTCGACACTTCATGAAAGTCACTGAAACAACACCTATATTGGAGAAGCCATATCCAGAGTACTATAACTCGGTTTTACCTATTCACTGAACCATTGGAAAGGTATTTAAGTCAGGAACAACTTTGGAGATGACTCCAGATCCTGGAAATGCCCAGAAGTACCCTGAAAAAGGAGAAGTTTTAACCTAATTGCGTCTTTTGTTAAGAAAATCCACGAGTTTCACCTCTGTGCTCACGAATTCACCTTCATGCTACCTGAAGTTACATCCTATACTGGTAAAAAATAATAAAAATATCAAAAATCATGAATTAGGGGTGGTTTGGGAGGTTATGGAACTGAATTTGGGAGTTGTAACTGGCCCTTATTTGACCCTATCTCTTCAAAAATGTATAAATAGAGGGAGAGAGGTCCATGAGAGGGGACTTTGAATTTTGCTTTGTTATGCTGGAAGAATTAGGACTATCATTCCCCCCACCTTTTCCCTAGATATCATCTCCTTGTGTTGCATAGCTTGGAAGCTGAGTTCCTTGGAAAAGAGAAGCATAAGAGCCAGATCAAGGTTTCGTGAGGTTCCTAGTTTAAGGAGAAGGTAATATTTGTACTTCTTCCATGATTATTAAAGATGTCATGCTCTTCGTCTTCCAATCAATTTGTCTTGTATACTGAATATTTGTTTATGATCAAAATTTTATGTTAATAAGATAAGGTTTTCATATTTCTTTGATTATAATTACTTTACATGTGGTCATATTGGTCTGAGGAAGGTATAATTCATTTTGTAGGTCTCTTGGAGCAAGAGGAGCAAGAGAAGCAAGAGGAGGATTGAAGGGATTCTTGGATCAACCTTCATTTGACTAAGGTATGAACCATTCTAATCTATGAATCTTGTTTACATTTACTTGCAGAACTATATGCATTTTTATTTCAACCCTAGTATGATGATGGCCTCTTAACCCCCAACTATATGAACCCTTTCCTCTACAACACCCTTGTTTACTTGAGTTTGACTAGTCTCTTCCAAGAGGGTCCATATTCTTATCCTCAATTCCATCATCAAATGAAAACGTATCGTGCCTTAGCACATCTTCTAAGCACACTTTCTCACCCAGACCTTCTATATTGAGGCAATGTTCAATTTGATCTCTTGTTTACATCGAGTCCAAATATTTGTCGAATCGGTGAAGGGGGGAGACATTTACTTGTACATAGCATAAAATTCGTCAGATTCTATCACCGCTTCTAGTTCCAAAGGCCAGGATTGATGTTGGATTGTGAGGCTCTTAACTCTTCTAGAGTCTATAGGAATTCAGATGGATTAGATCCCTCCATTTAGACATTCCCTAGATTATCTTAGTTTCCTTCTCCCCGATAGACAAGAGTTGAATTAGATCAATGAGAAGTTTATTTAAACCACTTGGGCTAACCCTCAAGGTGGGTTGTTCCCAAACATGGCCTTCTATGTTGAGCACTAATGTGAGATGAGAGATGGAATCATTTTTTGACCATAGTACACCCTCCACCATTGCATGCACGCCCTTCGCATCCCTCTAGGGAATTTTAGGGTAGGCTCCCATATGAGAGAAAAAATTCACAACATTTTTATTTTTATTTTTTATCGGATTCAAGCACTAGATTGAGCTTTGAAAGCTTGATTGAGGGATAATGAAAACCCTCGATTGAGCTACAGAGCTAAATTGACAGTTTTATTAACCATCGATTGAGGATTTTGAAATAGCTTGATTGAATTATTAGTTAAGCCCTCAATCAATATTTTTAAAGCTTGATCGAGGTCCTTTTTCAACATACTCATGCCCTCCACTTGCTAAAACGTGTTAGCCATCTTCATGGGAACAACTTTCTATTGAAACTTTTTTTTTGCATTCGCCATATATATATATATATATATATATATATATAGCTAACGTAGATTGAGACCTACACTGTGTGTGTGTGTGTGCGTGTGTGTGTGTGAGTGAGAGAGAGAGAGAGAGAGAGAGAGAGAGAGAGATATTATGTCAATACCCTTTACATAAAAATAACGAAAGGCCTTGTAATTTCAAGTATATAATGAATTTCATAATTTAGTTTTAGTTTCATATTTAGTTTTTGTTCTCTTTAAATATAATAAATTATTTTTCCCTCTTTCTATATAGAATTTTTTTTACTTATAGATTTTTAAAGAAATAGTTAGATTATAACTTGATATTGCACACAATCCAAATTTTTATTGAAAAAATAGTTGAACACCCTTACAATTCACATAACACTCACATAATACAATATTATCCCTAACCTTCAAACATTCCTTACATTTGGAATTCTAAAAATTATAAATAGTTTTTTTAAATGATGTAAAACACCTAAAATAATCACACGTGACTTGCCAAGGGTAGATATGGTTTTAAATGGGTTGAAGTGTGCCATTAAGTCTTTTAGTACTACATATGAGACTCAAGGTACTAATAATGGTTGATGGAGAAACTTTAGGCCTTTTTTTCATAAAGAAACCTTCTAGGAATCTAAGGATATTATAAATAGTTATATGAGTTGGTCCTTGGTCATATTTTCATAGATCGTGGAATATCATAATTCATCTAGAGTACCATTGGGGTCAGACATGGTTTCCCCCTATCCCTACATATTATTTGGGATCTATAGTGAAGAGGTTGAGTATTTTCTCTATGACCAGATTAAAGGGAATTATGGATTCCTCCTTCATCGATTCTTAACATATACTCTGGTTTTTGTGGGTGATAAGTTTCTCCTATCTTCATTCTTAATGGGGTTGAAAAGATAGCTCGATTCTCTCTCTCTTTTCTATGATATTCAATAGTTGATGGTCAAGTTGGGTAAAACCAAGGTTATGATATTCAATGGGATAAAGAAGACCCTCTTAGACCTGCATTTCATATTCAAAGGGCAAGAGGTTGAGTTAGTCAACACCTACACATACCTAGGTGTATAGTTATGAGGAACCGATTTTAGTTTTCCACGTGGCCTCAAGTTTCAAGTCAACCAAAGATATAGATCCCTATCCCTCCTTGAGAGACAATGCTTTCGACACCATTTTTAGGACGTCCTATCCACGATGTCTCTCATGGATTCCTTCATTTGACCTGATGTGCTATATGGTTTGAAGGTTTGGGTACCTTGTTTACTTGAGTTTGACTGGCCTCTTCCAACATGGTCCATATCGTGATCCTCAAGTGCATCATCAAATGCAAAAAAATAGTCCCTTACCACATCATCTTGGCAGACTTTGGCACGGAGACCTTGTAGCCCAAGGCAGTGTTCAATTTTATCTCTTGTTTAGATTGAGTCCAAATATATTCTGACTCGGTGAAGGGGTTAGACATGTACATTTACACAGCATACGATTCCTCGGAGTCTATCACCTCTTCTAGTTCCAAAGGCTAGGATCGGTGTGGGAATGTGAGGGTCTTGACTCTTCTATAGTCTATAGGCATTGAGATGGACTAGATCCCTCCATTTAGACATTCCCTAGATTCTCCTAGTTTCCTTCTCCCCACTAGATAAGAGTTGAATTAGATCAACAAGGATGACATTTACCCAGAGTTTATTTAGACCACTTGGTTTAGCCCTTGGGGTGGGTTGTGCCCAAATATGGCCTTCTACGTTGAGCACTTCTTGGAGATGAGAGATGGACTCATTTTTCGACCATAGCACACCCTCCACCATTACATTCATGCCCTTCAGATCCCTCTAGGATATCACAAAATTTTGTTTTAAACTTTTTATCGAATTCAAACACTCATGAGGCTTTAAAAGCTTGATCAAGGGTTAAAAAAACCCTAAGCATGGTAATGTGTCTCACTTTTTATCCTTTTGTGGCAATGAACTTTTATAAAAGGTAATGACCTAAATATCTACAAATCCATTAAGAATTAGATAATGGTGTAATGAAACAAAAGTTTTCATTTTGAATGAACTTTTATATGGTATTTTTTCTCATTAAAAAATAATTTTATCTTATTTATTTCATTTTTTTAAATATCATTTATTAATATTCCACAATCTTATAAGTACTCACAAAACCCGATACCCCTATATTTATCTTCATTTTTTTTTTTAATTCGAATATCTTTGAACAAGTTTTTTAGAGACACTTTAAGATTATTGTACTATTTTTTAAATTTTATTTTATTATATATTTTAATTATTATTAAATTATTAATATAAACAATAATTTTTGTGTAATTAAAGTGGGACCCAAAAAAATCTCATTTTAAAACATCAAAATCAATATTTTTGCACCAAGAGGCGCTTTCTACAACTCAAATGGGTGGGTGAGATGTGTCCTGTCTTGATGTGGCAAATAATAATAATAAAAAGTGAAAAAAAAACTTATAACATATGGGATTATAATTAAAAAAATAAAAAATAAAAAATATTATACTCATATAAACATACAACCATATTAGGGCAATACTCACAATCTTACAAACTATGTAGTAAAATTGAATTGACTTTAGTAAAAAGAAATTATAAAACCAAGAACATATAAAATTTAATATAACCCGGTAGGGAAAAACCAAACTTTAATAATAGATTTATTATTGGTCAGGCAAGGCTCATATCATGTCTCTTGCTCACTTTGGCAAAATACAACTAGCAAGAAAACACGCGCCACTAAAACCATGTGCTTTAAACCACTAGTGAAGGTTAACCCTAACATGTAAATGTTCATTTTTAGTTATAAAGAAAAACAAGTCATTTCTCAAAAAAAATTGGATAAATGTTTAAAATCTACATTTGATGGTAAAATAGTTTTCAAATTCCAATTTATTCTCCAAATCTAAATTTTAAAAATTTATATAGATTAGTTTATTCATTAACTACTCTTGAAATTCATTATTAGTTTTAAAGAAAGAGGAGTAAAACAATTTTTGGAAAATTGTTTGATTAAATAATTATTAATGTGACTCACCTCATTCTTCTACTGATATTTACCCTATTTTGAAATTACTTAAGCAAGTTGACCATTTCCAGTTAGGAATACTTATTAGACATTTTTGTAAATTAAAAAGAGTTTGCATCTCAAGAGAACTTGATCCCTCTAGGTGCTTGGTAGAGCCATAGTTAAAATGGATCTATAGTGGTTTTATATGAATACCAAAATAATATACAAGTGATTGGTTAGGAGTAGTTCACTCAACTTGCAGAAATATATGCCAATGATCAGAAATTTTGTTCATCCCCACCCAAGTTCTATGTCTTTGAAAACTCTAAACCAATCAAGCTTTGACAACAAATCTGTTGAGTCTCTTTAGAATACCTCCTTCCCACTTCTTCTATTTGTCCAAGTTGGTTCCAACACTGGGGTATGATGTCAACTAAATGAGTAATTTCGAGAAGATCATCAAATCCAATTTGGCATTTTGACCCCAAATCTCAATTCTAGACATGGTGAAATTTAGGTCTCTTGCCAAAATAAGATTTTCAGAACATAATAAACCTGAGTCTGAAAAAGAGGTTCAAAAATAGTCTCTATTTTTATAAGAGGCATAGAAATTCATAATTGGAACGTCTAGATTAGTTTCCCTTCCATTAAAATTCCCCAATTAATTTTAAAAGGCCTCAGTTGAGAAAACCTAGGATTCTAATAGGATAAAATACCTTTACACGGGTCCACGGCACTAATAAAATACATATCCCAACTAGGAAAAATATTGGCAATTGTTTCAATGGCTACAAAGCACCACACATTATTTCTTGCTGATGAATAATAGTAGGGCTAGTATTAGAAATAAGTTTGGTTAAATCACTAACCCTTTCAACCCTACCCAAACCCCTTACATTCACGAAGAGAATCATCATGAAATAACAATTACATGGGAATCCTTTACTCTAAGTTTCCAAGAAGAAATAGTAGGTACATAGACTTCTTTTTCTAAGACTGCTCCCTCTAATCTGAGAGATAAAGGTTTGTAACTCAGCGGACCAGGATCTAAAGAAGGAGAAAATTTTGATTTTTCTTTTTACTTATAATGGCATTTTGGAAACTAATGAAGTGTAGAGAATCGACCTTAGTGTTTATAAACGGGTTCTTCAAAAATATTTTTAAAGGTGCTTTGAAATCATTAACATGAGACTTGCTATAACCACTTTCTTTTAAGATTTCAGCATCTCACTTAAAATGGCTTGGAAAAAGAGGGTGTAACTTATCACCCTTTTTAGCCAAAAGGGCATCTAGAAAGAAACTAGGGGAGTTCTTTTCAATTTGTAAATGAGACAAATAAAGATCCTTAAAACCCGTTTGTTCCAAAGAAACCCGAGAAAATGCGGTTTCAAAATCACGACCAAAATTTCTAGTAGCAGAAGGAAACTCAGAACCCTTAAAAAAATCAGGGTTGAAGAGAAATCCTAGGTGTGACATAAACTAATTCTTGCCCGAAATTGTTTAAATTTGAAATTGAAAAAGCGGATTTTGGTTCCAATTTTATAGTACTCTTTTTAGTGGAGAGCTTAGCACCCAATTCATTTTCGACATAAAGATAAAATTTGAGTTCTTCTTTAAATAAGTCTTCATAATGTGTAGAAGAGTCCTAATTACTCTTACCCAATAAATTGCGCTACTTCCTGAAGCAAGACTACAATTTTGCTTTTCCATGTGGGAGAGAGACGAAGAAGGAGAGTCTGCAAGAAATGTTGAACGTTCTCGCTCAACACCAAGCAGCAAAAGAGGGAAACGAGCTTTAACATGGCCGATAAAAACATCTCAAATGGGATGTGCAGATAATCTAATTTCTGACCAAAAAAAAAAAACTTATCCCCCCAAGTCACTTCGATTTCGGTAGGGAGTCTTTCTACAATATCTAGTTTAACCATGAAAATCACGACCCAAACAGAAGGAAACTCATAACCCTTAAAAAAACCTCGTTGAAGAGAAATCCTAGGAGAGACATAAACTAATTCTTGCCCCATATTTTTTTTTTTAAATTGAAAAAGCGGAATTTGGTTCCAATTTTACAGTAATCTTTCTAGTTGAGAGCTTAGCACCCAATTCATTTTCGACATAAAGATAAAATTTGAGTTCTTCCTTAAATAAGTCTTCATAATGTGTGGAAGAGTCCTAATTACTCTTACCCAATAAATTGTGCTCACTTCTTGAAGCAAGACTACAATTCTGCTTTTCCGTGTTGGAGAGAGACTAAGAAAGAGATTTTGCAAGAAATGTTGAACGTTCTCGTTGAGCACCAAGAAGGAAAAGAGGGAAACAAGCTTTAGCATGGCAAAAGAGGGAAACAAGCTTTAGCATGGAAAAAGAGGGAAACAAGCTTTAACATGGCAGGTTAAAACATCTCAAAAGGCATGTACAGGTAATCTAATTTCTTTCTGACCAAAAAAACCCTATCCCCCCAAGTCACTTTCTACAATATCTAGTTCACCTATCCTCCAAGTCAGTTTCTATAATGTCTAGTTCAACCATTACTATGGCTATCATTTTATTCATGCAAAGAGTTTATATAGACACCCTTATTAATTTTCCCAAAGAGTTAGCTAAACCCTCTAATACCTCTAAAATAAAAAAAAATAAAAAAATAAAAACTTTTTATTAAATTTTTTATTTCAAAAATAAATTCAACACCATTAAAAATCACATAACGCTCCCATAATACAATCTTATCCTTTACCTTTGACATTCCTTACTGCCCTAAAACAAACACAATCTCAACGTTTCAAAAAAGTTATGCAGGTCAATTTCATATAGATAAGATAATATGCAATAATGCAGAGTACTTTGATGTTCCTTACCGCCCTAAAAGAAACAAAATCATAACCTTTCAAAAGAGTTATGCAGGTCAGTTTGATATAGATAAGATAATATGCAATAATGCAGAGTAGTGAGTAGATGTGATA
>LPNX010586497.1:0-71879 GCA_001517045.1 Pseudotsuga menziesii
CTCACATTAAATGTCACTTAATGAGACTTTATAACAATAAAGTCACTTTTTGATAAATTTAAGTGGGTGAGTGATTTTATTTATGAGAAATAAATAAAAATGATTTTCACTCTCATTCAATCTCATCCATTGGATTGATTCTTTCTCCACCATTGGATTAAGAAACTCACTTAGGGTAAACAAAAAGCATGAGGGAGGCAAAAGGGTTTTTCACTTTTCATTTTCAGGAGAAGAGAAGAGCTGAGTGAGAGGAGGTCGAGTTGCTGAAGGAGGTCACGATTTTCCAGAAGAAGAAGAGAGACTGCTGCACAGAAATCGAGAGACATTGATGCACAGAAATCGAGGTGCTTTACCCTTCATTTATTGCTGGTGTTTTGCACAGGAATCGAGGGAAGTACGGCTTGCATTTATTGCACCGTACGGTCTGCATTTAATGCCCAGAATTCGATGTACGGCCTGTAGGTACGGGTTCCATTAATGCTGCACGGTTTTTGAGGAAGGTACGGCCTGGTTAAATGCTGTACGAACAGCATTAAATTTCAGCAGAGATATCAGTGTACGGTCTGCAATTTTTGGCACAAAATTCGAGGAAGAAGTACGGCCTGTGTTGCTGCTGTACGGCTGCATTTATTGGCACGGTTTTCTAGGAGATGTACGGCCTGTTACTGCTGGACATTTGCATGTGATTTTTGCACAGAAAAGAAGATGGGTGTTTGGCTGATTTGCTGAGCACATTTTCCAGACTTTGAGATAAAGTTTGCCGGTGGAGATAAGTTGTATTTTTCCACTATTTTTCTGTCCTGTACTTTGCTGAAGAATAATAAAAATCTCTCCTCTCTCTGACTGGTTTTCCCCGTGGGGGTTTTTCCAGGGCTGATTAGCCAAAAATCTCTGAGTTAAATTTATGGTGTGCATGCATTTGTTTTCAGCCTGTTAGTAATTTTTACTGTGTGTTTAAAATTGTTCAGCGAAATTTTAAGTAGCTTCAAGCCTATGCAAAACCGGCTGAAGTGAAAAACACAAATTGTTCATTTAAACCAGCAAGCAGTAAATCTCAGTTTTTCAACAGATATATGTATGATTTCATGCTTGGATCTACATTGTTGTTGTAGTCTCTTTCAGTTTACACAGGTATTTTTAATCCCCATTGCTAGTGTTGATAATCTTTTGCAGGAAGCTAAAGCTGAAGTATTGATGAGCGAATGTGCTCTACCTTTCCTTCAGTAAAATTGGAAAATAAGTTGTCCCTCTGATCTCACCAAGGAGGCTTTTTCTGTCCTTTATTTCTTGCTCTACTCTGGGATCTTTAACTTTTGATCCACAAATTTCTTAAAATTTTCTTTTGGTTTCAAACGTTTCCATATTAGATCTAGCATCTAAATTCATATCAAAGGTAGATCTGATGTCTAAAAGTTTATATTTCTAGTGTGCTTCAAAGGTACATTTGAAATTCTAGATCTAGTTACTTTTTCCTTTATTTTGCAAGTTTAAAAATTTTGAAAATTAAAAAAGCTTGTTGAAAGAGTTTTTGTGCATTTTAAAGTTTGATCTAGCATTTTTGTGCTTGAGATTTGCTTGCCATTCTTCTCAAGAGGAAAGCAAAGATCTTAAGAAGGCAAGCTTTGCCTCACTTAGTTGTTTCCGTCTTTTTTGTAACCAGTTGTTACTTAGATTTTTTTTTTTGTAATTTTTTGCATGTTGTCCAAAGACATTTCCAAAGTGTTTTTGGGCATCTTTCACTGACATAAGCCCATCAAAAAAGAGAAGGAAACTCTGCCCAAAAATAGTTTTTTCGAACATCCGGAGCTCCCAGGAGGCTTTCCCCTTAGCTGGGCTTATTTTCTTTGCATGTTGTAAGTCTTTGGATCCCAGATAACAAGAACCAAAGAGCATCTCTACTAAAGCATTGTAACCGATTAATAAAAGCAAGTTTGAGTAGGCTCGGTAGAGCCCGGTCCCCATCCCCCTTGGGGGATTTGTGTCGGTGTCTTTTTTTTGTTTTCTTATATGCTGTTAGCGTAGTTGTTTTTCTGTATCATTTCATGCTTTGTTTGAGTTTTGCAAAAGTAACCTAAATACTTACCCACTGCGCTATACCGAAGTACCATAAGGGAAAAGATTTGAGCAATGTAGTAATTAAAAAACAAAAACAATTTTGTTATGCACTGCTAAGTTAAAATAAACCCCCTCGCTTTCCCGAGTACAGGTTCGTGGATAAGGGCTTGCCTGAGTACTGAATCTGGAAAGAGACTCCTGGGTTTTATCTTTTTTCTAAATCAGAAAACTTGTCTAAAACTTTAAAAATAAACCAAGACTCCTTCCCCGTATGCTCTACACTGCTGCAGCTTGTCTGACCAGTTGGCTGTATCAGAAAGGGATACGAGTTACTAGATCTAATAGGAAAATCCACACAAGTAATTTTCTCGAGAACTCGGGAGGTTGCAAAGGGTAATCACTATAGAGTCAGGGGGCTACTCTAAGCAGGTTTATCCTTGCCCCATTGGACACTTGGTATTACTGCTTTAGCACTCAGTTCGAAGGGACTTGACTTGTTGGGCCAAACCCACAATTCACCCATTCCTTAATCAATTCATTTTAATAATTTAAAATTTACCAATCGAGACACTGCAATACTTTCACTGAGACTACACTAGCAACCCACATTTGCAAGCACTCTTTTCATTTCGGCACTGGTCTATTTTGTTCTTTTTGCATAAGTTAATCTCGCAATGTGTCATTGAACTTTGCGTATCTAATTTGAGTTAAAGTGTTGCTAAGGTTAATCTTGTTGGCAGTAATTGGTAATTTTTTAATTCCATCAATTCCATATTAAAACTCCTAGAATTAATTATTTCTCTCGTAGAATAAAAACCCTAGATTTTACTTTGCATTAGGGTCCACCCCCCTTAGCTTCACTAGGAGTTAGCCTAGACGGAGGAGCTGAGTATCAGGTGACAGCACTTGGCTCAAGTTTTCCCCCAAGGTCGCACCCAGTGGCCTGAAGATTTCTGCCACGTTACCCAAGGTGTGAACTAGGCGGCAACACCTTGATAACTCAAGTTACATGATACTTTCATATCCTTCACTGAGTCTATCTTCTTAGTACTAGACAGTCCCAACTCTGTCCTCACTCACCCTATCACAGTTGCGTTTCCCAAGACAGTGGTCATCTTCATCAGTTGCTAGTACTTAAACCCTAGAGCTAGGGTTTCCATTTACCTTACACCTTACGTACCTCAAAGCCACATTTGATCTGTTCTGGTGTCTAGGTCTGATCTCTCCTGTCGGGAGTAGATCCAAGTCTCCACCGTTGTTGTCTTGGACTTAGATAACATTAAGTGAAGACTGCCTTGATTGGCGTGACAACCATCCATTTGGGAGTCTAGGCAGTCTTGGTTCCACCTCCTTAGTTGCTTACCCCTCTACCATCCATCCTGGTTCTACCTCACACAGGCAACTACAAGGTTGGTGATAACAAGGGTGAAGGCTGAAATTGACAAGGCTAGGGCAAAGGATGACTTCCTACTTAACATCATGACACTTTGGATATGGAAAGGGAACACTCACTATACCCACATGTTGGACAAACAACAACACAAGAAATGGCAGTGCCTCACAAATGGTTGAGTTGTTCAGAGAGTGCTTATTTAACTTAGACATCATGTCTACATTAAGTTTGATCCAGTTTCATTAGGACCATCAATTTTATTTCCATGGCCTTTTTGGCATATATGACCCTTTGCGACTTCACCAGTGCTTAAAAGCACAACTAATCGCAGCTTTCATCCAAGACATATCAAATTTATAAAGTCAGCAATATTTGGATATAGCATATATTTAACCATTGCTTTTGGGACCTTTTCTTATACTCTTCAGGGGGTATTTTAACATTTCATTGCGCTTTCCTTTTGCTCATATATGTTAAGAAACACAGTTTAGAATTTATATTTTTCATGGGCACATATATAAACATTTCCAATACAAGTAATACATGAGCTTTCAGGTTTAGCCAACAACATCTCAAGTGACCAAGGGGAGTTATGCACAGTGCCAAACATTGGGACAACCGACCAGAATGATTTAGGCATACAATCCAACTTACCAAAGGCAAGTTATGTCACCAACTCAAAGCCGAGACACAGTATGAGTAGTGAAGTTTGTCCAACAAAGGTTTTAGCAGGGAAAGGTCCTCCATGCCACAAGTCAAGTAGTAAGTCGAGTTAACAAAACTGGAAGGTAATGGATGGGTGGAGACAGTGAATGATGAAGCCAACACTAGCAAGACAAAGAAATGGTGGGAATGACTACCTCTATTCTCCCTAAGGAGGGTAACACCAATGAGTATAGATCAGGAACTTCCAAGTCTAAGTAGGAACATCAATACATAGTACAAATACATCCAAGTCCATATATTTATGACCACCAGATCATGACACTAAATGCTAGTATATGTCACAAAAATGAGTATAAGAGCAATGATAACCATAACACAATATAATAAATGCTCAGTCATAACCATGCAAATAATCCATCTGAACCATCATCTGTCCAATGAGAAAACACTAAAACAAATCTGAGCATCATCAACTGCTCTGCAAATGGCTAAATGGCTACATCAGTCCTCGAATCTGAGTGTCCTGAGACTCAATCCTGACATGGGAGAGTATAATAGTCCACTAACAAAATAATGATCCGTCAAAACTGCTCAACTCAGCATCTCATATGTAAGAGATCTGGCATAAAAATGCACTGTATCTAAAAAATAGAATATGGTAGCCTGGCTACTATATACGTGATAACACTCTTCACTCTTTCTCCTTTTTTATCAACACTTCCTTGGTTACTTGGCTTTAGATCTACTGTTTCAAAGTTGATATCTTTCTAGATCTCAACATATAGGAGTTGCATGCATAGATTTAGTTTCATTTAAAAAAAAGATTCAAGTCCTTTCTCTTTAAAAACTAGATCTAGCATTAAAAGTCTTTCATTTTTTATAAGCAATTTTAAGCCAAATCAAAAGCTTGTTTAAAGTGAATAGTTTTTCTTTATTAAAAGTTAAATCTAGCATCTAAGTGCACATTGCATTGGCTGCCCAATAGGCAAGCCAAGATCCCAAGGAAAGCTTGTTTTCTTTGGTTAAATTTCTTACTTTTTCTTAACTTTTAACTTAGAATTTTTTTCAGTAATTTTTGTGTTGTCTAAAGACACATCTAAAGTGTTTTTGGGCACTTTTTACTAAATTTTGCTTACTGGTTTTTAGCAGGTCTGTTCAAAAAGAAGGGGATACGCTGCCCAAAAACCAATTTGTGGGCCATTCGGAGCTTCCAGGAGGCTTCCCCCTTAGCTGGGCTTCTTTTCCTTATGTTTTGTAAGCCTTTGGATCCCAGATAACAAGGACCAAAGAGAATTTATGCTAAGGCATTGTAACCAAGTAATAAAAAGCAAGTTTGAGTAGCTCTTTCAAGCCAGCTCCCCATTCCCCCAGGGGGATTCTGCGTTTTTGTGATTTTGTGATTTTTTCAACTTTTTTTTCTAGTTTAGTTGTTTTTAGTAGCATTGTATACTTTGAATCATAAGCATTTCAATATCGTTTACAAATTCAAAGTAATCATACTACTTACCCCACGACTTCTCGATTGACCCGAAAGGGAAAAGAGATGCGTGGTAGGACTAATTAGATAATCTGTGATTGTTTCTGGCATTTTTCTGTTATCTAAAATCAACCTCTCCTCGCTTTCCCGATTGAGGTCCATTTGGACTGAAAGAGATTCCTGAAGGTTTTTATTTTTAACAAGAACACAAGTTTAAAATCCTTAAAAAATTACCAAGACTCCTTCCCCGTATGCTCTACACCGTTGCAGCTTGTCTGATCAGTTGGTTGTATCAGAAAGGGATATGAGTTACTAGATTTAATAGGAAAATCCACACAAGTGATTTTCTTGAGAACTCGGGAGGTTGCAAAGGATAACAACTACAGAGTCAGGGGGCTACTCCAAGCAGGTTCATCCTCGCCCCGTTGGACACTTGGTATTACCGCTTTAGCACTCAGTTCGAAGGGACTTGACTTGTTGGGCCAAACCCACAATTAACCCACGCCCTTAATTACTCATTAATAATTTTAAAACCGACCAACAAGACAACTGCAGTTCTTACACGACACAACAGCACTCCACTTTTACAAGCACTCCATATTCATCGGCACTGGTCTGTTTTACTCTCAATGCTTAAATCAATTATTGCAAAATGTCGTGAATGGTGCTTACATTGTCATATGTTGTTGATATGATCTCTTTCTTGCAATAGTCCGTTGTGTTATTTTATCCATTTCATATTAACTCCTAGATTTAGTCTTTTCTTTCGTAGACTAAAAACCATAGATTTTCTTGAATAGGGTCTACCCCCCTTGGCTTTGTTAGGAGTTGGCCTAAATGGAGGAGTCAAGAAGAAGGTGACAGCCTCAACTCGAGACTTGCCCCCAAGGACACACCGAGTGGCTTGAAGATTTCTGCTACGTCCCCCCCAAGTGTGTGAAAGGCGGCAACATTACCGACTAGGTTGCATCTAGTTAGACTTTCAATGAGCCGCCAAAGATGAACAAATACTTGTTCAAATTCAGAGTTCAGAAGTCCATTCACGCTTTCGTGGCCCTTTTATTTTTTGTACCACATGTTCATACCCATTCGAGGAAGTTGTAATAAATGTACTAGCACGACCTTTTTCTTGTAAATGACTTGGCTTCCTAAGACTTAAGCGTATGATCATTCCAAGGTATTTTTCCCTTGTCAATTATGCAATGTTGAATAAGCGATGTATAATTTTCGAGTTTTTCACCGCTCCTCCAAAGTTGGAATGGTCATCCTTGAGGCTAGGGCTTAGGAGGTTATTAAAGTTCACGTGTCAATGTATATGAACGTTTTAGGCATCAATATTCAGTCGTATGGACATGTACTAGGTCCCCCTAGAGTTTTGTCCGATTCCGAAAAAAAAAATATTTTTTTTTCGTTTTTTAAGCCATTTTTAATGGTTTAATTAAAAAACTTCAAAATGTAATAATTGGTAGGTCTGGAGTCCGTTTTTGGCGTGAGGGTGCTCGTTTTCACACTCAGAGCAACATCTTTACCCAGCTTCCCACTTTCACTATGTTTTGGGTAGTTAAAACGTCCCGAAAGGCATTATTTGGCTAATCGAGCATCAAAGTTGCATTTAATTGCTAAAAATGCATCATTTTGGCATGGGTCAAATTTTTTAGAAAAGTCAAATATATTTTACTTGGTTAGTGGATGATGGGGCATGGTGGTCCCCATCTCATGCGCCCCTTTTCCACATAATAAGTCAAGTTCTTGTTGGTGTTATAAGGTAGCGAAGGTTTAAATAATGGTGACGTCAACTCACCAAGGAGGAGACTCACGCTACACTTAGCCTTGCGACAGCTTGAGGGCGTGGACTCCCTCTATCCACTTCAGAAATAAAACCTTGGTTTATTTAATGATTTACCATACTTTGGTTTTATTATGAGCTAGCGATTGTTAATTGGTTGATGACGTCAAGCTTCAAGGGAATTGTGAGCATGGTATGTGGGTTGCGCTAATATGAAGGAGTGGACCCCCCTTTGTTTCTTTTCGTTTGTAAACTTTGGAGATAATCCAATATGGATCCATTATACACCAAGATTTGGATCAAGCGAATATTTTATGGGTGAGGATCTCTCACAACAAGTGGATCCGTACAATCGCGTGAGGTAATGTACATGCGAGTTGGAGTTTGTGAGGTGGCTTGGTTGGTAGATTGAGGTCGCCTACCTCATTTGAGGTGGCACCTCCTCCATACCAACACTTCAGTTGAACTGGAAAATCACCCCACCAATTCCTTAGATCACTCAAGCTCAACTGAGCTTGATCTTTAGTGTTGGTGGTGCCCCCCTAGGCCTACTTGTGTTATAAATAAAGCTTTGCTCTCCTCTTTCAAGCTAGTTAGATTATGCTGAACAAAGGCTTGAGATTTGTAATTGTTGTACTATCTTTTAATGTTGAGAAATAAAGAGGCTCTGGAGGTCCATGTTGTGTGATGTTATCAATTGAGTGGATGTATTATCTCGATTTCATGAGGTAACCTGTATTTGGTCTTTGTGCACTAGCTTTATGAAAATCTAGCCTACTGGTAGGATTGGTAGTAATTTTGTAGGAAGGATTGCTAGAACTTGTTTGATCTAGTTAGTCTCTTATTTGAAGTAAGTTAGAGATTCAATATTTATATGTATCATTTGTTTATGCTCATATTGTCTTGGTTTCTATCTTGTTCCATTTCTAGATTTAATGGGTTGTGTGCAAGTATCTTGCTAGCTACAAGTTATCTTATTTGAAGAAGCAAAAAGCTTGCTTTCTCCTATTCTTTCAGATCTCTTACGGAAGATCAAACCCTCAGTGTCCCATGCGTCTAAACCTTCGAAGTCTTCTTTGCTCAAGGATCCAAGTTGCTCTTCTCTTTCTCTTTATACCTTCTCTACTTTGGTTACTATTTAAATTTGTAAATCAAATTAGATCTATCATTTCAAAGGGTTAAAATCACATTTAGATCTAGTTCCTTCGGCAAATGCAAATAGATGCTAGTTGTTCTATAAAGAAGTTTCATATGCAAGATAGATCTAGTATATAGATTATTTTGTTTCTTAGCTGCTTTCTTGATTAAGATCTAAAGGCTAAGATAAGAGTTTCTTTTTTTTTATATTTGAAAAGTTAAATCTTGCAAGATAAGAGTGCTTTCCATTGGCTGCCCTAAAACTGAGCCAAGATCCACAAAAGGACTTGTCCTTTTGTGTTATTTTGTTATTTCCCTAAACTAGTTTGACTTAGAATTTTCTAAAAAAAATTGGAGATTGTTCGAAGGCACTCTTAAAGTGTCTTTGAGCATCTTTTGTATTTGATTGCTTGCTGATTTTTTGCAGTTATAACAAAAAAGAGAAAGAAACTCTGGTCGTTTTGCGGGAAAATGAACCATTAAGAGCTCAACGGAGTTCCCCTTTCACCAAAAGTCTTTTCTTTTCTGTTGTTGTAAGCCTTTGGATCCAAAGTATAAGGATCAAAGTGCACTTTTATTTTATGTTTACAAAATTGTAATAAGGCTTGAGTAGGCTCATCAGAGCCCGGTCTCCATCCCCTTGGGGGGATTTGCGTTGGCGTCCTTTTTCGTGGTTTTTTATGTTGTTAGTGTAATTTGCTGCTTTTTTCACTATTTCAATGCTTCTTTAAGTTTCTATTTGCAAAGTAATCTAAATACTTACCCATTGCACTATACCGAAGTACCGAAAGAGAAAAGATTTGAGCAGTGTAGTAATTAGAGAACTTTAATTTTTATGCATTGTTGAGTTTAAAATAAACCCCCTTGCTTTCCTAAATACAAGTTCATGGATAAGGGCTTGCCCAAGTACTGAATCTAGAAAGAGGCTCTTGGGATTAACCTTTTTTTTTAAATCAAAAAACTTTGTTCAAAAACATTTAAAATTTACGAGGCCTTCATCCTCGTATGCTCTACTTCCACTGCAGCTTTGTTTGATCAGTGGGTAGTATCAGAAAAGGGTCTAGGTGACTAGTAATTAGTCTAATTTTTTAATTAGTCTCCCTGAACAATGAAAATCCAGCGTTGTGTTTTGCTACCTGTGGGGAAATTGTACAGGGAAAGCGTGAACTGCTGAAAAGAGATCGCGGGCCCCCATTGGGCGACATCCTTGTTGGTGTAATATTGAACATCCCCCCATGACTCCATTCAGCCCACATTTCCTCGTGTGCTACCACACTGTGTGAGTCTGGACATATTCCCTGTACCTTCGTGGTATATCGGGAATCCCCCTCCCTGCTAATAATCTAGATAATTACCAGATTAATAAAACCGACCAACAATTAACCCACTCCTTAATCAACTCATCTAATAAAACTTAAAACTTACCAACGAGACACTACAATACTTTCACTAAGACCTCAGCGGCAACCCTTATACACAAGCACTCCATATTCAATTGGCACAGGTTTTTCGCATTTTTATGGTTGAATCAATTTCCGCATATTGTCATGAATGGTGTTTGAATTATCAGTGTTGTTATTATTATAATTCAGTTGCAGTAACTCATTGCTAAGGTTTTAATTCATTTCACATTAACTCCTAGAATCAATCATTTATTTCATAGAGTAAAAACCTTAGATTTTACTTATCATAGGGACCACCCCCCTTGGCTTCGTTAGGAGTTGGCCTAAATGGAGGAGCCGAGTATCAGGTGACAGAACTTGGCTCGATCTTTCCCCCAAGGTCGCATCCAGTGGCTTGAAGATTTATGCCACGTTACCCGAGGTGCGAATTAGACGGCAACACATCACAGAGCAAAAACAAACCAAGGAAACATATACCTGATCTCGCCAGATATACTTGTCTTCATCTAATAAGCCCCTTTGTAACTGTGTGTACCATATCTGCTCTGCTACTCTGCTCAAATGAACCAGGTCATCACTAAAAGCATCTCAATGAACTAATGAATCTCAGTCCTAGCAAGGAAACACTATTGAACAAGGCTCTGAAATGGCTGAGGTTGTAATGATCCATGCTAAAACCCCATGTGAATGAATAGCTTGGAAAAATAAAGAGATCAATCTGTATGTTGCATCTTGGTAGCCCAGCTGCAAATGTATATGTGATAACAGGAACCAATAAAAAATAAGGGGATTCGAGAAGTAAAGAGACATGGTGTCATTTTTTTTCCAATCACTAACTATCCATTTGCTAAATGTGGTGTTGTTTCTATGAACAATGCATCCATTTGCACAAGGCGAACATAGAAGTAACAAGCCTCCTTCCCTTTCTAAACAAGGAAGGTAACCCAACTTGTTATGTTTCTCTTGCATCATTACACTCTCCAAGTTTATTGGTATACAAATGACTTCATGAGTAATAGGATCTCAATCGCTTTATAAATTATACGTCAAATGTGTCAAGGATGCCCAAATGGAATCTAATGATGAAATGTGCCTCTAGAAAAGACTCCATCAAGGAAACTATACTCCTACACCCTTGTTCTTCCTTGGATGATGAAAAAAATTGCTCGACCAAGATAGGACAAGGTGCTTTACCTCCAAATCTCTCTCCACAAACAATCAACGCCATTGATTTCCAAGGATCATTTGCTATGCTTAGTCAGAGAAGAAGGACAATGAAAATGCAAAATGACCCTGTTGTCGCCTTTCACACACCTGGGTGGGGATGTTGCAGAAATCTTCAAGCAACTCGGTGTGTCCTTGGGGGCAAGTCTCGAGTCAAGGTTGTCACCTTGTTCTTGACTACTCCGTTTAGGCCACCTAATCGAAACCAAGGGGGGTAGACCCTATTAAGTTGCTAAGGCTATTAAGGATTAGTGTGATGGTGATGAATGAGTTATTTAGGAGTTTGATAAACCAAATTTGACACAAGATATTGCAATATTAATTAAACCACAACAGCATAAAGATCAATATATGATAAGCAAAGCATGTGGAAACATATGATGATATCAAGTAAAAATAAACCAGTGCCAATAATGGAGTCCACAAATGAAAATGATGTTGTATTGCTGAAATAAATGTTGCAAGTGCTCTTGGTCAAATTTTAAATTAGTATAGGATGAGTTGATTAAATTAGGGGGAAAGGGGACTCCAGATATACCCAAGGGTATGAGGAATATGTCCAAAATCGTTATCTGATGCGGCTCTCCGCAAGGAATATGTGGGTTGGTTGGAGTCTCTAGGAGGTGTTCAACACTACACCAACAAGGGTGTAGCCTAACGGTGTCCCGAGGTCACTACCCAGTTCATCATGCTTCCTTTGTGGATTTTTCCACCGTAACAAATTTATTCGAGGAGTTGGATTTTCGCCTGGGAGGTTAATTAGGGGCGTGAAAACTTAATTAATCTAGTCACCCACGTTACTTTTGATGCAGCCAACTAATCGAACGAACCGCAGCGGTGCAGAGCATACACAACAAAGTCTAAAGTTTTTTAAGGATTTTATTAAAAGGTTTTCTTTTAAAATAAGAAAAAATGAACCTCCAAGGATCTCTTTCGGTACAAGTGAACTGCAATTGAGAAAGCAAGGAGGGGTTTATTTTATGAGTGTTTTAAGTTCTTGAAATTAGAATTAAAGTGTTGAAAAAATAAAACATGGTTATCTAATTATCCTACCACGAATCTCTTTCCCCTTTCGGTCACTCGAGAAATCGTGGGGTAAGTAGTAAATTTACTTTGAGAACTCGAAAGATGTAAACAAATTGCAATGTAACAGAAAGTACACTACTTACAATGTGAATAAACTAAGCTAAACTAAACTAAACAAGAAAAAACAAAAAAAGGAAAAAAGGCACGGATCCCCCCAGGGGGGATCGGGAGTAGGCTCGAAAGAGCCTACTTGAGTATGTTTTTTATCAAACCTGGTTACAAAACTTAATTGAAAATTTCCACTTGGTTCTTATACTGAACAAACCCAAAGGCTTACAAAGTGCAACAATAATGAATACAGAAGATAGGGAGACCCATAGGGGTTCCGGATGGCCCAAAATTTGCTTTTCGGACAGCACCTCCTCCTCTTTTCAGACAGACCTGCTAAAAAACAGCAAGCTTTAATTATTGTAAAGTGCCTAAAAACACTTTAAAAGTGTCTTTGGACAACCCCAAAAAAATTACCGAAAATCACTAAGTTAAAGTACTTTCAATTAAAGACAAAAATTAACTCAAGAGGACAAGTCCTCTTGAGGATCTTGAATAACTTTGGGGCATCCAATAAAAAGCACTTGATTTGCTAAATAAAACTTTTAAATCAAAGAAACTCGCTTTATCTCAAGCCTTAAAATTTTAAAATAAACAAGACTTGCATAAAGAATGCTAGAAATGCTAGATCTAGGGAAAAAATATGAATTTTAACAAACTAGAATATTTAGCACCTTAAAGCAAATTAGATCTATGATAAATCTTCTTTTTTAACTTGAATAGATCTAAATCATTTTGAGAACAAGTAACCAAGAAACTTATAAAATGAGGAGACAGAGAGAAAGAGTAGGCTTTGTTGTGGAAAGATTGACTGAAGAAGTTTTCGATGGCAAGCTGTTGGACTATGCTTGGAAATGTTTTTGAGAAGAGATAGAACAATCTTGTTCGAAATCCTTTCCACACTTGGAAACCTGTAGCCAATCAAAAAAGAACTTTCCAAATAGATTGTGAGATCCGGTAACATATATATAAAGAGATCATGAAAGCATGCTAATAAACTTATTAAACAATGCTAGATCTAAATCTCTAGATATACATGAGTAAAATAATAAAGTAATAAAATTATTAAATGATTCTTTCCTATGAATTGAGAACAATCCTTTCAAGGTCAAACTCACAAATCAAGCAAACAAAAATTACCATAAATACACGTTACCTCAATAAGAATGCAGCAATATTCATCCAACAATTGGGCAAGACACCATATAGCCTCCAAAGCTTTTCTTACTCCAACTAAAAATAAATGAAACTATTAGCCTCTCTATCCAACTCGAACTAGCTTGGAATGGAGAAGGTTGTGCTTTATTTATAGCCAGAGCCAAGCCCCCGGGGGGCTACCAACACTAAAGATACACTCAGAGTTATCTAAGCTTGAACTAAGTTGAACTGCAGAGGTGATTGAAATCTCTCTCACTTAACTCACAACAACTGCCAACACACTCTAGCACCCACCAAACTCCACCTACCTTCCACCTCAGCGTCCTTTCTCCTCACGCGTGAGCTTTATGGCTGACGTGAGGTAGGTGAAAGAGTTGGCTCACGTCACCCATCTTTCATGCATGAGTTATTATATCAAATATATCCAAAAAAAATAAACACAAGCTTCAAAAATGAGGGGGGGGTCCACCTATTGTCCGCCGAATGCACACCAGGAGCAGAAATCTAATGAAAGTTGTCTCCTTACTTGAGAAAGTGGGAGAGGTTTGGCCTTGGGGGAAAGCACAGAGCTAGATACTGTCACCTACTCCTAGCTCCTCCGTTTAGGCTAACTCCTAACAAAGCCAAGGGGGGTAGTCCCAACAAAGAGTTTTTCTAAGGCTCAATTTTTTAGATGTTTTTATGGTTGCAGATGCGGATGGATGTTGTTTAGGAGTTTTTTGAATTAGATCACAAATTATAATAATGAGATAACACAAGACAAAGAGAAATCCACGTTGTTATGACAAGATTCAAGATAAACAATATTAAGAAGACTTATAAAAAGGCATCCACAGATAACTGATTACTTAAGAAAGATTCCAAATGGATAAATGGTCCAGATAATATGAATATATGCAAGCAAAATAGACCAGTGCCAATATGGAGTCAAAATATAGCGCTTGGGACGCTGATAAGTCTCAAGTGATTGTTTGTGAAAGTGTTGTGCAAATTTATCTTGGTTGATTGAAGATTTTAATGATTTTGATTATTATGGCTAAGAACACAAGGTATCAACCGGAAAATATACCTTCAGTGGCACCCCTCAATGACATGTCAGACCGGTCAGTATTCTAGGATAGGTGTCCAAGGAACTTAACCAACCTGTTAGAACTCTAAGACAACGGTTTGTTTCGGCGTCACTAGTAAGAATTTGCCCACTACCTCAGTATTTATTGACAACGCCAGTTCGTTGGTTATGGGGGTGAAAGTTTTACTTATGGTTGTCACTTGTAAGATTAATCCATTCACAATCATCGTTCTGAGTACAAATCCAACCTTTTAAGGTCGGCAGAGCATACTAAGTGATGGAAAGCAACGAAGTAAATTTTATGGAGAA
This sequence comes from Pseudotsuga menziesii, assembly GCA_001517045.1. Classification (NCBI taxonomy): domain Eukaryota; kingdom Viridiplantae; phylum Streptophyta; class Pinopsida; order Pinales; family Pinaceae; genus Pseudotsuga; species Pseudotsuga menziesii. Next base: position 14,812 of record LPNX010586497.1, read on the forward strand.
TGTGTGTTGGAAGTATTTTATTAATGAGCACAAATAAAACTCTCCTACAGAGAGCGCTCTTAACTTCGTCTTATGACAAATTTCAAGAGACTTACTATGCATGGAATTAAAATACTTGAAATGAAAAACAACTAATCTACCCAAGAATCTCTTTCAGGTTTTAAGGCCTTACTCAGGAGAGCATGGGGGTGAGTAAAAACCAAAATAAAAACAACTCTCCGATAAAGAGCACTCTTGATCCACAAAGTGAGATTCAAGAGATTTCTACTTTTAAGCAGTTGAAATACTTTTGAATGATGAAAATTTTAAATGATATAGTAAACAACTTAACAATGAAATAAAACAAGCTAATCTAGCAATTCGTGTTCTAAGCAAGAAAATGAAATTACTCTAAGTAAAGCAAATCTAATCTAAGAACACAAAAACAAAAACACCACAAACCTTCCCAAATGGGGGAAGTTGGGAGTGGGGACTTAAAAACCCCACTCAAAAAAAAGAGAATTTTTATTAAGTGTTACAATTTGCCTTGGGAATTTAACCCTTGAAAAGGACTTTTAAGATAAAAATTAGAAAACTAATAAAGAAGCTCTTAAGAGCTTTTACAAAAAGGTGAGTGATGTCTCTTAGGTATGCATGGTTAAGATCATCAATTTTGGATCTTCCTTATGGTTATCTCCAATAGTTTTAAGTTCTTCTTGCTTCACTTCTTGCACTTAGTTTCTCTTCAACACCTACAAACAAAACAAGTCCAATACTCAAGCACCCTTCAATTATTAGCGAAAAATCAAAACAAAACCAAGATCTAAAAGCAATTATTCAAAGTAATGAAAAGTGCAACTTTTTATGACAAGCAACAATGCAACTAAGTGCTAATGCAACTTTCAATGAGATCCATTTGCAAACTACTTTTAAATGCAAAAAATTTCAACTTTTTCAAATTTAAATCTAAGTGCCTAAAAGGTGCAAGATCTAACTAAAATAACAAACAAACTACGACTAAGACTTGATATAAAGAAGGACGAAAAGTGGGTGTTGCCGCCTAAAACACACTTGGACACGGATAAGTCTCCCAACCGTTGTGTGTGTTCCCAAGGGCAACTTATGAGTTGAGAACCCACTGTCACCTCAGTTCTAAACTCCTCCGTTTAGACCACAACTCCTAAAGGCCAAGGGGGGTAGTCCCTACATACTAAGTTCTTCTTTTTTTGAAGAATGTTTTCTAGGAGTTGTAAATTACAAAAAATGACAATCAGCGCGCAGTGATGCAAATATTTCAATGTCAAGCAAACCCTTTAACAATCAACCAGTAATGTATGAAAGAGAGAAACAATCAAATAATCAAAATGACCAGTGCCGTCTCTACTCGGCCTATGGAGTCACAATAATCAACTTCAAATAATTTTCTAAAGTATCAACTCATTTACCTTAACAAATATACAAGAACATGATGACTTACAATAAATGAGTAAGTTAAAACAAAGTGATTACAAAGTAGAGAAATGTAAATGATTATAACAATGTTATGCAAGTGGTCCTGTAAGTTTTAGTAAATTTTATGTCTCTCTTTGACTTAGGGAATTAAGATGTTTGTTGCAAAGAAATGAACTATTCTAGATGTCTACCCCAAGAAACTATCTCCTTCGATTAGAGAGAGAATGTCGGGTGCTCAACATGGGAATACAAGGTTCCCACCTAGCTCCACGAGTCAAACTCAAAACTTGCTGGGTGCTCAACTGGAGGACACAAAGTGCTACGAAGCCCTCTACTACCTCTACCCCACTAGCTCCACAAGTCAAACCTCTTTTTCTCATTTCTAATGAAGATACTTATCTGGGTGCCTATTAAACTAGCCAACACAAATCTTTGCCCTTTATTGTCACCCTAGATCGGTCGAACCAGCGGGGGGAGAGGATACGAGGCAAAAACAGGGCTTGTGGTAAATTTTATCCTTAAAGAAAAAATAAACAAAACAAGCCAAGCGCAATATCACAACGGAGACAGAGCCTACTCGATTGTGAGGTGCGGGCAAAAGGAAATAAGCAAATACTTTAAATGAAAATGCTAGCTAACGCGATATTGCAAAGATGGCAAAGCCAAATCACTTACAAGGTGCGGGCAAAAAATAAAGAATAAAATAAAAACAAAATGAAACTCTAACTAATCTAAAACCCATGCCAATCAACAATTGCTTATGCAAAGGTCGGCAATCCCAACTTCTATTGCTAGCAATGGATGGCAAATAAATGAGACTTGATTAATCTGAAAATGCAAAGCAAGAAATCAAGTCCAAGAGAGTCTCTTGGACTTGTTACAAAGGCTGAAATTTCAGCGTAAAGAAAGAGGTAAAAAGAGTGAGAAAAACCGTGTTTTTTCCCTTTCTTGAGATATCCTTGAAGTTCTTCTTTTGGGGTGGCCTTAAAACTCTTCTATGGCTGAAATTTGGCAGAGTTTTTCTTTTTTTTTTGTCACTAACCTGCTAAAAACCAACAAACAGAAAATGATAAAATATGCCCAAAATCACTTTGGGGAAGTTAGTATGTTAGTGCAATATATATACAAAATTTATACAAAGTTGTCAAATGAATAATTTTGAAAGAACTCGAGTATATAAGAGTTAAAATCAAATTTAAAACACTCAACAAACTAAAATTAAAATGCAGAAATTTGTATGTAAAGAAAGAGAAAATTTGGCCTTTGTTCTTCAAGAAGTGAAGCAATGGGACATCCAACCGAGGAATCCCACTCTTCTATCTAAATGGCCCAAGCAAGAGCAAGGGAAAGAATGAGAGCATGAGCATGAGAGTGTGTGTGAGTGTGTTTTTGTGTAACCTAAAAGAAGAGGGGAAACCTCCTTAAATAAGAAAAATGAAAAAGAGAGGCTCTTTGCATGCTAAACAAGTGTCACAAGGGAGAGAGGGGGCCCAAGAGAGGGGGGGCGAATTTGCTGAAGGAGGGAAAAACCAAGGTTTGAGATCTCAAATATGGGGAGAGAAACCCCCAATTTAATGCTTCCAACCTTATTGTTATGTCAAATGGGGAAGAAACCACCATAGTGGAGCCATTTCCATTGACTTTAGCTCACCCAACCAATCAAAGAGAGAAGGGAGCACCCCCCTAGATTCGACAACTCAAAACTTGTTATATGCTTGCTTGGGGGCCCCCCTTTAGATCTTAAATTTGTCTTAGGAACATAATATAAACATTAGAACCTTTACTTGGCCACCCCAAGTGACTATAGTCACTTTTCCAAAATTTGGCTCTCTAATTAAATGCCTAATTTCCTGATTTCCATGACTGACCTGAGCAAAGGTGACCAAAACCATAGTAATACTAGTCCGAATGACTTCAAACTTGACCGAAGGGTGTAAGGGTGCTCATGCCATTTGTCTTGAGTACCCATACCCCTAAACAACATTAAAAGGGACCAAGTAACCCTCTTTTACATTACAACAAATTGTCCTAAGTGACAATTTTTAATGACCAAAAATTAAAAAAACCTATGCAAAACTTAATGAAATTCCGCAAGACTCTGAATAATGTATAGCATGGTAATATAAAACATTCCTAGGCCCTAATCACCCCATAGACTCGATCACTAGAACACCTTTCACCACTTTGGAGATAATTTTGAGTGAAAAACTCAAATAATTAAAATCTCAAAAAAGAAATTTTAATTATCCAAGTGAAAAAACACATGATGAAAGGACTTCCCTAATGACTAAGTCTTAGGTGATCAAGTTACAAAAAACTAGACCTTCATGCTGACATATCCTTACAAAATCCCCCGCAGGGGGCGAAAATTTCATTAAGAGAAGAAGAGAAGAAGAGTTGCCTCGCTTTATATAATCATTAAGTACTTCATTCTTATCTTCAGGGCACATCCAACATGTGCATGGTACATCGTTGTCCACCTAGTTGGTTTTGGTGGTCAACAGGGGGCAAAAGAGGGCTGAAATAAATGAAGAAAAGAGGGAAAAGGGGGGAAGCGAACAGCAGATAGTTGGCTGCAAAAAAGTGAGAAATGGGGCAGCGAACTAAGCAAAAAGAGGGCTGCAAAAAAAGGTAAAAACGAGGCAGCAAACTAGGAGAAAAGTGGCTGCAAAAATTTTGAAGAAAGAGAGCAGCAAAGGAGAGGGAGGACGAGAACAAAAGTTAATGAGAACAAGGTCTTGAAGAGGGGGAAGAAATCACAAAGAGAACAATCAAACAACGAGGTGGAAGGAGGCCAAATCCAACCGAGAAGAAGAGGACAAACAGTCAAAACAAGACAATCAACCAAAAGGTGGGATCAACCTCTGAACAAGGTGACCACTAGAAGCACTAGTCCCGAAAACCTTCCAGTCTAGCTGGATGTCCGCAAGGATGCTAATGGGGAAAGAGAAGTAGCCACAAAATTATGTGGCACTTGGAATCTGTTGTCCGCCGAATGCACACCAGTAGCAGAAATCTTTCGAAAGTTGTCTCCTCACTTGAGAAAGTGGGAGAGGTGTGACCTTGGGGGCAAGCACAGTGCCAGGTACTGTCACCTACTCCTAGCTCCTCCGTTTAGGCTAACTCCTAATGAAGCCAAGGGGGGTCGTCCCTAACAAAGAGTTTTCTATGGCTCAATATGTTTAAGTGTTTTTGATGTTATGATGCAGATGGGTGTTGTTTAAGAGTTATTATGATGAAAGATGATTATAATTATGAATTTTGAACACAAGACAAAAGCAATCCACGTTGTTGTACTGGATTAAAAGATGAACAGTATATCAAGACTTGTGAGATAAAGATGCATTCACAGATAAAGATTTTTATAAGCTAAAGACAAATGATCCAAATGTAACAATCATGCATAAATTAATAGACCAATGCCTTATGGAGTCAAAGCTTTGCAATGCTTAAAGAAATAAAACTAAGTCCTAAAATAAAGCTAGTGGATGTTATGCAAGCGCTCTTGGTATATTTTAAATGTTTTTCAAAATGGTCTTGTTTAAGGCTTCAACGAAAGGTATCAAAAGATCAGCCAAGAAAATCTTCCAAGTTAATCCGTTGGAGACATGACGGCCCGCCCAGTATCTCAGGCTGGTATTGCAAAGATTGTGTTGTCCGCCGATTGCACACCAGTAGCAAAAATCTAAAGAAAATTGTCTCCTCACTTGAGAAAGTGGGAGAGGTGTGACCTTGGGGGCAAGCACAGAGCTAAGTACTGTCACCTACTCCTAGCTCCTCTGTTTAGGCTAACTCCTAATGAAGCCAAGAGGGGTAGTCCCTACAAAAGAGTTTTTTAAGGCTCTTAAGGTTGTTAAAGTGTTTTAAGGTTACGGATGCAGATGGGTGTTGTTTAGGAATTATTGTAATTAAAAGTGTTTATTTATTATGAGTTCGACACATAAAACAAAGCAATCCACGTTGCTAGCAAGAGATTAAAAGATAAGAAATAATTCAAGACTTCATAAATGTGCATTCACAGATAGAAATTAAAGAGGCCAAAGACAATTGATCCCAGTATAACAATTATGTGGATTAAAAGACCAGTGCCTTATGGAGTCAAAATACTGAAAATGCGTAAAGAAATTAACAGCAAGTCTTGAAATAAAACTATTGAATATTAGGTTGTGCAAGTGCTCTTGGCATATTTTTAAGGATTTTAAGTGATCTTGCTTAAGGTATCTGGAAATCCTAACCGGAAATACCTTCAGTGGCTCCGTTCGAAGACATGACGGACCTGTCTAGAATCACAGCTAGGTGTTCAATAACTTAACCAACTATGTCCAGATTGGGTTGCCTGGCGCCCACACTTGGAATTTTCCCACTACCTGAGTATTTTATCGAGACAATGCCGGTGCGTTGGTTATGGGGATAAAAAATTTAATTAAATTGTTATTGCGGTCTTAGCAAGTCCGTTCACCGTTCTGAGTACAAGCCCAACTCGAAAGTTGGCAGAGCATACTAGGTGAAGGATATCAACGAAATAAGTTAATTAGAGGGGTGTGTGTTGAAAGTTTTATTAAGTTAATTAATTAAACTCTCTGACAGGGAGCGCTCTTGACCTTGTCTTATGACAGAGGTTCAAGAGTCTTATCTAATCTAGATGCCTAATGCAAGGATTATGCAAGACTAATGATTCTCTCCGATAAAGAGTGCTCTTGACTTGTGTTTTTGCAAGTTCAAGAGTCTTACTTATTGATTAATTGATTAAACACTTAATGGAAAAAAATAATCAAGATCTAATCTACTCAAGAGTCTCTTTCAGGCTTCTTAGGGCCCTAATCGGGAAAGCAAGGGGGTTAAGTAAAACTTATATCAAAGAAAAACTAAACGAGACTTGCATTAACTTAAATAAATAAACAGAGAGACATCCTTACTTTTATGTTTTACGAATGATGAATTAAACAGAAATAAAACTACTTTACTTTAATGAGAAAAACAAACTTCTAATGATTGAAACTATTCTATCCTACTTTAGCAAAATGTGAAACAAAGCATGAAAATTGTGAGACGATACAAGCTTCCCCCAAATGGGGGAAGAGGGGTGTGGGAGCCGTAATCCCACTCGTTTTTTTATTAATTTGTTACAATGCTTGAAGTTTGGAGTCCTTTGTGATCTTGAGAGTGTCTTCAAGGCAACCTGTAGAATGGGGATTAAGAAGGGGGGGAAATGAATGTTTCTTGCAGCTTATTTCTTTGATTTTTTGCCAGCATTCCCGCTTAACCTGTCATAGAAAGAGAAAAACCAATGAGCTATTTTCCTGCAAAATGATGGGTTAAACAATAGAATACACTACAAAAATACACCTAGTATTTGAACAAAATATAGGAACTTTGTGCTACTTCAAGTACTAACTAGATCTAAGAGAAAATGCATAACTTTTGACACTTCCTAGATCTAGAAATGAAAGCAAGTAGATGCAAAAGATTAGCTTTATAAATCAGAATTCTACTTGCAAACATCAAGTAAAATAATGAAAAAATTTAACTTTAGGGTGAATGGAGAAGATAAACCACTTGGATCTTGAATCCTTGAAACCACTTTGGATCCCAATAGCATGCAGCTACTAGATACATATGCCTTGCTCCAAGAAAAGGAGATGCAACTTAGCTCAACCTTTTACTTGGTACGGTGAAGTGATATGCAAACACAATCTTATACACTTGCAAAAATGGGGGTTAAAACATGTATTATTTACTAATCAAATCTCAAAAGCATGAAATACAGCTGAATAAAACAATGCTCTTTGAGGCTTTTGAAAGTAAATGAAATAAATAGGTAACTTGAAAGCTACAAATACCTATTCTTATGTGCTTTTATAAGCCCTCTAAAGCATGTAGTAATATCCACAAATTAGCAAAAGTAAAGAAAACTAAACAATATCACCTCATTAGCAGGAACATATGCATCCAAGATCTACACAGCATGAGCCTCCAAAGCCTTTCTTTATTACAAAATAGGTTGCATAAGAGCAACAAGCATTACAATATTTCACCAGAGGTTCTTTACATCAATCATCCACCACAATAGAGCTGAAAGAGCCTCTATTTATACAATGAGAGAGTGCTAAAACCCTAAAACCAAATCACATAACCTGACCGGCTTGGTCACCTAACTGAGAGCCCATACCTAAAATGAAGAGCTGGGAGTGAGGGGAGGCCTCCACCTAGGCAAGGCGCCCCCACTCCAACCCTAACCACTGCAAACAAGCCTTCACTGAGCCCACAAGTGTGATGACGCCCCTAATGAGGAGAGAGGGCGTGAGGAAGAGAGAGAGGCATGATCAATCTAAGGGAGGCGTGAGCTAGGTAAGGAGGAGCTACCGCTAGGTCTGGAGGGGCCTACTGCTGTCAGATCATAATGTTATCATCAGTTCCTGCCTCGATCAAATCATCAAACCAATGAGTGCTCTCCATCTCATCAAATTCGGGAGTTTAGCTGGAGATGACAAATCTGTTAACTGAATATATCTTTATTGCTCACTGAATGTTGACTGAAGTTGAGTTATGATAACTCCAATCATCATAAATGCCCATTGAGATGTCATTTAGTCTTTTATTTCGTTGAATTTGGATTAATTTGGAGAGTTTTAATTTTCTCCAAAATAATCATTTTTTCCCCAAAACTGATTTTTTTGAGAAAAAAAGCGTTATGTGTTCGATTGATGATCTGAAAGTTGGATCTGACTGGCTGGCCGATCAAGAATGATTTTTGGCTTAAAGTTAGAGCCTTCAATCACTGAATTCGGGGTCCGGATGACCGACTTATTACAAACGAGATTTTTCCATTTAATTTATGGAAAAATTAATTTAAAAACTTAGGGAAAAAATTAAAAAATAATTTTTAACCCGTTCGAAAAAAAAAAATCGAAAAAAATTTAAAGGTCCTATTGACTTAAGACAAGACCATGCTCTACTCTAACAATGCCTAGTAGGTTTATAACACTCAGTTGGGCTCTAATAACCCCCCAAGGCCCAGAATTCAAAATCGGGCATTCCAGCTTTGGAGGAAGCGAGAGAAAACCTCGTCAATTATACTCGGCTATAGGCAAAGCATAATTGTCAAAGGCAAAAAACTCCCTGGAATACCTTAGTTGAGATTCTACGTCTCAAGAGACCGAACCACTAAAAAATACCCTACTAGCACATTTTATTACAAACCCCGCGGAGCCATGGTCAAAATTATTCAAATGAAAAACTGACTAGCCAATATTGGCTAGACATGAAGACGGATCAACTGATACACTGGAATCAGACATTGAACATGTCTGTCAACCGGCGGCTCCTCAGGTAACCCAACTATGGTACAAAAGGTTGGTAACAGATTGACCAGCTAGCTGAGACTCTAGACAACGAGGAGTTCAGGCGCCTTTACTACGAATGACTTCGGAAACTTTCTACAACGCCGGTGCGTTGGTTACGGGGTATAATTTTATTATGACGAGTCTTGTAAGATTAACAATCCAATGCTGTTTCTGGGTACTCCGATTTTTAGGTCGATCGGAGCATACTCCGGCAAGAAAACAACGAGATAAATTAATTAGTGGGGAAATGTGAGTTGCAAAATTTTATTAAGAAAATTGATTAAAACCCTCCGACAGAGAGTGCTCTTGACTTGGTCTTATGACAAAAGTTCAAGAGACTTAGCCAAACTATATGCTTAATGCAAGGATATGCAGTGAGAATGCTCTCCGATAGAGAGTGCTTTTGACTTGGATTACGGCAAGTTCAAAAGACTTTAGAGATTAATTAATTAACTCACAAAAATGTAAAAAAGACTAATCTACCCAAGAATCTCTTTCAGGTTTTTAGGCCCTAATCGAGAGAGCATGGGGATAAGTAAAAAACGAAATAAAAGACAACTCTCCGATAGAAAGCACTATTGATCCACAAAGTGAGATTCAAGAGATTTATACTTTAAACAGTTGATTTACATATTGAAAGATGAAACATTTAAAAGATGAAGTAATCAACTTAGTAATGAAATAAAATGTGCTAATCTAGCAATTAGTATTCTAAGAAAGACAATAAGATTATTCTAAGCAAAAGTAAATCTAATCCAAGCACATAAAAATAAGAACACCACAAACCTCCCCAAATGGGGGAGGTTGGAAGTGGGGGCTTAAAAACCCCACTCAAACAAAAAAAGAAACTTTATTGAGATTTACAACTTGCCTTGGGAATTCAACCCTTGAAAGGACTTTTGAAATAAAGCTAGAAGACTAACATGAAAACTTTTTTTTTAATGGATTTTATGTAAAAAGGAGAGTGATTTATCTTTTTGTTGAGGAACTTTTCTTCAAACTTGCAAAAAGGGGGAAAAATAATAAGATAGAAAGGAGCAAAAAGAGGGCAAAAGAGGGCTGAAACAAAGAGGAAAAGAGGGGAAAAAGGGAGAAACAAAAACAGGAAAATGGGTACAAAGAGGGGAAAAATAGGGCAGCGAACTAAACAATCAAAGAGTTGCAAAAAATGGTAAAAACGGGGCAGCGACTTAAGACAAAAGTGGCTGCAATAAAAAATGAAAAAAGAGGGCAGCGAAGAAAACAAAGAAGAAAATCACACAATAAGGCGAAATGAGACCAAATCCAACCTAGAAGAAGAAGAGAAAATCAACCAACAATCAACACAAGGTGGGATCAACCTCCGAACAAGGTGACCACTAGAAGCACTGAGATTAAAAATGAGAAAAGTAACCGAAAAGAACTTATTTTACTTGATGGATGAGACAAAGAAACTTATGCTTCTCAATTTTCCTGAAAGAGAATGACTCCTTGTGGAACCTGCAGAATGAATGTTAACCATAAAAAAAGCACACAATCTCCAAGAGAAAAGCATAGATTATATGAAATAGTGCTGGGTTGTTAACCTTCAAAATTTATACAACCAAATGCTTAAGAATCCAGAAAGAAGGGAGCAAAGAAAGGTATCACCTCACACGGTGAATCATGACCATCATAGAGCTTCCGCTTTGACCTCCAAAGTCATCAACTTTATTAAATCTTAAGCAAAATATTACAATAGAAATTCTTCAAAGCTTCTATGCCAAAAATCCGATCCCAATAGAGATAAAGGAGCCTCTATTTATACAAAGAGAGAAGGCTAAAACCCTAAAACCAAAAACCCAAACCTAACCGGCTCGGCACATAACTGAGAGCCCAGACCTGAGAATAAGTTGGTGTGAGTGAGGGGTGGCCTCCACCTAAGCAAGGCGCCCCCACTCCCAACCCTAAACATACAAATCCAACCATTAAAACACCCACACGTGTGAGGGTGCAATCATCAAGGAGAGAAGGGCGTGAGCATGAAGGATGAGTGGTATGGTAATGATAGGTGCCATAAACCCTTAGGGTTTGCACCAAACCTTCATTTCATTTATTACCTCACTCCGTAATTATCACCAGACCAATCACAGCCTTCCAAATCACCAAATTTATGAGTTTAGCTAGAGATGACAAGTCTGCTAACTGAATGTACCTTTAATGCTCTCCGATTGTTGACTCAAGAAGATTTGTGTCGAGTTGAATCATCATAAATGCCCAATGCCATGTCATTTAGCCTTTTATTTTATTCAATTTGGTTAATTTTGGAGAGTTTTTTATTTCTCCAAAATATTCACTTTTAATATTTTAATTAATAATTTCTCCGTAAATGACTATTTTAAGAAATTATTAATTATGAGGCTGAATAAACTTCTAAAACTTTGAGATAGCTGGCTGGCTCATCATGAATGATTTTTGGCTTAAGGTTAGAGCCTTCAATCACTGAATTTGGGTTCCGGATGGCTGACTTATTACAAAATTAAATTTTCCATTTAAATTATGGAAAAATTTAATTAAAAACTTGGGAAAAATTAAAAAATTAAAAATCAAAATTTGACGCGTCCGGTAAAAAAATTTCGTAATTTTTCCTGAGAGTCCTAGTGACTTAGGACATGACCATAGTCTATTCTAATAATGTCTAATAGGTTTATACATACTCAGTTGGGCTCTAATAACCCCCCAAGGCCCAGAATTCAAAATCGGGCATTCCAGCTTTAGAGGAAGCGGGAGAAAACCTTGTCGATTATAATCGGCTATAGGCAAAGCATAATTGACCAGGGCAAAAAACTCCCTGGAATACCTTAATTGAAATTCTACGTATCAGGAGACCAAACCACTCAAAAACACCCTACTAGCACATTTTATTACAAACCCCGCGGGGCCATGGTCATAATTACTTAAAACAAAAATTGACTAGCCAAAACTAGCTAAGCACAAAGGCGGATCATCTGATACACTGGAACACAAACATTTATCATGTTTTTCAAATGGCGGCTCCTCAGCTAATCCAACTATGGTACAAATAAGTTGGTAACAGGATCAAATCCCAAGCTTACTTTCTCAAGTCAAAATTAACATATGATAACAAAGAAAATGAAGAGAGAAGAGAAATATTTTAGATCCCAACTTAAGAATGAAAACCAAGTAACCAGAAAGAATTGCTTTTGCTTGATGGATGAGGCAAAGAATTCTTATGCTTCTCGACTTTTTTGAAAGAAGATGACTCCTTGTAGAACCTGCAGAATGAATGTTAAAACCATCAAAGAGCTCTTGTATCTTTGGACAATACCTGAAAGCAACACAACTTCAAGAGAAAAGCATAGATTATACAATATAGTGCTAGATTGTTAGCCTTCAACAATCATAAAATCAAATGCTTAAGAATCAAGAGAGAAGGGAGCAAAGAATGGTATCACCTCACAAGATGAATCAACAAAGAGCTTCCACATTGACCTCCAAAGTCATCAATTTTTATTAAATCTTAAGCAAAATATTACAATAGAAATTCTCCAGAGTTTCTATGCCAAAATATCCATCCAGAAAAGAGCTCCAAGAGCCTCTATTTATACAAAACCCAAGCCCCGGGGGGGACTTTATGAACTCAAGAGAGAGTCCATAGTTAATTGAGTTAAACCTGAGCTTGAACCGGAGCTGAACTAAGCTAACACACCCAACCAGCGCCAACACACCCAATCAAATCGGCGTCCAACCTCCTCACGCGAATTGAAATGAAGGCTCGGCAGCTTGGCGTGAATGATGGATTTGATACTAGAGTCTTGTAACCAAAGTTTGAAATGACACAAGATTTATTAATGGATGGGGCCAGGGGTTCACCCTCACCCATTCGTATCCACCTAACGTGAGCTCTCCCTTTTAGATGCTTACGTCACTGACTTCATTCACACACTCGCGAGCTCTTAAAATATTTAATCACATGAACCAAGGTTATAATTTATGCATGGGAGGGGTCCATCCCTCACATTGTTTTAGCGTGAATCCAAATGTTGACATCACCATGGTTTAAAAAAATAATATAAAGTTTCTCAACATAGTCGTGAGTCCTTCCTCACGTCACCCCTCCTTTGAACTAATTTGCAACCATTCACGACATGCCATCCACTAACACTATGGTTTAGTTCTTTAATTCAATGCATGGGAGGGGTCCACCCACATCCCACTCGCATGCATGTTTTCATATCCCCATGTCACCTTCTTCATGCATATTAATTTCAACTTCAAACTTTAAACCAAAGTTTATTCATGCACATGTAACTTGAAGAGGGTCGCAATTCAATGGGGGACCCATGCCATATCGCCTCCTTTAAATAATTTTTTAATTTTCCACCTTTTGCAAACTTTGACTTTAGGTGCATTTTCTCCAAAATTAGCAATTAAATGCTACTCTCGTGCTCAGTTAGACGAATGATGACTTTCAGGATGCTTCAGCTGGCCGAAACCTAGTGAAAGTGGCCCCCAGGGTAAAGATGTTGCTCCGGGCTTGAAAATGAGCCCAACCATGCCGAAAATGGACTCCGGATCATTCATTTTTTACATTTTGAATTTTTCCAATTAAACCATTAAAAAATGGCTTAAAAAACAAAAAAAATATTTTTTTCTTGGAATCAAACGAAACTCTAGGGGGACCTAGTACATGTTCATACGACTCAATCGAAATGCCTAGCACGCTGAAAAACACTGACATGAAGGCTCTAATAACCTCCTAAGGCCGAAACACCAAGACAACTACCCCAACTTTGGAAGTGCGAGTGAAAAACTCAAAAATTATTAGTCGTTTGTTCAACAACCAATAATAACCAAGGGAAAAAACACTCTGGGCTAGTCGGCTTGATGCTTAAGTGCGGGAAGACGAACCTTTTATAAAAAATTAAATGCTAGGACATTTTTTACAAATTTCCCCAAGGGGGTATGTACTATGAACATGTATTACAAAAATTTTCGAACTGACTCCCAGAAAAAGGCTGGCAAACTTCTGAACTCTGATCACGAACAAGTGTACTTGTTCAATACTTTGGTGGCTCACCAAAAAATCCACTAAGTGCAAAATTAGTGGATAACACCACCCACCACTCCCCATTCGCTAGTCTTCACACTAGCGTGGAGTCACATGTCAAAGCTCCCACTCACACAAGCTAGTATTCTTTTTTAAATTTTTAAACCAAAGTTTCACTCAAACTTAAGTTAAAAGAGGAACGCACGCCTTTGGGGGACCCATGCCATGTCACCACTTTTAATTATTTTTTAATTTTTTCACTTTTTCAAACTTTGACTATGGTACCAAAATGTCATAATTTAGCATTAAAATGCCATTTTGATGCATCTTTAGTTGAATAATGTGTGAAAATTGAGTCACAGTAATCTGAGGACTAAAGGACAATCTTACAGAAGATTCAAGGAAATTTACACACAAAATGACATAATAGTGCTACAATTAGAGGTTGCAATTGTATATTATCAATAATCAAATCAAAAGTAGTGATACAATGTCATACACTTGCATGAATAGCAAGACAATTCGAATCCCAAGGAGGTCATTCGAATTGCACACATGAGAGTGGCTTAGCTGTCAGTCAGCCACACTAAACATATCAATTAACCACTAATCACCATCAATAATCGGCTCTAACTAAATCGGAGGCAGTAATGATTGAGTCTAATTGAATAGAACTCAACTACATGTCAATCAGTAGGTGAGGGTGCATGTCTGACTTCAGTTAGCTCAGATGAAGTGAAATGAACTGAACTGAGTCACCAAAAGTTGTTGGAGGCACCTTAAATCACTCCAGTTAACTGGGAATTGCCAAAAATAGACAAAATAGTGATGGAGGCGCCTTCATAGCTGCAGTTTAACTTAAAGTAGGTGGAATAACCATCAGTTAACTCATCAGGGGCGCTTAGGTCATGCAGATCAACCCAAATGTGCTCCTTGATTGAAGGAGGAAGCTCAGTTAGTCTCCCCGATTGAAGGAGAAGACTTAGTTGGCCTCCCTGATTGAAGTAGGATGATCTAGATGATGTTGATGTCACCAATTCGAGTCAATAACTTAGGAATAGTGGATAATTAGGCCAAATTGACCAAATAAAGATGTGTGGGTTGGATAATGACTCCAACATAATGCTCCAGAGTCCACGGGGTGTTTCGACTGCCCGATTGATGTGGAAAGTAGTCCTTGGGGTAAAGTGGATGCTCTAAGTGTGAAAACGAGTGTCCCCACGACAGAAACGGACTCCGTATCTGACTTTTATTACATTTTGAAATTTTTTAATTAAACCATTAAAAATGGCTTAAAAAACGAAGAAAAAAAATTATTTTTCTCGGAAATTGACGAAACTCTAGGGGGACCTAGTACATGTCCATACGACTCAATTTCAATTCCTAGCATGTTGAAAAACACTGACACGAAGGCTCTAATAACCTCCTAAGGCCGAAACACCAAGACGACTACCCAACTTTGGAGGTGTGAGTGAAAAACTCATAAATTATTAGTCGTTTGTTCAACAACCAATAATAACCAAGGGAAAAAACACTCTGGGCTAGTCGGCTTGATGCTCAAGTCTAGGAAGTTGAGCCTTTTATAAAAAATTAAATGCTAGGACATTTTTTACAATTTCCCCAAGGGGGTATGAACATGTGTTACAAAAAATTAACAAAAAGTTCCCAGAATAAGCTTGAATGACTTCTGAATTCTGAAAGATGAACAATGGTGTTTGTTCTTTTCATCCGACTCACTTGATAACACCAACTAAGCATGGCTTAGTGGGTAACAGACCCCTACATTTTCAAGGGAGTAACAAGACCATTAGACAATGTGGATACCCATAGGTATGTTATGTTGTTGCAGTGGCTATTGGTGTTGTATGTTCTACTACAAGGCCTACTGGTGTGTGGTGATGTAAGATGTTGGAAAATCACAATCATATTTTGCATCCCTTTGGCCTGGAACTCCTATTGTTGTTTATTGCCATCGTTAAATAGCAAGGGTCACCATCAAGCACTAGCTTTGACTTTGTTACTTTTGCATCTAATTTTCCAAGAGTTGAGTGAGAGTAGAGGCTTGGGAGTTTTTGGAGACTCTTGCAAGGTTGTGGGAAGCCATGGTGTGGCACAAAAGAACAATATATGCTAATCAAAAACTGAAATATAGTAAACAGCAGGTCATATTCCTAATGTGGATTCCACAACGAAAAAATCACAAGTGTTGTACATAATTCAAGCTTTATCTACTATATCATGATTTTGATCAGTAAAACAAATGTCTATTTAGAAACCTATGAAATATGACAAATATTGTAAAACACACAAAAGTCGTGGTATTGCAAATCACAAGCATAAAATCCATGATTCTACTAAAATTGTAAAAATGTGTGGAAATAAATGCGAAAATTAGAGAGGGGTTGTCAAGCAATGATGGGTCACTTGCATATCAATGGCATGAAAATCAAGAAGGATGGTATTTATGTATCTATACATCAATCGAACCACTTGGATTTGAAAGCTCAATGGAATCCTAAGCAAGGAGGGTCCCAGGAGATCAGAATCACAAAGCTCTAAAAGACCCTAATCTTAAGGTTTTGATGGCAATTAATATGAACATGGTAACAACAATGGGAAATAATCACATACAAGACCAACCAAGAGGATGTATTCAATCATAAAAGGAGATTGTCAAATTGTATGGATGATGTACACTTTATATTGCATTAAATTATATACAAGCACAAAATTAATGGAGAGCGATCATCGTTGACTAAATCTCCTATAGCATACAATAAAGTAGATTAGTGATCATTTGGGACGTCACCCATAAAGAATGAAAGACAAGTTGACTAAAGTACATAAAAGATAAAGTACAAATGTCAAATAGCATATATGTGTGAACACAATCACTATACTACATCTCATTAACACATTGAAACAATGGTCTTAATTTTTTGAACATTGGTCATTGTGCAAAAGAACCCAAATTTATCCACCAATCTTCAATTTGAGTTAGACTACTTAAGATATGATAAAACAAAACATTGTATGAGCCAAAAAAGCATTCAAATTTAGACAAGGTTAGCAATACTAAGGAAATCCTACCTTCACTGGGCCAAGCATTCCATTGAAGCTGCCAAGAAGAAACCTCATTGAAATGGCCATCCAAAAATTAACACTCAATCCAAATAGGGTATTGAATACAACTCTGCAAATTCAACATACACACTAAATAAATATCATTAAGGTATATTTGTAAGAACTAACCTTAAGATACCATTTGTACCTCTCTCGAGTATTTTTTTCATCAAGTCAAAGGCTAACATTCCAATTTTTTCTTCCCTTTAGAAATGAACAAAAAGAACATTAAATTATATACAAAAGAGGCGAAGAATTTAGGCCAACTGACATTGAAAAAACACCAACAATCATAATAGGTTTGCGTCCATATTTGTCTGCCGCAATCCCCCAAAGAAAAGAAGTCAAAAACCTCCCAAACATGAAGGATGATCCTATATTCAATCAAGAGCCAAAAACATAACTGAGACCGTTACTAATTTTTTAATAAAACAACTGAGATAGTAATTACTAATTTCAAATCCATTTTGGAGAAGTGTATAGGTTGTTTATCATAAGTGCCCACCTATATAGCCTGCATAGTATCCAATATCTTCAGTCTTAGCAATGTGGAAATCCCTCACCTGCATAGCATGCATTATTAGAATGAAAGCAAAAACATTTTAACCTTAATTCTTGCAACAAGTATCCACAATTAATTGTTCTTGATTGAAAGACAAATATATTCCAAAAAATAATGGAGTTATTGAAACCCAACTCATGATCGCAAATCTGAATCACAAGAAATAAACAACACTTTCAAGATAAAATTAGCACGCCAAATTCAACATGGAATCAGGTTAAAATTAAAATTATGCAAACACTAAAATCTCATGAAATTTCAGAGGACATGGTTATATATGACAGACTGATCTCAAAGATGAGCAGCTGGGGAATTCTAGTTCATCGATATTCACTGATTCAGATCCAATACCACAATTAGGAAAGAAAGAAACCTTTGATCATTTCTAGGTATAGGTCATTACAAATTGAATTTTAGAGCTGTAAAAGACCCTGGAAAAGCAGGTGGAGGCAGAATTATACTGAATGTAAATGATGAAATTATTCTGATTTATGCATTAGGACTAGGGAAAATGTCTAATAAAAACATTGAATGAAGAGCACTTCAGGTTGGACTTCATATATTCTTTGGAAGTGGTTAGAACGAGCTCAAAATAAAGGAGATTACACCCTGGTCATTAGTATGTCTAAAGGCAAATAGTTACTAGCAAACTGGAAACTTGGCCACCTTCTAGAGAAGATACCCCTTGAAGGGTATTTATACTTGGGGCTCACCTTCATTGTAAATCATCATTCATATATATATATATATATATATATATTCTTTGGAAGTGGTTAGAACAAGCTCAAAAAAAAGGAGATTACACCCTGGTCATTAGTATGTCTAAAGGCAAATAGTTACTAGCAAACTGGAAACTTGGTCACCTTCTAGAGAAGAATACCCCTTGAAGTGTATTTATACTTGGGGCTCACCTTCATTGTAAATCACCATTAATATATATATATATAGAGAGAGAGAGAGAGAGAGAGAGTTTATTTCAAATTGGAACTTTGCACATATTTCACAAATATACACTTTAGTAGTATCAAAGCAAGAACTAGGCCACCATTTTTGTATCATGGGAACCACTTTGTATGGACAACTGCCCTTTTGACGAAGTAATGACATGTATGGACAAAGGATTTAACGAACTCATTGATATGATTGATAAGAAGTTAGAACCATCAATTGATGATAGAAGTGTTGGGAAAGCACTAATATAGCAGAGATAAGGAATACGTTGAATGGAAGGAGCTTAAAGAAGAATCAGAACCTGCTCCTAAAACCGATAAAAACAAAGAACTCCTCATGAAGAAAAAGAAGCTAACAAAGGCAATGACCATCTCCATGAGAACAAAGAAGCAATGTTACCAGAATCGGAATCAACAATAAATCGACGAGGCAAAAGAGTCAAAGTTTTGAACCGGATCAGGAAAAAAAAAACAACTACAAAAATTAAATATATACACATGTTTTGGATTTTAAAATAAAAACATTTTTCAATAATATTCAAAGTAGTCATGTCCATATACTGCAAAATATCAATAGATGTCCAAAATATAGCAATTCTCATCCATAAGATGAGTCCAGATAGATAAATCATTGCCTATATTGGGATCCTATTCATCAATAGCACCTTGTGCCCCCCAACTCTAGGATCTGGCCCTTGCCTCTACCTCGAATCTCGAAGTTTATCCTCCAAGGACATTAGTCAACACTAGTCAACGCCCTACAATTTTGATGAGAATTCCTAATCTAAACGATAAAATAAGGCAGAATTAGAAAAAGTTTCCCATGCTTAAAAGTGATTTTGCTTGATTGAAGGGTTCATTTTTATTAATGTCACGACAGAGGAGTTCAACAATCAACACCACCAACATCAAGGTACATAGAGAGGTTGATGTGCTTGACTAAATGCCAATCCCTTACCCTCATACATGATAGATCCCAGTGGAAACAATGCAATGTTGAAATACTAAAAAGTGTTAGATTTGTTGAATTCTGAATGGGGTCTAAAATTCTACTTTTTGCATATGAACTCCAATAAGGTTGGAACCACTCTTAAACATCCTGAAACAATTAATGGTAATGTTAAAAATTTAAGTAGAAGATAGAAAATGAAAGACATTTCTGCTTATCTTTCATTTTCTATAATTTTACTTTAAGAATTTAATATTACCATTACTACTAAACACCTCCAATAGGAAGACACACCTCCAACAAGCAAAAGCATGACCAAAATCAATCAAAATCAGTCTTAGAAACTTTTCTTGGGCACACAATTCACAAAATCAGAGCTTTCAATCACGAGTCAGGGAAAAATCACAAGTTAGACTCGCGTTGACCGAGTCAAATTCGATCAACCCCGATTTGACTTTGCCCGAACCGAAGCAGCTCGTTTTGAGGGCGATCCAAGTCAAACTTGTGATTTCCTAAGTTTGACTCACGATTCTTGTTACATTGCAAAGGAGATTACGACAACATTGCGGTTGATCAAAATGGTTATGTGGATAATGAGGAAGATTATGAAATATATTATGATAGAAGTGTTGGGAAAGCACAAATATAAAAAGATAAGGAACATGTTGAACCGAAGGAGCTTAAAGAAGAACTAGAACCTACTACTAAAACCAATGAAAAACAAAGAACTCCTTGTTATCCACTAAGTTGCACTTAGGGGATTTCCAGTGAGCCGCCAGAGTATTGAACAAACCAATTGTTCATTGTCAGTGCTCAGAAGTTCGTGGTTACATCGGGACCAAGTGTGGTCCCATCTTTTTTAATAAATGCATGTTCATACCCCTGGGGGATGTTGTAATAAAGTATGCTAGCATGGTCAACTTTTTGTAACAGACTTGGATCTCCTAAGACTTAGACATTGAATTGTTATTCCAACGTGTTTTTCCCTCGTTAATTATGCAATGTTGAGTAAGTGATGTAGAATTTTCGAGTTTTTCACACTCCTCCAAAGATGGAATAGTTAATTGCAGTGTTCCATGGGGACGCGTCCCGCAGGGTTGGGGACACGTTTCCACGTTTCCTGCGTCCCGGGGACTTGGGAACTCCTAGGCGAAACTTTCCCTCCCCAACCATGCCCCTGTGAATTTTTATTTAATATTTTTGCATTATTTTCACATTTTACAATTCCTACTTGGTACTACTTAGAAAACAAACTAATATATTTAGTATTTACATCGCACAATCATTAATATACATCAAATGAATTATTATTTTTGATATTTTATTTTATTTTTATAATTTTAGAGACGTCTCCACGACCCCCCCGAATATCCCTAAATTTGGGGGTGGTCTCCACGCGTCCCAAATGTGCGTTTCCCCGCTCCTGCGTCCCCCCGTCCCGAAAACTTGGGGGAACATTGGTTAATTAGGTGTCCGAGCCTTAGGAGATAATTAAAGTCTATGGCTCGATGTATATATACATGCTAGATACCTTTTTGAGTCATATGAACATTGCACTAGGTCCCCCTTAGGTTTTTTTTAAGTTCCGGAAAAAATAAATGTTCCTGCAAAATCAAGCCATTTTTTAATGGTTTAAAAGGAAAATTTCAAAATGTAATAAAAGTGTGGTTTGTGGTCTAATTTTGGCATGGGGATGCTCATTTTCACACTCAGAGCATCCTCTTTCCCTTAGGATCCACTTTTCCCATGCTCCAGGTGACTAAATTAGCCCGTATGGCATTATTTCTCTAACGATGCAACAAAATGCCCAAAAAATGGCTAAAAAGCAACAAATTGACACTAAGAAACAAAAGTCAAAAGTAAAAAATAATGACTTGGAAGGGGTGGCAAATTTTCTGATGTGATAGGCACATTAAACTTAGGATAAAAGGCATCATTATTTACTGGTATGTGATGGCTAATAAATCAACCAAAGTTTGGATATGCGCCCCTTTTCGAACTCACGTGCGATTAATTCATGGGCCCTGACGACATGTTATGCGGCATGTCTATATTGGCGTGTAGTGACTTGGAAGATGGTGGCAATCTCCTCCTAAATCAAGGAGAGTCTCTCCATGATTAAAGGCGTAAATTTTGAAGAGGATTTGGAGTGTAGCGAAAGTATCTCATGGAGATAGTGCGCCACCCTCCATGGGATTTGCGACTTGGTGCATGTGGCAAGTGTTTAAAGGATTGGTGGATACTCACTACACTTCAACTCCATTATTCCCATAGTTTAACTCAATACTACTCGCCATCATCTTCAGTTGTTTGGTGCACCCCTCAAGGGTTTGTAAAATCTAATTAAGCGACGCCTTCTTCGTCATTTTGATGGTGTTAGTTTTTACAATATTATAGTCGTATAGCTTAATTGCAAATGAACAATAGGATCACTAGAAGATAGACAAAGTACAGAAACAAAGAACACAAGAATTTATCCTAGGAAACACAATCGGGAAAAACCCAACAACCTTCGAATAGAGATAATAGCAACTGAGAGTAGAGAGAAGAAGAAAGAGAGAGAGAATATCTCTCTAAGATACAACCCCAGAAAACACTCTCCTTGACTGCAGTAGCGCACCTCTACAGCCAAAGTGAACTTGTTGTGAGTGGATGAAATAATGAGGGGCGCCTCCTATTTATACTGATTTTTCCGAGTGAAAATTTACTGGGGCCGACTTGACAGTTTGACTGGGGCCGATTGACTGGGGCCGACCTAACTTGGGGAAATTCAAAAATAATTTTATTTTATTATTTCTTGTGGATTCTTTCCCCAGGGTTTACATTAATTCTTTCTAGGGTTTACATTTAATCAAGCACATCAACCTCTCTATGTACCTTGATGTTGGTGGTGTTGATTGTTGAACTCCTCTATCGTGACATTAATAAAAATGAACCCTTCAATCAAGCAAAATCACTTTTAAGCATGGGAAAAATTTTCTAATTCTACCTTATTTTAGCGTTTAGATTAGGAATTCTCATCAAAATTGTAGGGCGTTGACTAGTGTTGACTAACGTCCTTGGAGGATAAACTTCGAGATTCGAGGTAGAGGCAAGGGCTAGATCCTAGAGTTGGGGGGCACAAGGTGCTATTGATGAATAGGATCCCAATATAGGCAATGATTTATCTATCTGGACTCATCTTATCAATGAGAATTGCTATATTTTGGACATCTATTGATATCTTGCAGTATATGGACATGACTACTTTGAATATTATTGAAAAATGTTTTTATTTTAAAATCCAAAACATGTGTATATATTTAATTTTTGTAGTTTTTTTTTCCTGATCTGGTTCAAAACTTTGACTCTTTTGCCTCGTCGATTTATTGTCGATTCCGATTCTGGTAGCATTGCTTCTTCATTCTCATGGAGATGGTCATTGCCTTTGTTAGCTTCTTTTTCTTCATGAGGAGTTCTTTGTTTTTATCGGTTTTAGGAGCAGGTTCTGATTCTTCTTTAAGCTCCTTCCATTCAACGTGTTCCTTATCTCTGCTATATTAGTGCTTTCCCAACACTTCTATCATCAATTGATGGTTCTAACTTCTTATCAATTGTATCAATGAGTTCGTTAAATCCTTTGTCCATACATGTCATTAATTCGTCAAAAGGGCAGTTGTCCATACAAAGTGGTTCCCATGATACAAAAATGGTGGCCTAGTTCTTGCTTTGATACTACTAAAGTGTATATTTGTGAAATATGTGCAGAGTTCCAATTTGAAATAAACTCTCTCTCTCTCTCTCTCTCTCTCTCTCTCTCTCTCTCTCTATATATATATATATATATATATATATATATATATATATTAATGATGATTTACAATGAAGGTGAGCCCCAAGTATAAATACACTTCAAGGGGCATCTTCTCTAGAAGGTGGCCAAGTTTCCAGTTTGCTAGTAACTATTTGCCTTTATACACACTAATGACCAAGGTGTAATCTCCTTTTTTTTGAGCTCGTTCTAACCACTTCCAAAGAATATACGAAGTCCAAACACAAGGGATGCATTTTCTTCTACTCCAAGTCTTCTGCGAAAGTATTCAAACTTTATCCTAAGAAGAGGCTTGATAAAAATATTTGAAGTCTGGTCATCTGTCAGAACATACTGTAGTTTGACTGCACCTTTCTGCACCATATCACGAATGTAGTAATATCGAATCTCTATATGCTTCATCTTATCGTGAAATACGGGATTCATTGACATTTGTATACAACTTTGATTATCACAGTGAATCACAATTGGTCCTGCATTCTGACCAAACAATCCTGCAAAGAGTTTTCGAAACCATACTGCTTCTCAAGTTACTGCACTGGTATCCATATACTCAGCCTCTACAAGGCTAAGTGCTACTGAGGTTTGCTTCCTACTACACTAGGAAATCACTGGAGAGCCCAAGCTGAAGCAACATTCGGAAGTACTCTTCCTATTTGCAACACACCCTGCCCAATCTGAGTCAAAAGATCCCTGCAATATCATATCACATCCTGAAGCATATCTTAGACCATATCCGACAATGCCCCGTAAGTATTTGAGAACATGTTTTGCAGAAACCCAATGAATCTGCCTCGGATCACTCATAAACTGGCTAAGAGTATTCACAGCAAAACATATATCTGGTCCGGTGTTTGTCAAATACATCAAAGAAACAATCAACTGGTGATACATGGTGGGATCAATCATATCAGAATTTGAAGTAAACTCCTTCAGTTTCTTGAAATTTGCATCCATCGGGGTAGCCATGGACTTGTAGTCCAACATCCCGAATCTCTTCAAAATATCAATGGTGTATTTTCCTTGACTTAGGAAAATTTTCTTCTGACTCTTCCATACTTATAATCCTAGGAAGTAATGCATCAATCCGAGTTTCTTCATTTCAAACTGAAAGGCAAGCTTCTTCTTACGCCATCCAATTAGTTTTTCATTTCCTGTGAGAAACAAGTCGTCCACATACAAGACCAAAATCAATGGCTCATCATCCATAATCTTGTACTAAAGATTAGGATCTGCATCACTCTTGGTGAATCCCAAGTTTACCAGGTATCCATCTATTCGTCCATACCAAGCACAAGGTTCTTGCTTGAGTCCATATAATTCCTTTTTCAGTTTACATACGTGAGAATCTTTCTCATGGACAATAAACCCTTCTGGTTGTTCAATGTAAACTTCTTCCTCGATAATGCCATTGAGGAAGGCGGTCTTTACATCCATCTTGTTATCAACTTATTTGTACCATAGTTGGATTAGCTGAGGAGCCGCCATTTGACAAACATGATAAATGTTTGTTTCCAGTGTATCAGATGATCCGCCTTTGTGCCTAACCAGTTTTGGCTAGTCAGTTTTTGTTTTGAGTAATTATGACCATGGCCCCACGGGGTTTGTAATAAAATGTGCTAGTAGGGTGTTTTCAGTGGTTCGGTCTCCTAAGACGTAGAATTTCAACTAAGGTATTCCAGAGATTTTTTGCCCTTGACGATTATGCTTTGCCTATAGCCGAGTATAATCGACGAGGTTTTCTCTCGCTTCCTCCAAAGCTAGAATGCCCGATTTTGAATTCTAGGCCTTGGGGGGTTATTAGAGCCCAACTGAGTACGTATAAACCTACTAGACATTATTAGAATAGACTATGGTCATGTCCTAAGTCATTAGGACCCTCAGAAAAATTCCAAAAAAATTTTACCGGACGCGTCAAATTTTGGATTTTAATTTTTTAATTTTTTAATTTTTTAATTTTTCATAAGTTTTAAATTAAATTTTTCCATAATTTAAATGGAAAATTTAATTTTGTAATAACTCAGTCATCCGAAACCCGAATTCAGTGATTGAAGGCTCTAACCTTAAGCCAAAAATCATTCATGATGAGCCATCCAGCTATCTCCAAGTTTCAGAAGTTCATTCAGCCTCATAATTAATAATTTCTCAAAAAAGTCATTTACGGAGAAATTATTAATTAAAATATTAAAAATGAATATTTTGGAGAAAATAAAAAACTCTCCAAAATAAACCAAATTGAATAAAATAAAAGGCTAAATGACATGGCAATGGGCATTTATGATGATTCAACTCGGCACAAATCCTCTTCAGTCAACAATCGGAGAGCATTAAAGATACATTCAGTTAGCATACTTGTCATATCCAGCTAGACTCGTGAATTTGGTGATGTGGAGAGCAATCATTGGTCTGGTGATCATTACGAAGCAAGGAAATAAATGCAGATAGTGTTTGGTGCAAACCCTAAGGGTTTTGGCACCTATCATCTTCAGTTCAAACCTCTTCAAGCTCTCACGCCTCCTCACAGAGCTCACGCTCCTCTGTCCTTGATGATTGCGCCCTCACACGTGTGGGTGTTTCAATGGTTGGATTTGGATGTTTAGGTTTGGGAGTGGGGACACCTTGCCTAGGTGGAGGCCACCCCTCACTCACACCAACTATTTCTTAGGTCTAGACTCTCAGTTATGTGCCGAGTCAGTTAGGTTATGGGATTTGGTTTTACGATTTTAGCTTGCTCTCTTTGTATAAATAGAGGCTCTTTTAGCTCTATCGGGGTGGATGATTGATGTAGAGAACCTCTGGTGAAATATTGTAATGCTTATTGCTCTCATGCAACCTATTTTAATAAAGAAAGGCTTTGGAGGCTCATGCTATGTAGATCTTGGATGCATATGTTCCGGTTAATGGGGTGATATTATTTCAATTTCTTTGCTTTTGCTAATTTATGGGTATTAACACATGCTTTAGAGGGCTTATAAAAGCACATAAGAATAGGTATTTGTAGCTTTCAAGTAACCCATTTATTTCATTTGCTTCCAAAAATCTAAAAGAGCATTGTTTTATTCAGTTATATTTCATGCTTTTGTGATTTCATTTAGTAAATAATACATTATTAATCCCCGTTTTGGCAAGTGTATAAGTCTTTGTCTGCAGATAATTTCACCGCACCAAGTAAAAGGTTGAGCTAAGTTGCATCTCCTTTTCTTGGAGCCAAGCATACGTTTCTAGCAGCTGCATGCTATTTGGGATCCAGGGTGGTTTCAAAGATTCAAGATCCAAGTGGTTTTATCTCCTTTATTCACCCTAAAATTAAATTTTTCAATTTTTCCACTTTATGTTTGCAAGTAAAAATCTGATCTATAAGGCTAATCGTTTGCATCTCACTTGCTCTCATTTCTAGATCTAGGAAGTGTCAAATTTTTGCATTTTACTCAGATCTAGTTAGTACTTGAAGTAGCATAAAAATTCCTATCTTTGCTTAAGTATTAAGCGTAATTTTTTAGTGTATTTTATTGTCTAATCCACCATTTTGCCGGAAAATAGCTCGCTGGTTTTTCTCTTTTCAGGACAGGTTAAGCAGAAATGCTGGCAAAAATTTAAAGATACAAGCTCCAAGAAACATTTATTTTTCCCCCTTCTTCATCCCCCTTCTCCAGGTTGCCTTGAAGACATTCTCAAGATCACAAAAGGACTCCAAACTTCAAGAGCTTTGTAAAAAATAATAAAGAGCAAGTGGGATTAAGGCTCCTACGCCCCTCTTCCCCCATTTGGGGGAAGCTTGTATTGCCTCTTTCTTTTTTCATGTTTTATTTGCTTAATAATTTGCTAAAGTAGAATAGGATAGAATAGTTTCAATTTTTTAGAATTTTGCTTTTCATTAAAGTTAGATAAAAAAAGTTGCTTAGTTCATTACTTACTTAGTTCAAAGTTTTATTTACCTTCTTTGATATAATATTGCAAAACCTAAAAAATACAAAAATCTCTTGAATCTCATCGTAAGGTGGATCAAGAGTGCTCTCTATCGGAGAGTTTGTCTAATTTGGCTTTTTATTTTCATGCATTTTACTTTTGCAAGTTAATTAATTAATTTCTAAGTCTCTTGAACTTGCTGAAACCCAAGTCAAGAGCACTCTCTATTGGAGAGCATTCCCACTGTATTCCCACTGCATTTCCTTGCATCAAGCATATAGTTTAGCTAAGACTCTTGAACTTTTGTCATAAGACAAAGTCAAGAGCGCTCCCTTTCGGAGGATTTTAATTAATTTGTTTAATAAAATCTTTCAACTCACTTTCCCCCTTAATTAATTTACTTCATTGACATCCTTCACCTAGTATGCTCTGTCGACTTTCGAGTTGGGCTCGTACTCAAAACGGTAAACGAACTTGCTAAAACCGCAATAACAACACAAATTAAAATTTTACCCCTTAACCAATGCACCGACGTTGTAGAAAGTTTCCCAAGTCATTCCTAGTAAGGGCGTCGGACCCCCCACTGTCTAGATTCTCAGCTACCTGGTCAATCTTCGCAATACCAGCCTGAGATACTAGGCGGGCCGTCATGTCCCGAACGGAATAACTCGAAAGATTTTCCCGGTCGATCTCTGATACTTTCTTCGTTTCAAAGCCATAATAAACAAGACCACTAAAATCTTTAAACCGTAACAAGAGCACTCGCATAACATTCACTAGCTTTATTTCAAGACTTGTTGTTAATTTCTTTAAGCATTGCAGTACTTTGACTCCATAAGGCACTGGTCTATTATTTTATGCATGATTATTAATCTAGATCATTTTGTCTTTGACTTGTAAAAATCTTTATCTGTGAATGCATCTTTTACAAGTTCTTGATATACTGTTGATCTGTTAATCCAGTATAGCAACATGGATTGCTATTTTGTGTCTTGTGTTCGAAATTCATAATAATAATACATCCTTCATCACAATAAATCCTAAACAACATCCATCCGCATCATTCACACATTAGAACTTAACTTAAACACATTGAGCCATAGAAAACTCTTTGTTAGGGACTACCCCCCTTGGCTTCATCAGGAGTTAGCCTAAACAAAGGAGCTAGGAGTAGGTGACAGTACCTGGCTCTGTGCTTGCCCCCAAGGTCACACCTCTCCCACTTTCTCAAGTGAGGAGACATCTTTCGAAAGATTTCTGTTGCTGGTGTGCAATCAGCAGACAACACATCTAATGCAGCTTCCATCCCATAGCTGAAGCAATATCAATGATGGTTCTGATGGAAGCATATCGAGCCACAGGAGCAACAGTTTCATTATAGTCAATTCCCTCTTTCTGAGAGAATCCTATGGCAACAAATTTGGCCTTGTGTTTTTCCACGCTACCATTTGCTCTATGTTTAATCTTGAAAATCCATTTGGAGGTCACTACTGACTTCCCCTCAGGTCTCGATACAACCTCCCATACGTCATTCTTCATGATAGATTGGAATTCCTCTGTCATGGTATCCTTCCAAAATTGGTGTCTGGATGCTTCTTCATACATAGTAGGCTCTGATTCAATGATGTGACTCATGAATGCTACATAACTCGAGAACCTCTGAGGTATTTTTCTTTCACGATGGATTCCGTGTGGAGCTTCGTGTCCCTCAGCATCCTGTAATGTCTGTTGTGCCCATTGTTATTACATATATAGTAGTCAAGATACCATATTCTATTTTTCAAATACAGTATATTTTTCAGCCAGATCTCTTACATATAAGATGCTGAGATGAGCATTTTTTACCGATCATTATTTTGTCAGTGGACTATTATACTCTTCTATGTCAGGACTGAGTCTCAGGACACTTAGATTTGAGGACTGATGTAGCCATTTAGTCATTTTGGAGAGCAGTTAGTGATGCCCAGATTTGTATCAGTATTTCTCATTGGACAAATGATGGTTCAAATGGATTATTCGCATGGTTATGACTCGGCATTTATTATGTTGTGTTATGGTTATCATTTCTCTTATACTCATCTTTGTGACATATACTAGCATTTAGTGTCATGATTTGGCGATCATAAATATATGGACTAAGATGTATTTGTATTATGTATTGATGTCCCTACTTAGACTTTGAAATTCCTGATCTATACTCATTGGTTTTACCCTCCTTAGGGAGAATAGAGTTAGTCATTCCCACCATTGCTTTGGCTTGCTAGTGTTGGCTTCATCTTTCACTGTCTCCACCCATCCATTACCTTCCAGTTTTGTTTTAACCCGACTTACTACTTGACTTGTGGCATGGAGGACCTTTCCCTGCTAGAACCTTTGTTGGACAAACCTCTTTGTTTATATTGTGTCTCGGCTTTGAGTTGGTGACAGAACTTGCCTTTGGTGAGTTGGATTGTATGCCTAAATCATTCTGGTCGATTGTCCCGATGTTTGGCACTGTGCAGAACTCCCCCTGGTCACTTGAGATGTTGTTGACTAACACTGAAAGCTCATGTACTACTTGTATTGGAAATATTTATATATGCGCCCATGGAAAATGTAAATTTTAAAATGTGTTTCTTAACATATGTGAGCAAAGGGCAAGAGCAATGAAATGCTAAAATACCCCTTGAAGGGTATAAGAAAAGGTCCCAAAAGCAATGGTTAAATATATGCTATATCCAAATATTGCTAACCTTATAAATTTGAATATGTCCTGGATGAAAGCTGCGATTAGCTGTGCTTTTGAGCACTGGTGAAGTCCCAAAGGGTCATATAGGCCAAAAAGGCCATGGAAATAAAATTTGATGGTCCTAATGAAATTGGATCAAACTTGATGTAGACATGATGCCTATGTTGAATAAGCACTCTCTGAACAACTTAACCATTTGTGAGGCACCGCCATTCCTTGCGTTGTTGTTTGTCCGACATGTGGTTATAGTGAGTATTCCCTTTCCATATCCAAAGTGTCATGATGTTAAGTTGGTAGCCATCCTTTGCCCTAGCCTTGTCAATTTCAGCCTTCACCCTTCACTAGCAAATTGACTACAACTATGAAGTGAGTATAGTCCTGAAAGTCTGGTCTGAGTAATAATAAATAAAACCCTGTATATGTATTTGGTTGATGTACCACCAGTGAGGTAACTGCTACTTGTTATGATTGTTGCTTAAATGATTTGTAGAGCATGTCTAAGTCGTATAACACTTGCAGCAGATGGATGATAGTTTGAGTTATATTATTGGCATCTAGTCATTTACAGGTGATTATATTGTCTATTGGATATTGCTAATGATCAGGCAGAGACCTGGAAAGGGTATGAGTATACACCCTAGATGGATTTGGACTCTTCGAGTCTAATGAGATAGTTTATTTTCAGTTATGGGCACTTGCAAAGATGATTAGGCTCATTTTACCTTTCTGATGCAGTTTTGCTTCATAGGATGATGTGTCTGAGTAGGGAGATGTTTTATTGGGACCTCCTAGGGCGCTGTATGGGGCATAGGGGATGCAACCACTTGATTGTGCCATAGTACCTCCATCCCAGAGAGCCTGGTGGGCTCAGTTTGACAACGCAGACACCCTAGGAGGCTGTTTTGGCAAGTTCACGTTTCTTGAGGCAGATTAAAAAATTATTAAATGGCTACTGAAGGAATCGATTTGGGTTACCGAGGCAAGGAAATGACATAGGATGAGTCATGATGATGAGTGTGATGTCCTCCGCACCTTCTCAAAGTCATGGGACAGATGCACTAGTTAACGTTGGTGTTTCATCTGTGTGATGTAGGGGCTATTTATAGACTCACCCCTCTTCCCTGACACTACCCTTATGATATGATCACTAGACACAATGAATGCTAGGCATCTATTGACTGTATCATCTTTGGCATGCAGGTGTGCGGTATTTAGAGGAGGTGGTTTGTGAAAAGATTTGGTTTAGCCCCTAAAGTTTAGCAGGAGCATCTTTGACGATTCAATGATGCATTATTTATTAGTAGCACCTTGTTTTTATATGATGGCATGATGAATTTATGATATGAGCACTTTAGAGGGATATTATCAGTAGACATTTGGCTTGATGGAGTTAATTGGCACCTTTTGCCTAAATATTTTGTCCCACATTACATTATTTCTATAATTCGGGACATCATTTTTGCATCTTTGAGTTAGTAGTGTGGTTAGAGCGATTGGTACAAGATCTTCTACGACAAAAGAATTCAAGTATGATACAAGACTTCAAGTGATTGACAAAGTTTTGGCAGCATATATTTGATGATACCTTGGGATTTCAAGTCTATGAGATTTTATCATCCTATTGGCACCATGGTATGGTCTTAATATGATGTTGGTTTAGGCTGATTGACCCCTTTTATGACGTTCCTAGGGGGTGATTATGGTTTATTTCATACATCTGGTATGATTACACCCCTAGTGATGGCACATGGCTTATGGAAAATGCATTGAGGGTCTATTCCACATGTTTATCACATCCACCTTGAACCTAGGTAGAGTGATCCTCTTGTTGGACACTTTTTATGTTGATGTGGTTATTTTGACATATAACAATGCAATTGGGCCACATAAAACCCTCCGTCCTTGAACACACTAGCATATATGCATGTTTTATCACTTCATTGTCGTTCATGAGGCCTAGGAGGAGCTAAATCCATGGAATATTTCATTGATTGGACACTTGTATGATGATTTCTCCTTGATCATTGATCTTTCTACCCATTAGAGGAGGTCGTCCCTTTGCTCTAGGGATGGAGATGATATGTTGATAGCATGTCACTTGGGAGTTGAGCTTTGTTTATGCATTTGTTGGCCTTCCACACATATGATTCGTCTCCATTGAACATTTATCTATGTTATGCTTACACTTTGAGAGGGGTGCACCTCATTTTCTAGCCTGATGTGTCACCTTGGAGCTCCACTTTCATGCTCATTTGACATTATTCCTTGGTACACTTCTCTTGGAGACTACACATGTGGTTCTATTTTCTCTCTTTAGCACAATTTGAGGCATTTGTATGGATAGTTGTGCCTTGCTCTTTATCTTCTATGTTGACTCTCCCAAACGTGTGAAGATGGAGGTTAGATTCTGGACAAATTTGACCATTGTCTAATGGAGCACTCCTAAATTGTTTTATATTCTTATTTTATTACGTTGACATGGTCTAGATCCCATCCAAGGGAGGGTGCACTCTTGCTTATGGATCTATGGTTCGATCTCGTACATGTAGCAATGATCCACCATTTTATATTATTTGTTTGACTCTTACTTTCTAGGAGGTTAGAGTATATTAATAGTTTATTTTTCCCTAGAATAAATAGAAGGGAATATTATTATTTTATTGTAGAGTTTGTTGAGCTCAAATCCTATATAATGGAAGCTCCTCCACTTGTAATGGTTGTTGGATGTGCTCATAACTTTGAAAATTACTTGGTGTTCTCTTTGCAATTTGGATAATTGATTAATAAAGGTTCCCTTTTGCTTATGTGAGGCAAATTTGTCGATGAAATTGTGCTGGATGGATGCTTATGTTTGTAGATGAACAATGAGATTGAATTAAACGTGAAGCTTCACCATTCTAAGTGATCTATGTGTGAAGGTGCCCTAGCCCTCTTGTTGTTTGAGTTTATCAACGATCAAATGCATGTTGAACAAATTTACCTTCTTGCTTTATGGATCTATGAATGCAAACAACCATATTTAATTCTAGCTTGAAATCGATCTCCTTGAGGCTTTTCCTTTGGAAAATCCTAAGAAATATACCAGCTATTAGGAGTAAGATTGGTAATGCTAATTGCTGCCATCTATACTCCAAAACCTGATTTGAAATCACTCTTAAATGCCCTTTGTCACCCCATTTGCCGAACATGGAAAATAGACACTGGTATTTCCCTTTCAACCACAACAAAACAAATATAAAAAAACCCTTCCAATTTCTGTTTTAGCAATCCAGAAATTAGTAGCATAAAATCAAATTACAGATTACATTTTCAGTCCGAAGCGTCTTCAGTCTACCATCTAAATAGGACTGTAATTTCTAGTTATTAAATTTGAACTTTCCAGCCTTATAATCCATTAACCAAAACCCTTTTAGCCTCTTAATATCATTGTGTATACTTTGATTAATAGGCTGAAGTGTTGCAAGAGTTAATCTAGAAATAGTATAGTGCAACGAAAACCTCAAAACGGATTTACTGAAAGTCCATAGAACCTTCTCTATCCTACATTTTTTTGGACTTTGTGTAGAGATTCCCCTCGAGTTAGATAGGAGAGCTAACCCAAAGAGAAAAAGATAAGGCTCCGAGGTGACCTTGGGTCATCTGCAGGGTCTAGCATGTGTTATTAGGACCATTACATTAAACCAATTCTTAGGAGGTAACATTCAACATACATGACGACACAAGAAATACTAGTTTACACGTTCTCCATCACCACCATTTGCAATTAAAAAATACACTACACATACATAAATATAGAAAATGGCAAAAAAATCATTTGGAACCGTCCTCAACAGCGTTAACTTTACAATATATATTCGACTAATTATTTAATTCAATTTCACAGAAAAAAGATGTAGATAATAAGATTTATTCGACCCTTATTAATTCAATATAGCAGGAAACGGATGCATATATGATAAGATTTGCATTGGAACAAGGAACGTACCATGAAATAGAGAAATGGAAACAGAGCAGATATCGGAAGCGCTGAAACAGGCAAACAAAAATAAAAAATATCAGCATTTACTGTTTTCAGTACACACTTGAATAAAAAAATTGGCATATGGCTTTTGTCCTTTACACAGGATATTGAAAATGCAAAGAAATTTTAACCATGGAACTTCATGCCATTGCATTCGATTATTTTAAGCGATACAGGGTAAAAAATAAAATTCTAAATATTGCCAGTGAATGTTTTTGGTTAGTTGAACAAAACATTAAACTAATTATTAAATAAACATTAAATTTATTAATATAAATAGAAAAACAAACATAGTAATATAAAACAACTAAATAAATCTTTAAACATTAAATTTATTAATATAAATAGAAAAACAAACATAGTAATATAAAACAACTAAATAAATCTTGATTATACACTTATAAACAACTAAATAAATCTTGATTATACACTTATTATATTGTAATCTGATTAATAAATTCAAAAAATATAAATCTTGATTATACACTTACACTTAGCATATTCTAACCTACACTTAGCATATTCTAACCTGATTAATAAACTCAAAAAATATAATATCAATGTAAAAGAAAATGAAAAAAATTTATTCAATTTTTGTTTTAAAATGAAAACAACACGATTTAAGCGCTTCCTCGAGTTGTGCTGCTCAGCACAGAAATGCATTTCTCTTATTCTATTCAAAAATAAATTATTATTTAGCAATATAAAACAACCAAATAAATCTTGATTATACACTTATTACATTGTAATCTGATTAATAAATTCAAAAAATATAAATCTTGATTATACACTTACACTTAGTACATTCTAATCTGATTAATAAACTCAAAAAATATAACATCAATGTAAAAGAAAATGAAAAAAAATTATTCAAATTTTTTTTTAAATGAAAACAACGATTTAAGCGCTTCCTCGGGTTGTGCTCACACAGAAATTCATGTCTCTTATTCTATTCAAAAATAAATCATTATTTATAAAAACTTGAGAATCCGTAAAACGCGCATCTGTTACAGCTTGCTAAAAACTCGAAGTTACTTTCCGTAAAAACAAAGTTTCGAATCCAGAGAGCAGGAAACAGAAAGTTTTAAGTGCTAACGTGAATAGCAAATAATAGAAAACAAAATATGCAGTACTATTGAACAACAGATTATTTGCAAATACAGATGGCAGCTTTGCAGGAGAACATTAATGAACGGAAAACAAGATATTCAGGATTATTGAACAGAATGGTTGCAAATACTAAATTTTAAAATTTAACAGGAAGGACTGCAGCTCTGCAGAAGAATAGAAATAAATGGAAAAAAGAGATACGGGACTACTAAAAAGAATGCCTGCAAATGCTAAGTTTTAAATTTTAACAGGAAAGACTACAGCTATGCAGAAGAATAACAATAAAAGGAAAAAAATATGAGGGGTTACCGAACAGAATGCTTGCAATTTTACTAAATTTTAATTTTAACAGAAAATTAACAGGAAAGAGGACAGTCCGTCCATGCAGGAGAATAGCAATAAATGAAACAAAATATGCACAACGCTTAACACTACTAAATTTTAAATTTAACAGGAAAAAATGGAAGAAAATATGCAGGATAACTGTACAGAATGCTTAAGAATACTAAATTTTAAAACTATAAAGGAAAGACGGAGTCTGTACAGGAGAATAGCAGCAAATGGAATATAAAATATGCAGGATATCTGAACAGAATGCCGAAAGATAGTAAATTGTGAATCTTTAACAGAAAAGACGGCAGCTGTTCAGCAGAATAGCAACAAATGGAACATAAAACATGCAGGATGACTGAACAGAATGCTGAAAGAACCTATATTTTAAAAATTTATCAAGAAAGGCAACAACTATAAAACCTACAGGATTCTTGAACAGAATGCTTGAAAATACATTAAACTGTAAATTTTAACATAAAAGACTGCAGCTGAGCAGCATTAGGATCAATCCGCTTCAACCCTGGAGTGAATCTTATACAAAACAGAGACACCGACGCATAAAAATTAAATAATCTTTGACAAATAAATAAAATCCAGAAAAAAGAGAGAGAGAAGAAAGCTGAATCTTACAATTGCAGAGCACGAGCAATCCGACGAGAATTAACTCTTTTAAAGGGTAACCTTTTCGTGTTTCTTTGAGCTGCTCCACCTTGCAGCCGGGGCAGTTTTCGTGATACTTCACGGCCTTGCTTAACAGCGGCTCGCACTGATTGTTACGACTAGCCATTTTTCTAGCAGCAACCTTTCCACACCAATAAATGGAGGAAAAGTTTACTATAAATCACGAAGAATCAGACTTCTTTCTGCAGTTTTTTCAAGATTTCATTCTGTCTTTCTTGGTAAGGGCAAAAACAATCCTCGAGCGAGCGGTCCAATATTAGAGCCAGTGGGGCTTCGAATCTGAACCGAAAATCATAAATGAGGCTTACGCAGACGCTTCCCGACCTTGTAATGGCTGTCAACAGGGGCCTTGTGATTTCTGATGTCAACAGGCGGCCTTATACGATTACAGGCCGCTATTGTCGGCCGCAGATTGCCACCCAGTGGGAGTTTTACGAATTTGTATTTTGCTTTTAGTTTTTTTTTTTTTTTTAATCAATCATGAAAACTTTTCCATGTCGNTATGTAAATACCTAAAGTTCTGAGCCACTGCCAACCCTCAGACCCAATGATAACAACATTTGCGTTGGTGTTGGTTTTATATACATGTGGGTCCTTTTTAAAATGAGGGTGAATGATACGGCATCATGCGAACTTACTAGTGGTCGGATTACGTGGAGGATTGTCTTGTCACTCTTTTCTTTACGACCGGGGAGTCGGGACAAGTACCGAAGTGCGGAAGTGCCATGATTCTAAATTAAGAACGTTTAGTGGATGAAGTTTTACTTTGTAATTCATACCATAACTTCATTTTTTATGAAGATTAATTTTAATTTCGGATTTATTATGTTTCATGGAGGATCATTTTTTTATGCGTAACTTTTGTAAAAGCACTGAGTTAAATATTTAGATTATATTTTTATTATCATGTATATACAAATTAAAGTATTAAGAAATCATAACATAATGAGTTTACTAATATGGTGTGGTATTTATTATGGCTTCAGGCATGTGAGTTGCTAATGTCTTTCCGTCAATAATATTCAGCTTGTTGCAAACCATTTAATGCAGTTGCAATGGGTATAAACATTAAATGTGGTTGCAAGAGGCTTGATGCCCGTTAGATCTCAAGTTGTGGTGTGGTATTTATTATGGCTTCAGGCATGTGAGTTGCTAATGTCTTTCCGTCAATAATATTCAGCTTGTTGCAAACCATTTAATGCAATTGCAATGCGTATCAACATTTAATGTGGTTGCAAGAGGCTTGATGCCCGTTAGATCTCAAGTTGTTTGAGATTTAACTGGCATCAAACCTGCTCAGGCCGCATTAAATGGCTTGTAGCAGGTTGGGTATTTAAGGCCGTGTCTTTTCTCTTATTACCTTATGGCTTTCCTAGATGCCTAATTCGTTCTTGAAATTGAGGGATTGAAATTGAGGGAATGTGCTCTTGAGTTGAACTCAAAGCCAAGGCTTCATGAAATTGATTCACATTCTCTAGAAAAGGTATACTCAATGACTGAGCCCATTAAAATGACACCTAATAATACCATTCGGGCAATATCTCCAAAGTAGTTGCAAATGGATTTGTTGGTTTACCAATCATTAATGGTTCTAGAACCGCTAAAAGATTTAGCGATTTAGATAGGCAATTAGATCATGTAAATATGCTTTTTATATGTAGGGTGTGTAACAATGTTATTATAATGAATGATAATAAATAAATTATTTTTAGGCATAAAATGCTATATAATAATAATAATAATAATGATATGATGAAGAAGATGAATTATCATAATGTCCATTGAATGTAGTTTAGGCGGTTTGGAGGAATAATTATTTTTCCTTTTATCAAAATTTTCTAATCCATCTATAATTTTTTGAAAACACACACTTATTTATATGTTTAAGACAATGTATTTTATTATAGGAGGCTAATCTTGCCCAACAATCTAAAAAACAAACAAATTAACAAATTAATAAGCTGAAATAATTATTAATATTATTATTTCATCCACTATAACCATGGTAATTTAGGTTTGGGAGCCTAACCCATAAGGACCCATAGATTTAAACCTCTGGGCAAGTTAATAAAATGCTAATAGTATCAATGTCAAAAATAATAAGAAAGAAACCAATACAATCATTACAATTTATAGTCAATTTTTTAATTAAATACATACTAAAATCGATATATGTCAATACACTAAAATTAATGCACTCAAATAAGTATTGAAAACCCGAAATGATAAAAATATGATAAAGAACTCTATGAGACACTTTTTCTTAGCATTTCACACACAACTTTTTAGTAGTGTCTAACTCTTTTTTCTTCTTCTTCTTCATATTAGATCACATAAATAATTTGATTCCTATACACTTGTATGCATTGGTTTTACTATGCTTTTGATTGATTTTAGTATGCTTTTAGTTCAAAACCAATGCATTTATTTTCTTTTCTTTTTGCTTTTGGCATTAATGTTACTATTAATCTCTTCGATGTATAACATATTTCATTCGATTGATGAAGGAAGCTCCATGGTTTTTGGCATTGGTTTGAAGTCTAATCTAGTTTTTTATAGAGTCGCAATCACAATTTTTCATTTATGGGTATCAATGCACTTGGGCAAGTCTTTCAACTCCACATTAGATAGCTTCACTACAACCCAGCCATAAGCAATGATTGTTTGCAACCTAGCTCTCAATCATTCACTGCATCAGAAGACATTGGAATGGATATTTAAATTGACAAGTTTGAAATCATCACAACAGGTTACACGCTGAGCTACATACTTTACCTCAAGGACCCATACTATACAACAATCATGACATCTTGCTCCAATACACTGTCATGCATTGATTTTAGTATGCATTTAATTCAAAATTTAACAGTAAACCATAATCAATGCATTGTTTTCTTTTATATTGTTTTTTGCATTGATGTTATTATTAGTCCATTCAATATATAACATATATTTATTTGGACTAATAAAGGGTTATGTCTGATTTTTGGCATTGGTTTTTAACCATGGCCCAAGGCTACTCGACATCATTGTTGAATTCCAATCTATGTTTTTAAATATTCACAACCACGAATTTTCATTTATGGGTATTAATGCACTTGGGCGAGTCATTCAACTCCACACTTAATAACTTTGTTGCAACCTGGGGATGGGTAGTGACCATTTATGGGGATTAATGCACTTGGGTGAGTCATTCAACTCCACACTCGATAACTT
Source organism: Pseudotsuga menziesii (assembly GCA_001517045.1). NCBI lineage: Eukaryota > Viridiplantae > Streptophyta > Pinopsida > Pinales > Pinaceae > Pseudotsuga > Pseudotsuga menziesii. Next base: position 54,005 of record LPNX010586497.1, read on the forward strand.
TGCTGCAACCCGGGGATGGCACTGATCGGTTGCATCCTAGCTCTCAATGAATCACTACATTGGAAGATGATGGATGGATTTTAAATTGACAAGTTTGAATTCATTACAACAATCATGTTGAGCTACATAATCTAGATCAAGGACTCATACTATACAATAGTAATAAGATCTCATTCTAATACACTTTCTGCATGCTCCACCCCCAGCAATCACTGGTTCATTAAGACTATGCACCAATTTTTCGAGCATTCATGAATTCTAGTAAATATTCTGGCGGCATATAATTTGATATGACTAATTGCTAAAGGTTTTGGAGAGGATTTTCTAGACGATGATAGCCACTTGAGAGTTTTTGTTATGGATTTATCCTTGATGGTCCTCTACAAGCAAAATATTCCCTATAGTCTTTGCAAGTAATCTATTGGGTTTTAGGCACACTAAGCACCGTTGATGAGAAAGTACTATGTGCCTTATGTTTTAGGCATGCCACATGATGTCACTACGACTCATTTAAGAGACAATGTTATTATAGGTTACTCTACAACCTCCCTCATGTAGATCTCCATTTTTGAAATCCCAATTGGAGACCTCTTAGAACTATTACCAAGATGCCATTCTTTAGTAAATGATTGCGCACATTCACATTCCTTAGATTGGAAACAATGTGCATTTGTATTGCATGTGTTGCTAGGATTATGTGTTGATCTAATCATGTTATATTTTTAATATTAAGCTAGCATTACATTAGGATCTTTAACTGAGAGAATAACAAGCACAGCAATCAAACGCAAGAGACAATGAACACAGTGTTTTTCCTCGGGGAAACCATAAATGGAGAAAACCCTGCAACTTCCTCAGAGATAGAATCAGCACCAAAAGTAAGACCCCAAAACAATAAGATGATCTCCCGACAGCAGTAACCTCTTTCTTCCTAGCCCCAGTGTCTTCTTCTTCCTCAGCTATGCGCTACAACTGAGTGTGAGTGAGTGTGTGATAAATAGAGAGGCTAGCTCTCTATTTATACTAATTCCTAACTTGACAAAACCATACTAGAGCCAACTTCTCTAGGAGAGACTAATAACCCTAGTGCCCCGGAACTGCGGGGACTTTAACCCTTGACCAATAGGAGGGTTACCCACAATGACTTGACATGACTTGTTTGCATTATAAAAACTCCCGATAGGAACATCAGGGCATGACATGACTCAAATACATTACAGACACATCCCGAAATAAACATCAGGGTACAATACATAAGAAATACAAGTGAATACATTCTGAAGTTACAATTACATCAACACTCCCTCTTAACTAGGAAGGTATTCTCTCGACACAATTTATCAACACAAGTCTTCTTCTCTGTATCATCTGGATCATCGTCAAGTTCTTGTCATCTTCATCTTCAAGTCATCTTCATCATCGGATCTGGATCATCATCACTGGATCTGGATCATCACTAGACATCATCACTGGATCTGGATCATCACTGGACATCATCACTCAATCTGGATCATTATCACTGGATCATCACGGGTGCTATCTCATGATTCTTCTCATCACAGGAAGTTCTACAGAGCCATCCCTTTTTCATGTTGGTTGTAGGCCTAGCCACCATGTAGGTCTTCTTCAGCTCTTATATCTAACCCTAAGTCAAAATGGCCCGCCCAACACTTATATCTAACCATGAGAGGAACACATCCAACACCATGTCAGAAAGGCACTCCCAGCACTCACATCTGACCATGTAGGAACACATCCCACAACCCTGTCAGAAAGGCCCAGTACTCACATTCACCAGCATGATAGGACACAACTACTATCATCTGTGAAAAGGCTCAACACTTACAACCACCAGCATGATAGGACACAACTACTATCATCTATGGAAAGGCACAACACTCACATACACCAGCATGATAGGACACACCTACTATTATCTATGAAAAGGCTCAGCACTTATAATCACCGGCATGGTAGGACACACCTACTACCATCTGTGAAAAGGCACAGTACTTACAATCACCAGCATGGTAGGAAACACCTACTACCATCTGTGAAAAGGCACAGCACTTACATCTGACCATGGAAGGAACTGAATCCTCTAACCATGTCAGAAGGGCACTCAGTCCCAGACCGAGGGTTCCTGGTAACTGACCAGGTGCCTCCATTCTCCCAGAGAATGGAAACAACCCTTATATCTGACCAAGTGGGAACACATCCCTCAATCACATCAGAATGGCCATGCACTCATATCTGATCATGTGAGAACACATCCCACAGTCATATCAGAATGGCCCTCAGTCCCAGACTAAGCTTTCCTAGTAACTAACCAGGTACCTCCATTCAAATAATGGCAACAGCCCTTATATCTGATCAAGTGGGAACACATCCCTCAATCACATCAGAATAGCCATGCACTCACATCTGATCATGTAAGAACACATCTCATAGTCATATCAAAATGGCCCTCAGTCCTAGACCGAGTATTCCTGGTAACTGACCAGGCACCTCAATTCCAAGAATGGCAATAGCCCTTATATCTGATCATATAGGAACCAATCCTACAGTCATATTAGAATGGCTCATCACTCATATCTGACATGGAAGGAACCAATCCTCTCACCATGACAGAATGGCCTAGCCCTTACATCTAACCATGGAATGAACCAATCCTCTCACCATGTCAGAATGGCTCACGGACTCATCACTTCCCCTTGGAAGGAACCTCGATCTGGAGAACACCAAACTTCTCCCTGAAGTATTCAAACTTCACTCTGGCCAATGGCTTCATCAACACATCAGCTATATGTTCATCCGTTGCAACATACTAGAGCTTCACTGCTCCCCTCTGCACCATATCCCTAATATAGTGATACTTGATCTCAATATGCTTCGACTTGTCATGGAACACCGGGTTCTCTGGCAATTTCACACAACTCTAGTTGTCACAATATATACAAGTAGCATCCAACTGGAGATCAAATAAATCAGACAGTATCTTCCTCAGCCATACTACCTCACAACTAGCTGAACAAGCTGCGACATACTCTGCTTTAGTTGTACTTAGTGCCACACAGGATTGCTTCCTACTAAACCAAAAGATCACACCTGATCCCATACTGAAGCAACACCCTAAAGTGATCTTCCTATTGCTGGCACTGCCTGCCCAATCTGAATCAACATAACCCTCCAAGTTAATCTTTTGACTCACCTCATACTTGAGCCCATAATCAATTGTACCCCTCAGGTACCTCAAAATATGCTTTGCAGCAATCAAGTGAACATGTCTCGGATTTGTCAAGAACTGGCTCAAGGTGTTCACAACAAAGCAAATATCTGGTCTCGTGTTCATCAGGTACACCAAGGACCCAATCATCTGATGATACATCGTAGCATCAACTGCTTCTGATGAAGCATCACTCAATAGCTTCAGGTTCGATGCCATATGTGTGGTCATGGCCGTGCAGTCCATCATCCCGAATCTCTTCAGGATCTCTACTGTATATTTCCCTCTTAATCCCTGAGTCTTTGCATAGCTCTTTGAATTCATTTGATGTGAATTCTCCGCCATTATCTGATTGAAAGGTCTTGATCTTCTTTATAGTGTGGTTTTCGATCAAGGCTTTGAATTCCTTAAACTTGCTAAATAATTCATCTTTGTTCTTCATGAAGCAAATCCATGTCTTCCTAGAAAAATCATCAATAAAAGAAACATAGTATACATACCCGCTTAGTGAACTTGATGACATAGGACCGCATACATCGGAGTGGATGATTTCCAAGATTCCTTTTGCTTTGCTCTCGCTACTTGGAAATGTCTTCTTTGTGTTCTTTCCTTTCGCACATCCTTTGCAGACCCCATCATGTTTTGCTTGAATTTCTGGAAGACCTTCAATAGCTTTGCTTGCAATTGGTAGTGTTCTATAATGCACATGTGCAAGCCTTCTATGCCAAAGTTCATTTGGCTCTACTGTGTCATGGACCAAGGCTTGTTCTAGATGGCCCTTCAATTTGTATAGACCTCCTTCTTATTCCCCAATCACTACTGCATCATTAATAGTCTTTCCCTTTGGCCACATGATGACTTGACCATCTATAAATGCAACCCTCATTCCTTTTGCATCTAATGCAGATATGGAGAGGAGGTTCTTCTTTAGTCCTGGTACAAACAGTACTTCCTTCATTGTCATAGAATTTCCAGAGTCTAGCTTATAGGAGGATTCCCCACTACCTTTTATTGGATACTGGTAGTCATCTCCGAGCTTCACCTTGTTAGGTGATTCATGTTCTAATAGTTTCACAAAGGATTCCTTGAATCCTGTCATATGTTTGGAAGCCCCACTGCCTATAAGCCAATCATTGCTTCCATGAGTAATGTTTCCCGTGAGAGCGGAAATCAAAACATATTTGTCATCACTAGAAGAATTATCAATTTCTTGTCTGAATCTCTTTGTGGAAGGTTCATCATCCTCTGCAACATGAGCATGATGTATTCTCTTGTTTCCCTTCTTCTTGTGAGAGACATTTTTGTTTCTAGGACATTCTCTACCATAGTGTCCTTTCTCATCACATGTATAACATCTGATTCTAGACAAATCTTTTCTAATGTTATCTTTGTGAGAGTGCTTACCTCTGGGGTGATGAGAACTTCTTCTGGTCTTCTTGGAGTGTACCGTGAGAGCTTGATCTTCACTTCCCATCTTTTCTTCTCGAGCTACTATTTGAGCTTCTTCTTGAGATCACTCTTCCCATAGTCTGTTGAACTTGACTAACTTCTTTCTGGCACAGATTCCTTGAATAAAGGAGTCCCATGATCTAGGGAGACCATTGAAGGTGGTCATTACAATCTCTGCATTCTCCACTTCTTCATCTACTGCTTCCAGCTGTTCCTTGATCTAAGAGACCCTTGTAAAGTAAGACTGTATGGTTTCTGCATTCTAGATCTTTACATTCTTCAGTTGGTTTCTCAGAGTCATCTTTCAGTTTATGTTCTTCCCTTCAAACAAATTGGTTAGGGCATCAAACATAGCTTTAGGTGTCTTTATGGAAGACACCTGTGGTATGAGGTGATCCTTGATTGAATCAGTAATCCTCTTTTCCATAACCAACTTCTTCTTGTGTAAGGCCTTAGCCTCATCTCCCTCTGGAACTGGAACCTCCTTATTGATATAGGAGTCCAACTCATTTTCTTCCAGGACCACGGAGATCCTATACTTCCAAGCTCGGAAGTTATCAACTCCCTCAAGATTTTCATCAAGCTTGGTATGATGAGACATCTTAACTAAGAACCTCAAATGGAAATATAAAAGATTTAGATCTTACCAGGTCAAGATGTTGGATCTTGATTTGGATCTGAAATTCTGTAGTGTTGGTTAAGGAGCAGATTAGGGTTTGGATTTTCCAGAGTTTCGTCCAACCAAATGCTTTGATCTTGATCTCTAAACTTTGATTTTGAGGAGGAGATCAATCCAGGACTAGGCTCACTGAAAAATTCCACTTCTGTGGAAAGCCCTAATTTTCGACAGCAGTGACGGGTCCAAAACTGGAAAACCTCATAATTGGATTATGCTTCAATAGAAAGATGTGCCCTAGGGAGGAGAGTTAGTCCAACCTTCTTTTGTTGAAAAATTGTGGAGATAGATCCAAAAAGTAGGAGGCCCTAGTTCACGCAGCTACACAATGTCTTCTTCTCAGGTTAGCTCTGATACCATGTTAGATTTTTAATATTAAGCTAGCATTGCATTAGGATCTTTAACTGAGAGAATAACAAGCACAACAATCAAACATAAGAGACAATGAACACAATGTTTTTCCTCGGGGAAACCATAAATGGAGAAAACCCCGCAACTTCCTCAAAGATAGAATCAACACCAAAAGTAAGACCCCAAAACAATAAGATGATCTCCCGACAGCAGTAACCTCTTTCTTCCTCGCCCCAATGTCTTCTTCTTCCTCAGTTATGCGCTACAGCTGAGTGCGAGTGAGTGTGTGATAAATAGAGAGGCTAGCTGTCTATTTATACCAATTCCTGACTTGACAAAACCCTAATAGGGCCGACTTCTCTAGGAGAGTCTAATAACCCTAGTGCCCCGAAACTGCGGGGAATTTAACCCTTGACCAATAGAAGGGTTACACACAATGACTTGACATGACCTGTTTACATTATAAAAACTCCCGCTAGGAACATCGTGGCATCACATGACTCAAATACATTACAGGCACATCCCGGAATAAATATCGGGGTATAATACATAAGAAATACAAGTGAATACATTCCAAAGTTACAATTACATCAACAACTCGAATGTGTGATTCAAATATTAGATTTTGAAATCCCATTAGAGAAAATTTGGGGTCTAAAATGGGCCTCATAACAAAAAGAGCCAACCAAAATGGGTCTCATAAAAAACAAGAGCCAACCAATAGAATTTCAAGAAAAATAGTCAATCATAATGATTGACTTTGCATATTTGCCATTAAAAAAAATGTCATCGTATTTTCAACATATCTATGCGTGGTTTTGCTCAAATTTGATGTAATTTCACGTCGAACGAGTGCTCCCGCTTGAAATTTGAGTAAAACCACACAAAGATATGTTGAAAATACGAAGAAAAAAATTGTGTTTTTTCTCTCTTATTCCAAAAATCATAAATATAACTATATTATTTTAACTATTTTTTTCCTTAGGAGGCCCATTTTAGAACCCAAACTTGCTCTAATGCTTAGATACATCTTGTAACTACTACTAGGATGTCATTCTTTACTCGATAATTTCTCACATTCACATTCCACATATTGGCAACAATATGCATCTACATTGTCGGCACTGGTAGGGTTATGTGTTGATCTAGTTAAATGTGTGATGCATTTCACTTTCAGTCATGTGGACATTGAGGTAAAATAGTGCCTCTCCTTTTTTAAAGTTCTAATGTTGTCATCCCTAGATTAAGGACCTCGACCTTATTTGTTGAATTTCAATCCAAACACACCATGCAAGGATGTTCTAGAACTTACAGGACAATCAATGCTTCTCCATCCAACAGATTCTTCTAAGCTTCTGTAGATCACAAATACTCTTCAGCCACATATAGCTTATAACTTTATAACCTTCCACAAATCTTATCCATGTATCATATTACTACAAAATATGTATTTATCATCCATGTTTTTTTATTAAAATTATATGTATGTGTTTTAATTTGGTTTTAAATTTTAATTAGAGACGACATTGTATTTTTTAAGATAATATTTTATTATTAATTTAAAGTTACACATGCCATCTATAGGTTGAGTACGCAATTATACATCCCCCCCATATTAGGTTATAGAAATCCCCTCTCGATGCAATAAAGAAGTTATCCTTAATCGTATTAAGAAGTTTCTTCTCCCTTTTTATGTCTTAATAAGCTATCATTGTTGTCAAGGAAATGTGAGGGTTTAATTTTCTAATTGATTTTATTGTTTATACAAAGCGTGTAATGGGATTCTAAGGTTTATTGTTTCATTTGAGTGACCAATTCTACCCAAGAATTTTAGTCATCGCTTGACACCAACATAACTTTGTTAGTTGGACATGACCAACAACTACTTGTATCGCCCAAACTACACCACCCAACCATAGACAACCTTGTTCTACCTCCCCTAAGCCAAGCACAATTCAACAACCAATTGCCCAACATGGGATGATGTTGTCACCTAACTAGTATAATAATTGAAAGTGCTCGAAGTTCATATCCCTCGGTAATAGGCATTCACATGCCTTTGGTACACACATCAATATTATCGTCTCAGCATGGTCAACACACCATCCACCACATTTCTAGATAGTGTCATCCTATGTTGAAGGCTATAGCCCAATGCCTTATCAGTTGTATGTTGCCACTAGGAAATACATCCTTGGTCCTCTTAAATAGTACACTATTATATTGTCCTAACAATCTTGCAATCATCCACATGTGACTTGCTCACCAAGGCTACTAAAATATAGTATAGTTGTGCACACTTAGCCAATTTTTTCCAATGCATCGTCTCCCGTGAACAATATTCAAGTACCCAACATTCTAACATGGATCTAATACCATCTATAACAGGGCTAGGCTTATCGTTCCACTTGGGCATCCATTTCCACCTAAGAATAATAGTCGTTCATTAGAGAAAATTTGGGGTCTAAAATGGGATTCATAAGATGCATCATCTCCCATGAACAATATTCAAGCACCCAACATTCGAACATGGATCTAATACCATCTATAACATGGCTAGGCTTATCGTTCCACTTGGGCATCCATTTCCACCTAAGAATAATAGTCGTTCATTAGAGAAAATTTGGGGTCTAAAATGGGATTCATAAGATGCATCATCTCCCGTGAACAATATTCAAGCACCCAACATTCGAACATGGATCTAATACCATCTATAACATGGCTAGGCTTATCGTTCCACTTGGGCATCCATTTCCACCTAAGAATAATAGTCGTTCATTAGAGAAAATTTGGGGTCTAAAATGGGATTCATAAGAAAAAGTGGCAACCAAAATTGGACTGATAAAAAAAAATCCAACCAATAGAGTTTCAAGAAAAAGAGTCAACCATAACGATTGACTTGGCATATTTGTCATAAAACGTTATTTTTTCTCTTCCTATTTTCAACATATCTCCCTATAGTTTTGCAATAAATTGGGAGCGGGAACACTTGTAGGATGCAAAATACAATTATGCTTCCAACAAGTACCCACACTGCATACTTTTGATGGACCCTGCCCCACCAAAAATGAGGAATACATTAAAAAAATGTGTTACCTATGTTTATTATTCCACTTGGGCATCCCATTCCACCTAAGAATCCTAGTCGTCCATTAGAGAAAATTTGGGCTCTAAAATGGGCTTCATAAGAAAAAGAGGCTACCAAAATGAGACTAATAAAAAAGATAACCAATAGAATTTCAAGAAAAAGAGTCAGCCATAACGATTGACTTTCCATATTTGTTGTTAGAAACAAGATCGTAGAGCAATAACAATAAACAAGATGGAAATATTAAAACATGTAAAACATTATAAGAGAGACATCAATATAACATGGTTCACCCAAGATGCGCTACATCCACACAGAAATCGCCAGTCTTTTATTATTATACCATCCAGAAAAATGAAGGGATACAATCTGCAGCACACCCGCTGCACTTCCTCTTCATTCTGTCACGGTCTTTTTCGCACAATCACATAGATTGTTTTACAATGCTACAATATAATACACAGCCGTATTACAATGCCTTCCTTTTATAAAGGGAATACCATGGGAAAATAACACAGGCTTCCCAAAACCATGGGCCCACAAATCACCCACTATTGACCAAATCATGACTTTGAAATTACAACATTTTATAATGCATTTTTTACTAAATTTTTGCTACGAGGATTCTACCCCCGAACCCATGCCAAGGGATGCAATCGAAACATGGATGAAATAACATGTTTGAATTAGGAAGATCAAGCTCCGCAACTAACGATCTCCCACTTTGAGACTGATCACAACAACTCCACCACTGTTGCACTTCCTGGACTATTCTTTGAACCTTGGACTTAGAAAATTTCTCATCTTCATCTTCATGCTTGAAAGCTAATAGAAGCCGAGTAGGAACTCAGTTTCTCTCTGGTTACTACCTTTGTCAACATGTCTGCAAGATTCTATCTAGTATGTATCTTTTCCAACTTTAACAGTTCATCTTCCAAAACAGATCTTATGAAATGGTATTTGAGTTGTATATGTTTAGTCTTCGAATGGAAGGTTAAGTTCTTTGCAATATGGATGGCACTTTGGCTGTCACTATACAACTTACTATTCTCCTGATTCTTACCCAATTCCTCCATAAAACTTTGCAGCCAAATCATCTATTTTCCTAGCCTCTGTAGCCACAACATACTATGCTTTCGTTGTTGAAAGTGCAACAACTTTTTGCAGTTTCAAAATGCAAGTTATTGTTGTTCCACCCATAGTAAAAACATACCATGTGCTCCTCATCCTACTGTTTTTATCACCTGCCATATCTGCATCAACATATCGCCGCAGAGTAGGATGCAAATCCCTGTAGAGTAGTGTATGAACCTCCAAAACATAATGCATGAGAAGTGGTACCTCTCAAATGCCTGAGAATCCATTGTACTTCCTTCCAATGCTCTTTACTTGGATTGTTCATATACCTGCTTACAACTCCCACTACATGTGCAATATCTGGCCTTGTGCACACCATGGCATACATTAAGATGCCAATTGTTGGTGACTAGGGAACCTTGGACATGCATTCTATCTCTTCTTATGTCTCCGGACACATCTCCTTACTTATTTTAAAATTTCTGGCCAAAGGTGTACTAACTGGATTTGCATTGTGTATTCTAAACCTCTCCAACACCTTTTCTATGTACTCACCCTGAGACAATGTCAATTTGAATTTTTTCCTGTCTCTTTTTATCCTCATACCAAGGATTTGCTTTGCAACGCCCAAATTCTTCATTGCAAACGGTTTAACTAGTTTCCTTTTGAGCACATTTATATCCTACACATCAGACCCTGCAACAAGCATGTCATCCACATACAACAAAAACATAATATATCTTCCATTATCTAGCCTCTTGAAATAAACATAGTGGTAAGAATGAAATATATTATAACCATGTTCTATCATAAATTTATCAAATTTTAAATACCATTGCCTTGTAGCTTGCTTCAGGCCATACAAGCTCTTCTTCAACCTGCAAACCAAATTTTCCTTCGCTTTGACATCATGCCCATGTCGCTGCTACATATAAATATTGTCCTCCAAGTCCCCATGGAGAAAGGAAGTTTTACATCTAATTATTCGAGCTGCAAATATTCTACCGCTACTAAACTTAAAATAGTCCTAATTATAGTCATTTTAACAACAAGAAAAAATATTTCATCAAAATCTATACCTTTCTTTTGTGCAAACCCCTTTACCACAAGTCTAGACTTATACCATTTCTTGCCTCCTTCTTCTTCCTTAAACCCATAAACCCATGTATTCTGCAATGATCTTTACCTGCAGGAAACTCAACCAAATCCCAATTCTGGTTTCTTAGCAATGAATCCATCTCCTCATTTATGCCTTTCACCCACTTCTTTCTTGTTTCCACTTGCATTGCCTCTTCATAACATTCTGGTTCACCAGAACCATTCATCAATAAATAATACAGTGAAGGAGATAATCGTTCAGGGGTTCTACTTAACCTCGTAGATCTTCTTACAGTTGTAGGAGTTTGAGGGACCTCCTATTGTTCTTGATTTTCTAGTACCTTTGGAACTTCATTTTCTTTGATTTCATCAAGCACTATGTACTATGTGTTTTCCTTTTTCTCTTTCTTTTCATGCAACTGATCTTTATACATGAAATTTTCATTGAATACCACATCTCTACTCCTAATGATTTTGTGATTTTCATAATCCCATAAGAAATAACAAAACTAATCAACCATGTATCCAATAAAGGTGCATTTCTTGGATTTAGCCTCAAGCTTTGTTCTATTTTCTTTATAAAAATGGGCAAATGCTTTACAACCAAAAGTTTTGAGAAATGAGTAGTTTACCTTTTTACCTGTCCATGCCTCCTCTGGAATTCCACCACCCAAAGCGCTTGAAGGCCCTCTGTTTATTAATTAAACAACATTATCTACAACATCATCCCAAAACTGTAAGGGAAACCTTGCATGCAATCGCATACATCTTGCTAGTTGGGCATGACCAACAACCACTTTTATCATCGGGACTATGTCTCACTGGCATGTCATGATCGAACCCAACCCAAGCACAACTTATACTTACATAATGTTACTATGTTTGTTTCACCATAGGTGATGATGCACCATCACCATCTAACCATAGGAAACCTTTTTCTGACTCCCCAAAACCAAGCATAGAACAACTGATTGTCTAACATAGAATGATGTTGTCACCCATCAAGTCCAATACTTGATAATACTTGAAGATCATGTCCCCGACATAGGCATTCAATATCTCTAGTACACACATCAATGTTATTGCCTAAGGATGGTCAACACACCATCCACCACTTTGCTAGATCACATCGTCCTCCCTCGAAGCCCACAATCCAGTATCTCATTGATTGTTTACTCCTACTAGGAAAAACATCCTTGGTCCTCCTAGCTAACATAATAACACACTGTCCTAACCATTTTGCGGACACACACGAGTTAGTCACCAAGGTTACCAAAATATAGTCTAGTTGTATACACTTAGCCAAGTTTAGGATTCAAAAAAAGTGTTCAACAAAATTGAATTAATTTAAATAAAGTGATGGTTACATGTCGAGAAATTTTACCAACTTAACATATATAAAATAGTTATTTTCTATTAATTTAATAATTAACAACAACAACTTTATTTTTTAATTTGTTAGATGTTTTATAAATTTATTTTAATTTAAATAGAAAAAATAGATATAAACATATTAAAAAAAATTAAGAATGTTCAAAAGATTGAGATGAAGATAAAATTATGTTAGTTTATTTTATAGTTATATATATTTATTATATTAGTATAGTTTTTTTCTTTTTTTGATGAATTTTAACTTTTATATATAATTCATAAATGTTATAAATGTATACATTTTCTTAGATTGTTTATATAGCATTGAGAAAATGATTAATGGAGGGTGGAAAGTTTATTTTGGTCTTGAAAATAACTATAAATCTGTCAATCGAGTTGTGTGGGATAAAAGGAAATTCCTCTTTAAAACTCTTGTCATCCCTATTATCTTGTATCTTCTTAAGTATGGGGGTGCAACATTTATAGAGAATCTTGGTGGAAGATTGAGCAAATTCAAAAGCGTTTTATAACTTATAACCTCAAAATTAAAAGCAATATGTCTTATCATATTCTCCTCATAAAAGTGGGTCCTTTTCCCATCAAGAGCATGGCTATGACTAGGTACCTGATGTACAAGCATAAGATAAATAATATGGGAAACACGAGACTTACTAAAATCACTTTTAAACTCAAGTCAAAACCAACTACTTCTCAAGCGGTGTTGGTGTAAAGATACCATGGCTTGGTTAAACCATAGGGGCATTGATGAAAATGACATTTGGCAGAATATTGATAATGTCAAAAATATTATTACTTATAAGTTTAAAGAGAAATTTTGGTGTGAGGAAAATTTAGTGGTTAAGAGAAAATTAAGATACTATAAGGAGGTCATTAATCCTAACTTGGAAGATTAGTAGTATCTCTTGGTAGTAACTAGCTCACGGAAGAACAGGGCGTTGGTCTATTCCTAAAACTCCATGGGCGGAAAGGGTTTGTCATTTGTGTGATTCTATGAGTGTTGAGGATGAAAATCACTTTCTCTTAGAGTGCCTTGCTTACACCCACATTAGATCTGAGTTTCATAGTATTAGCCACAATACAAACCTTTATAACCTCCTAACTTGTCAAAACTATAGTGAGCTTGGAAAGCTTATTGGCAAGCTTTTTTAATGCAGGAACAAGATTTTAAAATAAACCAAGTATTATCCTTCTTAAGGTCCGATAGACCAAAGATGATCTCAATAGACGTTCATCTTCGCCGTCGCCACTGCAAGATCATAATAAATAAAAAGTTCAATGTTTAATGTCAAGACACTATAACATGGAATTTAGAAAAATTCACTTTCCAAATTTTCCTTCATATGTATTGTTGTATTTCTTATTTGAATATTTAGATTTTAAGGGTTAGAGAAAGTCAATTTCTAAATTTATCCTATATGTATTGTTATATTTTTTATTTGAATATTTAGTTTTGAAGTGTTGTATTTATTATTTAAATATTTAATTTTGAAGTGTGATGGGTAAAAATGATACTTTCATGATATTAAAACTTACAATATTCAAAATAATTTATTTTAAATCTTAAAATAATATTGAATAATTAAATAAATTTTAAAGTTCTAAAACTATTTGTGAGATTGATGTGACTGTTAAAGTTCATAAACACCTTATTTTCTTTGAAATTATTATTAATAATTAATCATAAAATAACTATGAAATACCCTAGATGCGGGTAGCATTAGAGGTGATAGTGTGGACAGCTCTTTTCGATATGTGTTTACTATAGGGGACTTCAATGAGGGCTCGTGGTGCCTGTATGAGGATCAATAAAGGTGATAAGAGGAGGCTTGCGGAGGAGGCAATTGACATTTGGGTATGTTGTAGCATAATGAGAAAAGATCGGTGTCTAGATGGTAATCAATGTAGTGGGAGGGGAATGATTTCCCATCTATTCGATCGGTTTGTATTGAATTTAGACATGACTACTCGATTGGGGCGATATGTCAGTTTTACCATGGTAATTTATGGCTTTTATGTAATATTTAACTCATAGGGCACAATTCACACTTACTTATTATCTTGGTTGATGAAGCTATTATGAGTAAAAGGATTTGTGTGTCGTTGGTTACGATGGTTAAGGGAGGGGAAATCTACATTTCTATGGGTGCCTTAGAAAGAAGAGGGTGTGGCATGATAGAGACCAGGGGCTAAAAGACAAGCAAGGAGGATATGGAGAAGGGTGCACATGAGACGAGAAGGACGATGAGGGAGTAGCTGAAGGCAACTCAAGCGACCTTAATGTTCCAGTCCACGGTCCCCTAAGCAATAAATGAAAAAAATGTTGTGGTAGAAAAGGAGCTGTGGGAAGAGCTAGAGGATTCCAAGCCAATTGATGAGATGGAGGCCCTTGCTTATTGGATTCAATACCCTAATTCTATGCACAACCGTTTGGATCTGCATGATTGTTCTATGGCCTTGTTTTGGGTTATGAAAGGTCTTCTTGCACACATCTTGGTGGAACATAGAACTAAAGAAGATGGTGATGAGGAATTGGTAAGGCTACGGAAGGAGCATTATGTCGATTATTGGTTGATACACACGAAAATTGACATGATAATGGGGCACCTTGGAATTTCTTTCATTTCACGACAGGCGATGGATGCGGGTAAATATCGGGTTCTGATGGAGACATAGAAGACGGATAAGCCTCACAATCTCTAGGTTTTGGGTCCTTGAATTTGTTTCTATTCATTGGTGTTTTGTTTCAGTGGGATCTTGGTTATGTTAGCTCTCTAGATAGTATGAATAGAAATAGGAAGATGATAGATAGCTATGGTAGTGATTTGTTGGATGTTAGGTGGTTGAACCTTATGGTATTGATTTTGTCTGTGACTGGAAATTCCTTGTTTTCCCCTATGGGGAGGGGTAATTGTGTTTTTTTGTATTGTTCAGGTTATAAGGTGCGGTCATGGGTGATGTATGTCTGTCATCCTGGTTCTTTGTTATGAAAATATTGCTTTATATATTTGTAGTTCTAATATAATATAAGTTTGTTCTTACTTACAAAAAGAATTATGAAATAATTAACTAACAACAAAATTTTAATTTTAATTCAACCATTAAGAAATTTAACTATTTTTAAAATATTATTTTAATATTAAGTTCCACTAGTGGTTAACATGTGGTAGTGGGAAAAGCCACTAAAAAATGAATTTATATTAATATCATAAATTATATTGAATTGATTTTAGATGAAAATTTCCTATAAAATTTGGCATTCGATATAATTTCATAATTCAAAAATTTAGGGACATAATGACTACACACTCTTTGAATTTTGAACATGTATAAAACAACCTAAAATTTTAAATTTTTTTGAAACTATACCTTTTACATTTTTTTCACAACAAAAAGAAAAAAATTTAAACCTTTTCAAACGAAGTAAAACTCCATAGTAGCAAAGAGTCCTTCATTTAAATTTTAATCCTATACTTTTCATATCTCACATATTTAAACACAATAGATAGACTAAACACAAGCTAGTAGTAGTCATTTATTACATTAAAATATACATAAAAGAAAAGAACATATACACCAAAGCTAAGAGAGCAAGCACAATGTAAGCTCATAAATTTATTTGGATTAAACAACTTCCAAATCTATTAAGAAAGGCCTAGAAAGTGACATTACCGATTCCATGTCTATATTTACGCCATTAGGCGTTTTTCTCCGAACAAGTTCGGAAAAGAACTGTTCCTTTTCATCGTCTATAGTGCGAATCGGAATTTTCCACGTGTTTGCTGTTTTGTTAAGGTTCGTCCGCGTGTTGGTTTTAAGCTTCATACTGTTCGCGGACTGAATCGTACCTCTTCCCATACCTCTGTGCACTGAATCATACCTCTTCCCATACCATTTATTGGATGAACCTCTTCCCATACCTGTGTGCAGAAGATCGCGGACTAAATCATACCTCTTCCCATGCCTCTGTGCAGAAGCTCGCGGACTGAATCGTACCTCTTCCCATACCTGCACAAGATTGAAAGAAAAAACATTAAACTCTAGCTTTGCAGTGATTGTTGACTGTTGAGTCTGGCATTTATTCTCAATTTGGAGGTTGTTGAACATCTCCTCATGGCGACCGCCCCTACCTGCTGCATAAATGGGTTTGCACAGAGAAGTTGCATGGGTTTGCACAGACAAGTTGTAGGAATTCTGATTCAAACAGCCACAGAACTACAAAAACACAGGTACGCAATTTCATTTTGAAACCCCTGAATAGCTTAGAATATTTTGTATCTGCGATTGAAATTCATGCCTGCATTTTGTTGTATGATAATCCCAAACACCCTGAATTTTCCTTGCCTGACTAAGGGTTTGAACGGTTCAGGTTGTTTTTCGGCTGTGTTCGCTCAGTTGTTTGCTTTTCAAGGAGGGTTCGTTTTTCGTGTTTAGAAAGCTTCACATTCCCCACTTCTACCTCCTGAGACGGAGTGTCCGCAGTTGGGTCTGTGAGCACCGGCGCTTCATCTCTACCAAATTAACCTTTCCTTTGCCGACATTTTTCTCATCCTTTAATTGTATGTCATCTACTGGTTTTTGTTCGGGATACTTGTATCGAGTATTACTCTTATGCACTTTTACTGAGTGTAGTAAGCAACCATGTTTTGAGCACAACAAGATTTGTAAACTGCGGGTCTGTTGGTTTGTTTGTGGGATTGGCGGACTGTCAATGCCCCATCCAGGGTTAAAATCGTGTTGTTCTTTGTCCCAGAATAAGGCATGAGTTACACAGGGATGAAAAATATCCTATCCTAAAAAGAATTCTCAGGAAATTATGGTAGGGAAACTTTCCTTTCCAATTTTATGCTAAGTATACTACCCATGCAAATTGTCCCATTGTTAAATGTAGTTCATAATGCGTTGCTTTCCACAGGCTATTGTTAGATATGTCATTTTCCTATATAACAGTTCTAATATTTCCCATTAGCTTTCTCGAAGCCTCTTCTTTTAGATCTATTTGCGTGCTGGAACTTGTCATTTGTCCTTGACATAGTAGCTTAACAATCTCCTGTAAAAAAATTTCAAGTCAATTCATAATTTGTTAATTTTTGAAACTTTTGGTGATGGTTAGAAAAAATTCTGCTAATATGTTGGTCACAAAGTCACATTACCAGAATTGCTGAAATAACAATGCCAGCCTGTACCCAATATGGGAATCTGAGGCGTAGTCACACTGGATCTTAGCCTGACATGAGTGTGTTTCTACGGAAAATAGTACTTACAAGGCCATGGAAAGAGTGATCGCCAAGTGCAGAGAGAATATCCGTGAGAAACTTTTCAAAAGATCAAATACCTTCACCTGTCCATTCCCATGCAAACATGCCTTGCAACTGCAACTCCCACGACAAAATGGGCAAGCCTTCTCAATATCTTCTTGTGAATATTCGGGGTACCTATACCACAACAAATATGCAAGTGTACCAAATGAGATATAGCCAAATATTAACAAATTTTCATATGTTCTTGTCATTACAGACTT
>LPNX010586497.1:72072-154080 GCA_001517045.1 Pseudotsuga menziesii
ACGAGCCCGACTGATACATAAGTTGGCTTTTTGGAACCTTTTCTTTTGATTTCTTATTCACTGGAATGGTTGAGAACTCCCGCCCAGCAATGACAGTGACATGTGGTTTTTCAACCTCATTCTGCTTGTTTTCAAACACTGCCTCGCTACTTTCCTCCTTTTTCCTCAGCTTCTTCTCGCTGCCACGCTTGGCAGAGTTTGCAGCCCTCCTCTTTGCTTGAATATAAAGCTTTTCACAAACAGTCTTGTCTAGCATAGACCGTGCACTGCATCTCCACAGAGTACTTTTTGCACTTGACATCATGCTTCTTTCAATATATCTATATTTTTTCTTGCTTTAAATTCAGCCAATGTAAAGAAACTTGTTTACTGAGAGAAGCTAAGTGCACTCTAGAGCCCAGGTGGAAGAGATGTACCATGCTTTTGGGTACGTAAACTAATAAAAACAAACAGGCAGCGTCAGACACATATTGTAAAAAAAAAAACATAAAAACTTGACCATTAATTATGATAATATAAAGAATATAGAACAAAGTAGCATACATCCCATCTTAATCCCAGATCTTTAAAGTAGTGAGAGTATACACCTGTGTTTTAAACGATGAATCTATGCTTCTCTTTACCTGCAGAAATTGTAAGTGGCAGTCTGTAAGTTTTTTATTATGTTCCTGTCCAGAAATAGGCTTTGCCAGATTTTGAATTTTCATAAATTGTTATAGAGGTTCCTATTTCTTTATATTCTTGTTATATGCAGGTTCTATAAGTTTTTGATTATGTTCCTGTCTAGAAATAGTCTTTCCAGATTTTGAGTTTTCATCAATTGTTATAGGTGTTTCTATTTCTTTGTATTCTTATTATATGCAGGTACTTGGAAGTTAACCTTGCTCTTATTTTTATTTTTTAATCTTGATGGTTTGATCAATACTGGTTTGTCACCAGTGTTAGACTAATTAAATAATCTCATACATAGTTGAATAAGCTTCATGAAGATTTTTAGAGTAGGTTCTGAACCACTTCAAGATTTGGCAAACCTCAATAGATTTATATGCGTGTTCCCAGTTTTTGCAATACATTTTATTTTTAAGATAATAAAATTTATTCAGCACTATATATTCCTGTCTGAAGATTGATATACGGTCTAGGTTGTTTGAGTTGTACACAGGATAGTATTTTATCATTAGGTCGTTTATGTTTTAATGCATTCCTTGAAATTATATCGTCATTACTTACATAATACATAAAATTGCTGATAAATGTTTTAAATAGTCTACTTTAAATCAATATTTCTTTATTTTGTTGACTTCCAATATCATTACCATATTACGGGATTGTGGTCTAACATCAAGCTGTAAGGTCATAAGGCTTGTATTACTGTGGAGACCTGGGTTCAAATCCCTTGAGTGGGCATGGCTGTAAATATTCCTTGTAAATATATGAACTATTTCTAAATTAAACAAATAAAATAAGGTCTTCTCTATTTTGGTTCATACAATCTTAGTGGCTTGCTTAAGAGGACTTTGAGATGCCTTGCTGCCTCATGAATGGGTTTTGAGGATTTCAAGATGAAAAGCTTGTTGAATTGAACTGACCCAAGCAAAAAGAGACTATTATCACCTACCTTGAGGAGTTCAAATCCCTGCTATTTTTCCCTGTTTGCTTTGGTTTCACCCAAGCAAAAAGAGACTATTATCTTTTTACAAACGATGTGGTGAACAACAGCAGTGAAGAAGTTGTGAGGAGTTCAAAGTATACTCTACCTCATCACTAAGATTGAAGTTGGGCTTATTTTAGACTCTGCTAATGTTGAAATCGCTAAGCAAATTTGAAAGTCCCATGCTTCTTGTCACATTCTTTTATAAAAGGCCATGGACCATGTCTCTTTTTCTGTCTGTCATCCTTCTGAAGGGGCCATGAACAGCAGTGATGAACAGCAGCAGTGAAGATTTACAAGTATACTCTACCTCATCACTGAGATTGAAGTTGGGCTTATTTTAGACTCTGCTAATGTTGAAATCGCTAAGCAAATTTGAAAGTCCCATGCTTCTTGTCACATTCTTTTATAAAAGGTCATGGACCATGTCTCATTTTTTGTTTGTCATCCTTCTAAAGGGGCCATGTTAGTCTTCTCGGTAACTTTTAAATTTTATGAGATGTCTCCAAAGAGATCCATGTTGTTGGATTAAGAGGGAAGTGAGTTGAACAAAATTGGATTCATTCTAAGGTGAGTAATTAAATACGACATCAAACAGTAAGTGGGCAGATGTGATGGTGCTTTCAGAATTTAACCAACCTCTCGAATTTTCATGGACTCAAGCCTCTATATTTGCATCACATGATTAATATGTCTAATTAAATGCCTCTTTTGCATGTCCCTGTAATGCAAGATAGTTTCATCTTGCTGTATACCAGTAAAGCAAAACATATTTCCTTCAACTAGATTGCAATCCAGTTTAAGAGACTGCGGATTGTTTTACTTTTTCAATTTTGTCAAAATCTATTAGATGTTAGCTTAACAGAGGTGACTAATAGATTTGTGTGTGAAACGAAAATATTTCAATCTTTAATTTGTTTTCAAGGCTATGCAAGATAACCCTTGAAGGACAAGGTTACAGCCCTTAAAGGACAAGGTTACAATTGTTTTTCCCATAAAGAATTTATGGAATTGGAAGGGTAGTTACAAAATGGCGGGTGTCAACTTCCTATGAGCCATAACAAGTATAGCTGAAGAAACAAAATATGTTGAAAGTCGGTAGATTTAACTTCTAAGGTTGTCTGTTATGTAGGCATAAGGTATGCTGGCAACTTATACCGCTCTGTGATGGTTACTATCATAAATTTTGAATTCATGCAGATGAAATGACCTATTGACAACACAAGGCAACATTAAATTGGCCAAAGAAAATTTGCTTCATTTGCTATAAGAATTTGATTTTTATTCTAGGGTTCCGATGGCCATCTTCCCACACCTTCCTCCAAAAGGATGCTATAGATTCCTGTCCTACAAGAGTAATCCAAGAAACAACTATTGCCTATTCACTTAATCCACATTTTCTCCGTAATAGCCTAAATGGATCTCGTCAATGTTACAATCAAGTGTGTCTCTACAATTGCCCCTTGATGTTCTTTCTGCAACCACCAAAAATATGCCACCTTAGATACTGTAGTTAGTTCTCTTAAAAATATGAGAAAGCAAACTTATGCATCGCAACTCATGGGTCATGAATTGGACTAATTTCTAGAGTTGAGATAGGAGGGTGAACAAAGAACCCTCCTAGTTCTCATTGTCTTCCATTCCACATTATCATCTTATTTGATCCCATTTACTACAATGGATGAAGTGAGATTTCTTTATATTCTCTCCAACCTTTATTTCCACTTGTACCTTTTGCTATTATTGCAAGACCACTCTCCAATCCTCACAGCCAGTTGCTCCCATGCGTGGAGTACAACATGTGGCTAATGCTCTTAAGCCTTGTGCCAAATGATGACTGTATCAATTGGGCCTTCGAGCAGATAAGTGAAATGATACTGGAGAGTTACCAGCAACCCTATAAGGGTGGGAGGGTTTACCGTTCGTAAAAAGACACGCTTCCATTTGCATAAATGGTATGGGAAGAGGTACGATTCAGTCCAAGAGCTTCTGCACAGAGGTATGGGAAAAGGTTCATCGAATAAATGGTATGGGAAGAGGTACGATTCAGTCCGCGAACAACATCAAGCTTAAAACCAACACGCGGCCAAACCTTAAACCACGTGGCATCTTTTTGTCTGTTGTTGATTTTTTAAGGAGTTAATCGGAGGCCTTAGCTGTATTTTAAATGTGCACTTGGCCTGGAGTGCCCCTACTTTACTAGAAAATTTATCTTTTTGGCTATCACTAAAGGGGTATTTACTGTATCTGCCCTTTTTCGTCATATGGTATATTTGGAAGGCTAGGAACATTTTATGTTTTGAAGATCAGGAGCCCATATTTAACAAACTTTTATATATTATTTATGATGATTTCATGACCTTCAAGCCTCCTCTGATTCATAAGCACAGAATTAGGAACATTGGGAAGTCTCCTACTTCGGTGTATCCTATGATATTTTTTGATGGTGGGGCCGCAAAAAAAATGGGGGGTGCGGGAATCTGTCTCTGGCTAAATTATTTTCACTTTCTACCCTTCAAGCTCGGCTGTGGCAACTGTGCCAACACTAGAGCTGAGCTCTTACCACTTTGGCCATCACTACGGGTCACAAAGAATATTGGGTTACCTTACCTACATATCTTTGGCGACTCCTCTGTGATTATAAATTGGGCAAAAAAGGAATCCACCCTGGATATGGTGAATCTTGAGGCCTGGTGCCTCAACACTGTGATTCTCGTGTCCTCTTTTATGTGGGTGAATCTCAGTCATGTTTATAGGGAACATAACAGGAGGGCAAACATCTTATCAAAGGAGGGACTGCGCTTGGCTCCGGGCCATCTCTTACTTACTGAATATTTTGGAAATGAGATTATTGGGTAAAACTCTTCACAACTCTTTTAGATTATGCTCATTCTATTACAGTTGATCTCACCTGATTCATTGAGATACTTTTAGGTTTTGTTGAGCAACTATTATTAAATTCAAGAGACTCTCTCCCTCCTTGGATCAGATTTCTGGGTTCCTGTTATTTTCTTTAGGGACATAGATGACTATATCATATAGCCTTCCTATGAGAGGTATCATATTGTAGTGATCTCAAAGTGCTTTGAGCCACTCTGTTATATTCTGGGTATATACTTTTGCTTTCTGTGTAGTATGTATATCTGGATAGGACTGTTATCACTATTTGTTGTTCTATCCATGGTGGCAATCTGCTCATTTTGAAGATGTAAAAAGTTCCTTTGATTCATTGAATACCAAGGAATGTTATTTTTTGACTGAAAAAACTTCATTACGATTTTTAGAGTAGGTTCTGACCCACTTCAAGATTTAGCAAACCTCGATACATTTATATGCGTGTTCCCAGTTTTTGCAATACATTTTTTTTTTACATAATAAAATTTATTCAACACTATATATTCCTGTCTGAAGATTGATATCAACAAGCTTTTGATGGTACAAACATGTCACTTTTTACATGTTATTGTGGAAATAATCTGCATTTTAGTTATACTTATTTTAATTGTTTTTTAATTTACAAACAGACTATGGTAATCTTCGTTGTTTTTACCTGCATCAGCTTATCTTTGGTGGGTGCACATTATCATAGAATTCTGTTTTTTTTGTTGCCAATTATTGATGGAGCTTGTATGCTTGAAATTTGACCCTTCAACAAACAAATCTTAGTTTGATGCCATGCAAACCCCTCCTGGTTCTCATTGTCTTTCATTTCACATTATCATCTTATTTGATCCCATTTACTACAATGGATGAAGTGAGCATTCTTTATATTCTCTCCAACCTTTATTTCCACTGGTACCTTTTGCTATTATTGCAAGGCCACTCTCCAATCCTCACAACCAGTTGCTCCCATGTGTGGAGTACAGCGTGTGCCTAATGATCTTGAGCCTTGTGCCAAATAATGACTGTATCAATTGGGCCTTCGAGCAAATAATTGAAATGATACTGGAGAGTTACCAGCAACCCTGGAAGGGTGGGAGGGTTTACCATCCGTAAAAAGACACGCTTGCATTTGGATAAAAGGGGAGTATCCTGGAAACAAGTACCTTTTTAAAAAGTGCTTTAACAAAGATGATACTTCGAGGCCTTCACTGAAAAGATCAGACTAGGGTAGCAACAAGTGAGGACTTTCCGCTTTTAGGATAAATTTACAGCTTAGAGCAGTACAGTTTTAGCTTGGATCAATGGAGAGAGCTAATTGTGGATGAGTGCATGTTTCTTTGTTGAAGTTTTTCCTTCAAAATTGAAGTTTTCACTTCTTATTTCCAACCATCATACCCCATTCAGGCAACATTACAGCTCTATAAAAAAACTAAACGAGTCACTCGAGTTTCGATAGTGAAATGCGGGGCAGTTAGATGGAAGAAACGTGCAGTGGGAGTGCAATTGAAGTGGGTTTGGAAACTGTTGAAAAATATACATTTGGCCATTCGACTAGCTGCCAGTTTTACTTTGATTTGTTTGTAACTAAAATGTACTTGTTCATAATCCGTGGGAAGCTAAATGTTTTATCAATCCCATAGTTGTTTAATATTTATGAGTGTTTATGGTGCATAGTAAAGGCAGTGCTACAAAGTGTACTCGTGTGTATTTTTCCTTTGTCTCTCTAGGTGCTATTGTTGCAATCTTTCTCATTCATGAACATGATGTTAGAGCTTCTACAGGCATGAACTCTCTCACTAGAGGGGTCCATGGTCATGCGATTTTCCTGGAGCGTACTCCTTTTTCCGTGACAGTAACTTTCTATTTATTAGAGTTGTGTTCATCCAGGTTGATTTGCTGCTTGACAGGTTACTTAACCTATGTGGGGATTCAAGCATGTGTTGGTCAAGTTTCACTGTTCTTTTTCAATATGAGATGCCAACTTTCTTTTCGTACAGTGTTGGAAGACATGCACTCTCTGATCTTTGTTCTGCATGCCATATTTTCTTGTTGGTCGAGCATAGTGATCCACTTAGAGAGGATTGCATTAGAAAAGTATAAAGAGGGGTCTATTCAAGCGACGATATTTGGACTCAATAAAGCACATAATCAAGATCGTAATGAGACAGTCAATTGACCAAAAGGGATATGTCGAGAATGGCCAAAGTATCCAATAAATTCCTTACTAGATCATGCCTCTAATACACTTTAAGCATTTACAACCTAAATTTCGATAGTTCCATTGCATGATTTTTTCTCACATTTTATTAAAAAAAAGTATACATATGCCACTGTTCTACATTCTACTCTTCTGCTTGCTACAGTTTCGTTGTACATTTCGCATCCTTGTATGTCACTCGTGCAATAGTATATATATCTACATATATGTATATATACACAAAACAAAACAAATCATATACTTACAAGTTTGTTTCCTCTTGCTCTCAGTGTTTTACCCGCATAATGGAGGCACCCTTGACAGAAAATGCGATATCTTCTTTGTTGTCTGGTGCTGTACATCTTCAACCACTTCTGCAGGTTTTTTCACTCCAATTCGGACCAACAAATGCAACTACTCCACGTTTCCAAATTACTATCTCAGATGGTAGCAACACGCACCAGACTTTGCTCCCAACTACCTTCAACTCCCTCATATCAAATGGAGAACTCCAAGAAGGCTCTGTCATCAAGCTCGCCAAGTGCACCTGCACCGTCGTTCATAATAACACGTGCTTTTCTGGCCATTTTTTTAAGCCCGCTCTTAGGTAGCTTAGCTTCTACATTTTTTACCTACCACCAACATCATCAATTTTATAATACCTTTACTAATTCTTGCCTTTTTCTACTACAGGACTATTACAATACTCGATCTTGAACTGGTCCACTGCAAGCTTCCCCTTGTTGGGAGCCCTATTCCTATTTTACTACCGACTAACTTTGGCATTCCAATTGGTTCATCAGCTAGCCAATCCAACCACCCCATAGATGAAAGCGATGTTCAGTCATCCCAAGCATTAGATACACCAACACCCATGCCAACAACTGTAATTCCATTCAAAGCACTCAATCCCAACTATAAAAAATGGTGCATCCAAGGTCGTGTACTTGCCAAGACACCCATCCATGAATACACCAACCAACGCGGGCCAGGGAAACTATTTGGCTTTGACCTTATTGATTGTTCTGGAGAAGAGATCCATGTCTCTGCCTTTAACAACTTTGTTGACACCTTCTATTCCCTTGTTGAAATCGGGAGAGTGCACACTATCTCGAATGGCACAATCAAAACAAGTAACACGTCATATAACCATTTGAACAACCATCTTGAGATTGTCCTTTCATCTACGTCAACCATCCACCCTTGCCTCGATGCATTTCCCTCCATTCCTTTACATTCCTTCCACTTTAAAACAATCAATGACCTCCAAAGTTTACCTTCAAATTCCATGGTTGACCTAATTGGCCTTGTTAGCTCTGTCTCGTCTGCATCTACAATTCGGAAAAAAGACAGTTCTGAAACAAGTAGAAGAACCGTTTGCCTCAGAGACACATCCTGTTTTAGCATTGATGTCACACTTTGGGGTCATTATTGCCACACAGAGGGTTCAGATGTCGCTTCACTATACTCCTCCGACCCACCACCTATACTTGCAATAAAGGGTGGTCGTCTTACAGATTACAATGGTAAAACAATTGGAAGTGTTCCTAGTAGTACCATCCTTATCAATCCAGATATTGAGGCAACCCATCACCTTCAGAAATGGTACACTGATCATGGATTTCACGTTGCGTCGCCATCCTTGAGCCGCAAATACATAGGCTCTACGTCTCGAACACACCCATCTAAAACCATTTCCGCCTTGCAAAGCATGCAACCCTCTGATAAGACCCTATGGTTCTTTCTGCGTGCTTCCATTGTTGACATTAACACGGATGACTTCCACTTCCTTGCATGCCCTCTCTTTGTTGATGGTATTCAATGCATGAAGAAAGTTGCCCATAGAGATTTCAACACTTGGCATTGTAGCAAATGTGATGGTGAATTCACAGAATGTGACTACAAGTACATTTTAAAGATTTCCTTGCAAGACCACACTGGCCAGATCAACGGGGCCACAACTTTTGATGATGCAGCCAACAAACTGCTTGGTGTCTCTGCAAAGGATTTATGCCTACTCACCACTGAGCCCTCCGCCATAAAGGATCTCTCTCTACACGTAACTTCGCGCCGATACTTGTTCACCTTGTCCATTAAGACGAAGACTTTCAACTCCAATACACGCTTGAAGACAACCATTGCTGATTCGGAAGAGCTTCCTTATGTTGCAGAATCAACGAAACTCCTTGAAGAAATATCTACACTCACTACTCAAACCCATCCTATTGCACGCCGTATCTAACCTCCCCTTCATATACTCCACCCTTGGCTATTGCAACCACCACTTTTACTCACCCTTCCACATCTTACTCTTCCCTCAATCCTTGCTTCAACACATCGTACCCTACAATGCACCATCCCACCTCTCCAAATGCACTCCACCTCAGCTCAACCCAATTATGTTTCTGCCACTTCATCATAATTACTATATCCCCCCACCCCCCCCACTTTCCTTCCTTCATTGCTTGTATATATACTTTTCCCTTACTTTCCTGTCTTTTTCCAAATATCTGCAATGTAATTAGCTACTGTAATTTTTTTTCTCACATCGCAGATGTGTTATCGTATACGTTACGTGTTTATTTTTTATAGCACGCCATACATATCTATCCATAAAACAGTTATCATTTTATTACATGTATACAATGTTTATTATGTCATATATGTGCATTTCTTTTTCCTACTATGCTACTCCTTGGTTGCTTTTCACATACATAAATGCTACACATACATCACAAAAACTACTTTTTTCGTTATGTCTTGCAAAAACTTTCGCAAAGCATTCTTTTGTATACATTGACATACCTTCTTATCTGTACTATGCATATCTTGCTTTTAATGTCCATGCCTCGAATTTTCTTTGCAATTACACATTTATAACATTTGAAATTCCCATCAATGTCTTCTCCAGGTTCAAGGAAAACTCCTCTTCAACAACCCATGTTGCCCAATACTACATGTGACGAAATAAATGCACGGAGAAGGCTTCTTTATAGGCAAACAAAGGACCGCAAAAATGTGCATAGACGTCTTACTTATATATCTAGGCGTGGAAACATCAATGCTTCAATCAACCCTACCCCAATGCACACATCCACTACACCCCCGCCTCCAACCACCACCTTTCCAGCTGGTCACACTTGCTTTCTTAATCGACTTTCTCGCCTCCACCCACTTCGTGTTTGCTCCATATGCAAGGAATCATATCCAAAAATGAAAACAAATTTCTCAAGTGGAATCTATACATGCTCTCGATGTAGTAATGAGCGACATGGCCATCGCTTCTCCAAAGATAACAACATGGATCCTGGAAACCAACCGATTGAACTTGCACGCCTGACTCAAATAGAAGAAATGCTAATTGCCC
Source organism: Pseudotsuga menziesii (assembly GCA_001517045.1). NCBI lineage: Eukaryota > Viridiplantae > Streptophyta > Pinopsida > Pinales > Pinaceae > Pseudotsuga > Pseudotsuga menziesii. Next base: position 82,171 of record LPNX010586497.1, read on the forward strand.
AAGTCAATCCAATACTTCAAGTTACACATGCACGTGGTGGCCAATACAAATACTCCGGCCATACTATTAGCTTCCCACAAGATATCTCCACAATAGCCACCTCTCTTCCACGCCTCTTAACCGATTTGGACATCCTTGTTGTTCGAAAATTCAATGCAGCAAACAAGCCTTATGAATTCATTGTTAGCCGCTCAAATGTTCTAGCTGCATTGGAATTCAAAATCTCCAATGACCCGAATTACAAGGATGTCCACCTTGACTTCCAAGCATTGCATGCTTTGCCACTTGAACCCACAGATGTGACCTCCCTTCTTCACCATGCCACAACCCCTAGGCCTGACCTCCAACTACCCTCACCCACTACTGATGATGCAACACCTTCAATGCCAATTCCAACAAGCATTGAAACCTCGTCCTTTGTTTTTGAACTCCCAGATTCTCGCACTGAGACTAAAGAAATTAGGCGGTTTGCATTTACAACCCCTACCACCCCTTCAACATCAATTGATTGGCCCCCCATTGGTCTTTCTCCAATAAATGAATACAATACAGAAGGGCTCCTCTCAATGGCATTCCCAACTCTATTTCCCACAGGGGTTCCCATGCTAAAACAACCTCGTCTTTACGAAGTCTCCATGCAAGAATATGCTTTGCACCTTATCCGATTCCATGATAATAGGTTTGCCCAACACCCTCGCTTCCGCTATTACTTGTACAACCTTATGATGTGCCATCGTATCCAAGCTACCGCAGTTGTTTTTGTTAAACGTAACCTAGTAGACGCACTCCCCGCAACTGTCTTGGCTTTGCGCACACAACTCAGCCAGCTGCCAAACTCTCGTGTTGTTGATCATGCCATCCGATTTGGCTCTACTCTACGTGGTACCCGCTCCTTCTGGAGCAAAAGGCGAGTCGAATTGTGTGATATGATCACCCAACTTGGTAGCCCAACCTTTTTTTTTACCCTCAGTGCAGCTGACACCAAATGGCATGACCTTCACATGCTCATGCCTTCACAGCCTCCAACTTCATTGCCTTCACAATTTCAATGGATAATTCATAACATTATCACCAATCTGCATACTACATCTCTATATATGCACCATAGATTCACCATCTTCCTTGAAGAGGTCCTACAACACACATTCAACACAAAAGATTACTGGTGCAGGTTTGTTCCTCTCACTCTTTGCATTTTATTTTGTTCTACTACTTCGCATTTTGATATTTTCCTTGACTTTGTGTTTTGTTTTTGGTTCCCTTCTTAATACAGGTATGAATGGAAAAACCGAGGTTCTGCTCATATACATGGATTCCTTTGGTTGGAGGACGCACCCAATATGGACAGCCTTGATTGGAATGATCCCCTTGCTGTTAATAGTGCAAAAACATACTTTGACAGCTTCTTAACAGCATGGAACCCTCGTCCCGCACACCTTCGTGTCTCCACCTTCCATCGAGCATCTCACCAAGACCCTTGCACACTTCCAGCATCCTCCATATGTGCAGGAAACCATACTGATGACTATGAAACCCTTGTCAATTCTGTGCAACGCCACACAAAATGCAATGAATTTTCTTGTCTTCGCAAAAAAGGCGCAAACCTCGTTTGCCGCTATGGTTTCCCCTTTGAGCTACAGGAAACATCTTCTATGTTCATTGACAGCTCTGGCCAAAAAATATATATCCCCGATAGAAATGATGCACTTCTAAACGTACACAACCCTTTTATGCTCTCAGTATGGAGAGCCAATGTTGATTGCCAGCCAGTGCTCTCATGCCATGTTGTCCTCACATACATTTCAAAGTATGCTTCAAAAGCAGAGAACAAATATGAGAGCTACCATGACATTCTAACATGTATTTCACATGCTGCCCCTGCAGAAGAGGGAATCTTACTACCTATCTGGAAACTTCTGTCGAAAACTGTGGCTGATCGAGACATTGGAGCACAAGAAACCTGCCATATGGTACAAAAACTTCCCTTGACTCTTTGCAGTCGTACATTTATTTCCCTGAACACCTCCTAGACCATTTTCAAACGTGTCTCACTAGACGTCCCCAACACCCCCCCGCCAACCAACTTCATTTCCGCATACATGAAAAGACCCGCTTCGCTTGAACACCTTTCCCTTCTCTAAGCTTCCTGGTCTTGGTCCTTTTCTGCACGTAGGAAAAAAAATCAATGGAAGCTACACAAACCCGCCAAGATCGTGCATGTACTCCCTCGTTTCCTTGCCATCCCTCCTTCCACCTCTCATCTTTATGTCGATTTCTGTTGGAGTGAACTCTTGCTGTACAGACCTTTCCGCAGTGTGCCAAAAGATATTGGCTCCTCTGACTTGGAAATTGTCTCTACATGGGAATCCTTCCATGGGAGCTACAATCCCTGGCATGTTGACCGAGAACCTTCACCCCCTCCAACTATTTCTGTTGATACACCCCCCCCTGATGAAGACCATCCTGCTTCCTCTATCGACTTGTCAGAATGGGAACTCCTCTCTCAACTCCACCCTAGGAACAACCTGCAACTTGATGATCTTGACATGCTTGGTCATCGCGACTTTGACACCAAACACAATTGGTGCCACACACAGATACCTTTGCACTTGCAAAACTCAGCCATCTCGTTTCTTGACTTGAACCGCTCATCAAACCAAGCAAAACTACAACCTTTTCCAACTCCTGCTTCGCCTAATTACTTTTCTCCAACACAACGCAAAGCATTTGAAATTATTATGTCCCACTCCACCCAACACAATACCACAAAACCATTATGTATGATCATCCAAGGAACTGCAGGCATAGGAAAATCCTACTTAATTGGATGCTTGCAAGCTGCCTTCTCTTCATCATCTCCAAATAACTCATCCCCTCTTCTCCTGCTTGCTCCAACTGGCGTCGCGGCATTTAACATAAATGCCCTTACAATACATTCTGCCCTTATGATACCAATAAATACTATGCTTCCTCTTGAAGGCCAAGCCCTTGCAAACCTTCAAGAACGACTCCTCCATATCCGTTATGTGCTAATTGATGAGATGAGTTTCATTGGACCAAAGCTCTTATCCAACATTGACTCTCTCCTTCGGGAAGCATTCCCTTCCCATCGAACTTCCCCTTTTGGAGGTCGCTCTATCATCCTCGTAGGTGACCTTGGTCAGCTTCCACCTGTTAAAGATATCCCCATGTATGTAGGAGCATCATGTGGAAACACACTTTGGCGTACCTTTGACACATTCATAACCCTCTCAACGGTTTTTCGTCAACAGGGAGATGCCCCTTCTCAGATTCAATTCCGCCAACTTCTCCTCAATCTTAGGAATGCAACACCAACTATTGCTGATTGGACCCTTCTTATGTCAAGGACATCCTCTTCCCTCTCTCAAACCGAGAATCACGTATTTGATCAATCCACCCATTTGTTCTCAACTAACAATTCTGTTGCCTTACACAACAAACAAATGCTTAAACAACTAAATGTCCCGATTGCATTATGTTCTGCAGAAGTTAGGAAACAAACACTACTGCTTGCACCAGAAGATGAACAATTAGATATGGTTGTACTCCTTACCGTTGGGCAACAAGTTATGCTTACAATAAACCTTTGGGTTGAGGCAGGTCTTGTTAATGGTGCTCTTGGTAAAGTTGTTTCAATCTTGTACAACACCGCCTCTACTCCACCTATGCTTCCTTTCTTTGTTGTTGTTGACTTTGTCAACTACAAAGGCCCGCCATGGGATGCTTATAACCCTACCTACATCCCAATCCTCCCTTTAACAAGAGGTTCTCGTAGACAACTTTCCCTTCATATGGCCTGGGGTTTAACAATTCACAAATCACAAGGAATGACCTTACAGAAGGCAACAATCGACATAGGAAACATTGATTGACAAGGGCTGACATTTACTACAGTTTCAATAGTTAGACAACTGACTGACCTATGCATAATGCCATATTTCTCTTTTGCTCGCTACTCACATATGAAGGATAGCCCTTCTGTCCAACGAAGAAAACAAGAAGAAACTTATATTGCCGCCAAATCAATTGCACCTGACGCTGCTTAACATAGTTGCTGACATGTGCTTACACCCTTCCATTGCTTCCCACACCTCTTCTCGGTACCATAACATTACACTTACAACAGTCTTTTTCTCTCTACAATAGAACAAAAAAAAAACAACAACACACTGTCCATTACACAAGTTTTCAACTTTTTTTCCTTTCATCTATGATGTGAATATCTTCTTGCTTTTCTTATTCGTTACTATGAAAAAAAAATGTTTGTCTACCAATTCATTTACAAAAAAACATGTGCCTTCCTTTACTCTATATTATTTAAACATGTTAAGTTTTTCATCGCTCTGTTTTCTCTCTTCCTAGCTCTTCAACAAAAGACATGGACGTGCAATACCTGAACACCCTTGCTGCCTTTTGCAAGCAAGTCAACGAAATGACTGACACTTTTACTTTGACTTGTTTGTAACTAAAATGTACTTGATCATACTCCGTGGGAAGCTGAATGTTTTATCAATCCCATAGTTGTTTAATATTTATGTGTGTTTATGGTGCATAGTAAAGGCAGTGCTACAAAGTGTACTTGTGTGTATTTTTCCTTTGTCTCTCTAGGTCCTGTTGTTGCAATCTTTCTCATTCATGAACATCATGTTAGAGCTCGTACATGCATTAACTCTCTCACTAGAGGGGTCCATGGTCATGGGATTTCTGTTTATTAGAGTTGTGTTCATCCAATTTGATTTGCTGCTTGATGGATTATTTAACCTATGTGGGGACTGAAGCATGCGTTGGTGAAGTTTCATTGTTTTTTTGCATATGAGATGCCAACTTTCTTTTAGTACAGTGTTGGAAGCCATGCATTCTCTGATTTGTATACTGCATGCCATATCATTAGACTTACAACATTATTTTCTCTCTACAATAGAACAAACAAAAAAAAGAACAACAAAATGTCCATTACACAAGTTTTCAACTTTTTTTCCTATGATCTATGATGTGAATATCTTCTTGCTTTTCTTATTTGGTACTATAGAAAAAAAATGTTTGTCTAGCAATTCAAATACAGAAATAGATGTCCCTTGCTTTACTCTATATTATTTGAACATGTTAGGCTTTTAATCGCTCTTTTTACTCTCTTCCTAGCTCTTCAACAACAAAAATGGATATGCAATACCTGAACACCCTTGCTGACTTCTGCAAGAAAATAAAGGAACAAGAAGCATCACTGCAACAAATTGAAGCACGGTTCCAATCAACTTCGGACATCCCACTGAATCCGATTCACCCTACTATAAAGCTTCTCTCAGAAATAAGAGCCTTTCTTCAACGGATGGTCCATATGCACGAAAGGGACACTGTGCGCAAGATTCGCACAGACTTAGTATCCCGCCACCCTTCTCTTGCTCAATACATAACGATTACCTGGTGTTGTCGTTGCCATAGTCCCTCTTGCATTTATGAGTAGACCCTCCTCCTTGCTTGCAATTCCCTTTTCCCTCTCCTTACAACCCAGCAAGCCTTCTTTTTTCATTCTCACACCTTCTTCAACTGCCATTACTACCCTTCACTTGTACATACTACCTTGTCCATAACCTATGCTTTTCTTGAATAGATGTATTACCCTTTTCCACACATGGAATGCACAAACATTGTAGATATTACATGCTTCTACTACTCCCACAATACATGTACATTTATTATATTTCCCTTCTGCTTGCATGTAATGCACCTCTCTAAACTATGTGCTCTATCAAACAAACACTTCTTTTACAAATACAATGCAACAAACTCTATGTAAATAGAAACAGTTCACATTATACTCAGTTCTTAACTTCTACTGTACATTTAATCCATGTAAATATTTACCTTCTACTTCTTGTCATTACACATATGTATATTATTTTTCCCATGGACTCCCTGTACTTGGTTTCAAAGTAAATATGTTGTCCATTTGTTACTTCTACTCAATTTAGACTGCTTGGACATTAAATTGGTTGTAAATATTCGCACTCCTCCTTTTGTTTCAAATACTCTCTTATGATCATCAATACAGTTCACACTGTACTGTATGTACATAGAAACAATTCACAATATATACTAAATTCTTCAGTTCTGTTGTACATTTATCTTGTATTTATTGTCTTCATACCTATGTCTCTTTTTTCCCCAACGCGGCCCTATACTTGGTTTGCAAGTAAATTTGTTGCCATTTTTAACTTTCTACTACAAGTATACTATTTGTACATTCAATTGATTTCACATATTTGCGATAGTCGAATCTTTTCAAAATACTGTCCATAAAACAGTATATGGTCTGTAAATAAATAATTGTTTCAAAAGTTTGTTAGCCGGTTTTAAATTTACTAGTCCAGCTACTTCATGTGTACTTGTCCTCTCCGGTTCCCGCCACTGCAAGCTTCCTTTGTGGCATGCAAAGCATCCAACTCCAAACTAAAATGTACTGTCCTATCTACTTTTCTCTCCATGCTATTTGAACATTTTATACAAGAAGAAACAAAAAAAATACTTTATTTACTGAATACTATATTTATATTATAGTTCATTGTTCGTGTGTTGTGTGCTACTCTAACAGGTTATCATATCATGGTGGGGAGAAGGAATCCATTGGTGGTGCATAATTTTTTTATCCTTCTAAGGTAAATATCCTCAATATGGTAGCTTGGAATGTACTATTTGAATGGATTACAATTACATCGTTTTCTGTAATATAACTATTAGATTTTTCACATGTATATATAATAGCATGTTGGATACAATTTACTGCAAATAATTAACATCTTTTTCAAATTAAGTATCTCTCCGTATTTTTGCTATGCTTGGTTGAAGACTTTGTTTACCTTATGAGGATTATGCTACTTTAGAGTTGGAACTACATGCTATATTCCTTCCCAAAAGCAATTTTAATACCGTAGAGCTGGAACTACACGCTATATTCCTTTTTGAAAGTGATTTTAATACTATAGACTATTTTTTACTGCTCTCTTAATTTTCAAGTCTTTTTCCTGTATTTAAGCTAACCATTTTATTTTCCTTATTTACAGTCATCCTATGGGGCTGTTGTTTATGTTTTCTGATTTTCCAAATTGGGGCTGTTGTTCTTATCAGGGACTTGTCATACAATAAACTTACAGGAAATATCCCCTTCAACATTGGGTTTCTACAAGTGGCTACCATGTAAGTATAAAAAATTCCTAGTGTTGTATGCCATCACTCATCCATCTTGCCCCTTTGTTGTATATTATTTTAATGAAAGAGAATAGGTATCAGAATGTTTTTATTGAATAGATAGGGATATGACATCATGTGGGTTGTGTAACTAACATAATTAGTTGCATGATCTGTACTATTCAACAAATGACATTAAAGTGTTTGCTTTAGTGGTCATAGACTAATTTTGAAGTGGTTTCTTCATAGGTCACTGCAAGGTTATAAGTTGAGAGGAAGGATTCCAGAAGTAATTGGTCTCATGCAGGCTCTAGCTGTTCTGTAAGTAAAGTGTTTGCTGGATTTTAACTCGGACTAAAATGTCTTCTAATCTGATTAAAAGTAACCTCAGTCCTTAAAATATGCATGCAATCCCAGCTCAATAAAAAGTTAAAACCCATAATGTTTTGGGATTTTGTTAGTATATTTCTTGTGCAGAATCAATTCATATTCCTTCCTACATGATCAATGCTATGTGATCCCAAGCGAAGATTTGATTATACAATTATGGTTTATGCTCTACTGCATTGATACATTAGTAATATTTATTGCAGGGATTTGAGCAATATTCATCTTACTGGAACAATTATTCCCATCCTAGGCAATTTCACTTACACTGGAAAGCTGTAAGTTACTTGCACACTTAATTGCTTGAATTCTAACCTCTGGTCATTATATGTTGACCACAACTTCCTTTCATTTTCAATTTTCAAGAACCTGATTCTCTTGTTATTTGCTTTGTACTTCTCAATTATTTGCACAGTAATAATCTCACTAGATCTATTCCACCGGAATTAGGGAATATGACAAAGCTGAGCTACCTGTAAGAGCTTTAAACAACATCCTATAGTTATGTATAGTATATGCAAGAAATAGAAATTGGATGTGAATTATAAAAAAAATCCCAATATGGATATGCAGGCAGCTGAATGACAATCAGCATACAGGGCAGATTCCACCTGAGCTGGGGAAGTTGGAACACCTGTTTCAATTGTAAGTTTCTGTCTATACAGTTTTCAAGAAAATGAAGACAAAAATGGTAGAAACATATTCAAACCTAGTAATATACTACAACATTAATCATAGATCTATTGTGGAATCTTTCTGCAAGTATTTTAACAATACTAGATTGTATTTTGTTTGGACAGAAATCTTGCCAGAAATCACCTTGAAGGTCCAATCCCAGAGAACATTAGTTCTTGCGTTGCTCTTAATTACTTGTAAGTAATACTCTCACAGAAGCATTGGGGATATGTAAGTACTTGTATGCTTTGTGTTGTTTACAAATAATTCTTGTTCCTTCCACATCTCTACTTAGTGTACCCACACTTCAACAAAAGTAGCATACTGTGACATCCTTTCAATGCAGAGACCTTTCTGCTAAACGATTACCGGGTGCTATTCCTCAAGATCTTGGACAGCTACAAAATTTGGCCTCGCTGTAAGTTTCTTGGAATGACCTAAGATACAATTTATTTAATAGGTTCACAATTATTATGAAAATAACTCGATTATTTTGATATCAGTTAACCAACTGCTTCAGCCTTACTACACTGTAAGAATTAGTATAAATCACTCCTATTTGAAGTTCATTTCATTTTGAAGTTCCAAGGAAGTAATCTTCATATTTCAACTTCTACTGATTGACTGGAAATGGTTCATTTGTTTCACATAAATCTCTCTTACAACAATTTGTCTGGGAATATTCCTGCCATAAAGAACTTTACAAGATTTACCCCCGAAAGGTATACATATATTCCAAACAAAATTCAGTATTTGTTCTATATATTAGTGGCTTTATGCATTTGATCTAACAGGATTGATTATTACCTCGGCTTTTTAGGAAATCCAGGTCTCTGTGGTGATTGGATTGGATCACTTTGTGGGATATACGCTAGGCAATCAAAAGGTGAAAACAAAATTAAATTTTACAAGTCAAATTACATAGATTAGTTTTGTTTTACGATCAAATTCCCTGGGAAATTATATTTATAAATGTATCATATTGATTTTGAAAATGAACAGCTTCTATCTCAACACCAGCTATTGTTTGCATCTCTCTAGCTTCAGTTTTATTAGTGTCTATGATTATCATAGCTCTCTACCGTTCAAATCAGCCTAAACCATTCACCAAAGGGTCAGCAAGCAAAATGGGTCAAGGTATTATGATGCCACATTTCTCATTTGTCTAGATTATATCATAGAAATAAAGAATTATCTCAAATCAATATCTATGCACTTCATTAAAAAATGCATTGATGTCCTGATCAGGTTCTTTAACGCTAGTAATATTGCACATGGATATGGCCCTTCACATGTATGATGACATAATGCACATTACAGAAAATTTGAATGAGAAATATATAATTGGTTATGGTGCTTCTAGCACAGTTTATAAATGTGTTCTTAAGAACTCTAATCCAATTGCTATTAAAAGACTATACACGCAGTACCCACAAAGCTTGCGGGAATTTGAGACAGAGTTAGAGACTATTGGAAGCATCAAACATCGGAATCTTGTCAGTTTGCATGGGTACTCTCTTTCTCCACATGGCAATTTGCTGCTCTATGATTACATGGTAAATGGAAGTTTGTGGGACATATTACATGGTAAGTGAAATGGATGGCAAAGCTATCAAGAATTTTACTTGTACAAGATACATATAGGCCTAGCATGAGATTCTACCAACCTTTCATATATGATTGATGTTTGCTAATCGATGAATTGCAGAATCTAAACAATGTTTCTTTGTATGTAGGATCTTCAAAGAAGATTAACATAGACTGGAACACAGACTTTGGGAGCTGCACAAGGTCTGGCATATCTCCATCACGACTGTAACCCATGTATTATTCACACAGATATAAAAACTTCCAACATTCTCTTAGATGACAATTTTGAAGCACATTTGTCAGACTTTGGCATTGCCAAGTGTATCCCCTCTGCAAAAACTCACACCTCTACCTATGTTATGGCTACCATTGGTTACATTGACCCTGAATATGCAAGGACATCGAGGATTTGTGTACAACTATGGCATTGTTCTTTTAGAGCTACTAACTGGGAGAAAAGCTGTGGATAACGACTCTATTTTGCTTCAGCTGGTAAAATGATAAGATTTATATTCTGTCAATTTGCTTCACTTGGCTTTGTTCTCTTTGTCTTGGGACACTGCATAGACCAAGAAAATATAGAAATAACCTTCAGTTTTATTGACATGGCCATTTGAATGTAGATTCTATCAAAAGCAGACAACAATATAGTAATGGAAGTTCTTGGGGTTGTAAGAAATATCTTTCAGCTTGCACTCCCACCATGCATGAGGTTGCCAGAGTTTTCCAATTTCACAGAACACTGTTTGACTGTAATGAAGGCTCAAATGGAGCTCACAGGCAAAATTATCCAATTGTTCATTCTGACTTACTGCTGCTACCAGATAATTGCATCAAAAGCTCAAATTTTGCAATTTTGTTACTGGAACAGAAGCCTGAATTTGTTAAAGCAAATGAGAGTGCCCAATGTGAGATCAACAAAAACTTTGTGCATGCTTTTGCATAGAGGCCAGTCAGAATCTCTGTTACATTTTTGTTATTCAACAACCCCTATATGACATCCAATAGATATTGTATCCGAATATTTGCTACTTCCAGGCATAAAACATTGTTGAAAAAAGATATCCAATAGATATTGTATCCGAATATTTGCTACTTCCAGACATAAAACATTGTTGAAAAAAGATATGGATCATGTTACAAGGCAATATTGAGCAGCTTGCTACTTCCTCATTGAATTCAAGATACACATGTTGAAATTGCATTGAATTGACCATACACATGTTGAAATTGTAACCGTGTAAATGCTAAATAGGCCTTTTTCTAAACTAACTCCTCATCAGACATGCATTCTTATGTTTAATAGGTTATACTGGTTAGGCAATGATAGATACTGGACTACCTGTTCTCACTTACCCGCTAGCAATTACCTTCACGGTGTATTATTGCACCTTCCTTGGGGCAATTGCTAGTAGTTAGTTAAACCAATCTTTCATCAATACTCGTACCAGTTTTATATAGGATGGAACCACGAAGTCGTTCTCCATGATTTGCCATTTTGATGTTGCATGATGTAGTGATCCATTTTTGAAGTTTTAGAGATCTAAAACTCCTTCATATCAAGGAGTATGGTGTACGATTTTCCACTAAATATACTTGATATTTTATTTAAAGATTATAAACTTTTTAGATTAGAGATCTAAAACTCCTTCATAGAGATTATAAACTGATATTTTACTTAAAGATGCTTTATAAAGGATACATGTTTGTGATAATTATTGAATGTTTCTTCATGGATAATTTTTGTTTCTTTCTTTGTTCTTTTTAGGAAGTATATCTATTTGTGATAAATATTTTTGAATGTTTTTTTGGTTGGTTAATGGGAAGAACTCTCGATTAACAGGTTTGCTATTAGCTAAGTTACCACGAACCAGGGGCATCTAAGCCGTCAACCCTTATAACATGGTTGGATTTTTGGTATTCGTGGGATTTGAACTGACAACCTTTCCATTTAGGGGACGTCTTAAACATACCCTGCCACCAACTATTCTACATCTCATGTATTGAGTGTTATATAACATTAATTATAATGATCTTTTGCATTAATAATGTATTTTTCATTTATTTATAAATAAAAAATACAATTTGTTTTTTGTATAAAAAAATAAAAAAAATCATTAAAGAAATATTAATATATATATATATATATATATATTAAAAATTTACACCTATATATTCAACCTAATGTTATTTATAAATTATATATATCATTTTAAAAAATAGTAATTTTCTAAATATATAATAATTACGCTGAAGGCGTTTTCCCTATGGAGACATAGTCTCAAAAGATTCCTCGTCTCCCTGGCCAATGAAATTCTGACAACGTGCCCCGTAGCTTGACGAATGATGGATGGAAAAGTGTTGTCTGCAAAACATGTGTCGAGTGTTAGCAGGTTCACTAAGTTTTCATCACATGCTGTCCTACAGTACTTCCTGGCGTGTTCCCGAAGTGTTGTTCTACGATACTTAGCATAGAATTTAAATTACTGTTGAGCTATGTTTTGTTGTCTTTTCGAGCAGAAGCAGTTTCATACATTCACAGTTGCATGCGATCAATATTGAAGTGTATGTTGTTGACCGATATTTTAACTTTAATTTACAAAGAGAGATGAGAACAATTCAAGAAATTTGGCATTCAAATATATTGGGAAGGGAGATCATTCAAAGATGGATCTTCAATCGATCACAGAACAAGTAAACAACAAATTCCAAAGCTTATTATTTGTTCTAACTTTTGTGTTCTCAATATCTCTATGCGGGCTTTAGGATCATGAGTGTGCATTCTTCGAATCTGCAGACTGGGATTTGTTTTTCATATATATCCACCAATTTTCCTTCCTGCAAGAACATCCATTAGGGTTGTTTTTCCATCCCCACTCACACCCATTAAACAAGTGAGCACGCCAAGCCTGAATGTCCCACTCACACCACACAATAACTGGAGTCTACTTTCTTCAACTCCTTGTTGCTTCATTTACTGCAAAGTGTACACCAATATTAACTACTGACAAGCTTTAAAATCAAATTATAACAACCATTACAATGAAAGACAAAAAGGATTTACAATATTTGCTTACAGTAATTAATTCAAAGAGATGGGACGATTAACATACCGAGGACATCTCTACATAGTAATTGACATTGTCAAAGACCATCGCCAAAGGTTGAAAAGGTAAAACCATTAATTTCTTTCCAGATTCACGAATTGAATCTGAAACACTGCTATTTCATCCTGGTTGTGAACTTGCCCTTGCAGAATCTTCAAAAAATTTACTACATTAATTTTAAAGAATTTTATGGCTAAGTTTTTCCACATATGAAATTGAAAGTTCATCTTCTTCTGCAACATTTGTTAAGAAATCATTCATACCATAAGCTTGAATTTCTTCATGGATTTCTCCTGACATCGTCTACATTTCATTTATATTGTTTCTTTAGACAACGCCTGTTTGAGCTGCTTGCTTTTGTTTCAAATCATCTTTAGAAATTAATGCCTGAGGCTTTCCTAGAGCTGGAAAATGGAAAAGTAACATTGTGAATTATATTTTATAAATTTGAATTCTTCTCCAAAGGCAAAGTATAAAACTGAAATCGACTCAATCATGTTTAAAAGTTAAAGGTACTCACGATCTAGATAATGCAATGCCAACGTGTAGAGGATGTTAAACAAAATATTGAATCCCATGAGGGCTCCAATAGAAAGCCAATACCAGTATCTATCAGCAAAAAGCCCGCGAGATTTCATTAACTTGACACCAACGTTATCACCTGGCTGTAACAATTTAAGAAACAAAATCATTATTTCCTTCTATCAAAGGAGGGATTTTCATTTGTAGATTCATTGAGGCTGTAATTTACTAACCTTTTGCCATTTGGTCTCCAAGAACTCATTTACTGCAATTCCATTTTGAGCATACATGAGAGGAGAAATCCAGTAGCCCCATATCCACCATCCTTTAATATCATCTGCAATGGGCAATCATGAACACCAAATATTAGTACATGTAGCTATTAATTGGCTTGCATAGCTTAACATATTAGATTTGAGCTTGAGATTTTGTATACCTATGGATATGATGAATCCTATGAGAACGAATATGATTAAGAGGAAAAATGAACCGAAAATTTTAGCCACTATTCGATTGCGTCCCACAGCAGCTATAAAGCGAAAGAGCCCTAAAGACATCTGATGGACTGTGAAGAATAGCACAAATTGTCGGAAAAATCTGCAGAGCAAGAGAATGCTGGAAAATATAACGCACCTCCTGCAAGAAATCTGCAACACATTTCCTCTTCGGGCATTTAAATCAAAGTTCCTAATCTCGCATCCTAGAGATTGAAATTTATTATTTGCAAGTTTTCCATCACACAACCCACATCTTGAAATTTCGGAAAGCGGGATGAGGGAGCATTTTTGTAAGTATTGTGTGTCATCCCACAACTTGCATCCCGAAATTTCGGGATGTGAGATGCAGGTGTAGTTTGATAGATTTATTTTGAACTTTGATTTTTTTTCATCCACTTTCCGTAAATACATTTGAATAAAGATTTATTTTTATTTCATTGTTTTTTTTTCATTTAATCACATTCCAGAAGAAAATATGTTCTTTGTTCTTTGCTGTTTAAATTTATTGTTCTCGTTGATGTCATGGCTATTTTAATGTATGGTCGTTGTAGACGCCACTAAATAAGCCAAGAGAGCTCTGCTTTTGGTTCTTTCCCATGCTCTGCGTAACCATGACACTCTTATTCTCTTACACCTACTGCAACAACGTCTAGGTAATAACTGCTCTTGGTGTAAATATGGATTAATGAGCCATGATTTCGAAACATGTTTTACAAATACGTTGACCTAATTTGTTTTGTGTTCATGAACTGGATATATAAACTCCAAGGATTCCAATGCCCTGGACTCTTTGAAATAACTTTGCATGCAGTAAAGGCCAGAGGTATATTGCACTGAAACTATGCTCGTTTTCATCTCATTTTTCCTAATTAGATGAATATCACCATATTTCTATTACTTCTAAAGATTTTCTAAGGGCTGTGTTTTGCAAACAGGTAGAGGTAGAAGTGATGATTGTAAGTGGAAAGGACAAAGGATCTACAATAGTTGAGCAAGCCAAGAAGTGTTTCGTTTCCCTTCTGGTTTAGAGCAGCCAAAGGGATCAATCATGACTAGGTAATCAACAAAATTCATGTTTCGGGCTTCAGCAATCAAAGTTATGATGACATTGTTCTTCCTTATCTGTCATCCTGATGAATAAGATACTATTGGATGCAATGGATCCGGAAGAACACTCACCAAAATTCATGTTTCAAAATCCGTGAAGCTAACAAATTTCTTTCCAAATCCAGAACTCTAGCCAAAATTCATGTTCCCATACTTAGAAAACTAACAAATTTCTTTCCAAAAACAGAGCTTAGATACTATGGGATGGATCCAAAGAATATTCAACAAAATTCATGTTCCAAAACTGAGAAAACTAACAAAATTCATGTTCCAAAACTGAGAAAACTAACAAATTCCATTGCAATAAGTTTAGGGAATTGTAGCTGATATAATTGAGAGATTATGTGCAGACTATAAGCTATGATAACGGACAAATCACAAAATTCAGCAGCATAAGTGGTGGAGTACTACATTCAAAATTCAGAGTGCACAACTGTAGCAGTGAAAAAGAAGAACAAAAGAGAGGGAGGTTACCTCATCAACACCAAGAAACACAAGAGCTTTTGGCTTAGATTTGGAATAAAACAATGATCCCCACCATAACTAAGTTGATCAATATTACTCCAGCAGCAGTGGGAGCATAAAATCAAATCTGGCAATCTTACCTTGAAGTTGATGACATTGTTTATAATTAAAATCTCTCATTGTTCGAAAACTTTTCTTGTGCCTTGGAATCACTTGTACTTCAATTAAGAAATTTAGATAAATTTAAAGTCATTGAATTACTAATTCCAAAAGATTCAAAAGTTACAATAAATAATCAGAATCATTGTGACACTCGGTGAGGAGTAAATGTATATTACAAAGAAAGAGAATACTATCTCCTAAAATTTTATAAATGATTTTTTATTACATTATAACTTATATTTAGTTTCCTAAAAATTTATAAATGATTTTTATATATTTAGTTTACAGAACTTTACTCTAAGAACATGTGCCAATAACACAATTAACATATTCTTTCTCACGGTTAGAATAGATAATGAGTCTAAAAGAATAGATAGAGATTGTTGGGTTTACCATGATAATGTGAATTTTTTAGAAATTAGTTGGGTGCATTTTTATGATTTTGTTTACAACGTTTGAATGATACACAACATGATGAAACAGTGTAATTTGCATTCACTTTGAGTTGTATTTTCTTAATTATATATTTTAAATAAAGTGTATTATATTAATAACAAAATATAAAATGTAAAAATAATTGTATGTTAACTTTATCAGGTTTCTTCCAATGTTATTAAAAAACTTTAAAGACTCATGTTTACACAAATTTTTGTCAAACATGTATTTATTTCGTGGATTTAAGCAAATAAAAACTTTAAAGACTCGTGTTTACACAAATTTTTGTCAAATGAATATATATTTATTTCGTGGATTTAAGCATTGGTATTTCATAATGGGCATAATGTTACCATTAAAGAATGAAACTTTTGCATCATGTTTGCATTGTGTTTTTGTTATATTTAGATTATATTAGCATTATGATGAATGCATTGTGTTGGTGTCATAGTCGCATCATATTTGCATTGTATTGGTGTTATATTGTTTTTTTGGTTTTTTTATACAAATATAATTTGTTTGAGATATAACAAAATAAATATAATAAAATTTAGAATATGTAATCTGATACATGGTTTACATACGATTATAAAAAATATAATTGTAAATAAATAAAAATCGATTTTATGACATTAGGTGTATTTATCTGAAATTACAACATTTACTTTAAAACATATTACCAGTTGGAAATTACTAAACATATCCAACAAAACAACTAACAGTTTTGAAAAGAAAAATCCAACAATGAAGTAGCTTAACCTGAACACTTTTGAAGATGTAGTCGAACGAACTTCTCTTCATAAGCAAAAGTTCTCTATCAAAGCAAGCTTTGAAAAGGTCCATTTTATTCAAACCTTATTCCTCTGTTGTGAGAGCCGCGGGATGGGATTTCTTCTTATCGTATGGAATAGTTAACTCTGAATTCAATGCGGCACCAATGTGAAATGACTTGAATGCATCTGCAAACTCCTTCACTGGAACATAACGATGCGTTTGCCTTCTGTTTTCCAAGTACTGTTGTTGATCTTTGAGAGAAGTCACCTATTCAATCGATTCAACACAATAAATTGATATTAATCAGATACTCTCATCTTAATGTAGCAGTGGACAAATAAATTTTTGAAGGAAGATCAAATAAATAAAGCACCTCCTGCAAGAAATCTGCAACACCTTTCCTCTCGGGACATTTAAATCAAAGTTCCTAATCCCGCATACAATAAAAAACACGCTTTAATATACAATAAAGAAAAAAGAATTTTTATAGTAGTAACCATAAAATTTACTTATTTGAAAATTGGGTTCACAACATTTTAACCTTAACCTTATAATAATAAGGAGATAAAATTTAACAATACTTTTTTTTTACAACATGTATTTTAAAAATAAAAATGATGTTGGACTTTTAATATCATAATTCAAAACTAACATTTTAAACACTTTCTCTTACATCATTCATTTAAAACATAAAATGATGTTGAATTTTCATATCATAATTCAAAATTAACATTTCAAAAAGATATAAGATAAAATACAACTTATTAATACAGAATAGAACCTAATCATAAAGAAAATTTCATTATTCAAAATTAACATTTTAAAAAGATAAATGATAAAATACAATTTTTTTTTTCCAAAGAAAAAATTCGTAAATATATTTATTCACATTCAACAGATGGCACAAATGTCCATTATCACAAAGAGATCCAACTTTAAAGCTGGTGTTTACTATCAAGTTAAACTCCATAAAAGAGTTCGAAAAAAACAAAAATATGTCTCCAAAGGCATAAAAGCCATTACAAAATAATAAAACAGTTTCAAAACTTCTCATATAACTGTCCAAAAAAAAAACTTTTAACTTCTTCCACAGAACTACTCATATCAGTTTTCTGAGATCAACGTCTTCCTCCAAAAAGCTATCTCTGATAATGCCAAAAATGGAATTTGATCCAAAATTAAAAACCTTTAAAAAAAAAGGTATCCTCCAAGATAATGCGCCATACCAGCATAAACCCATTATATTCAAAGGCCAATTCATATCAAAATTATTAAAACAGTTTCACAACTTCTCACATATATGTCCCAAAACATAAAAAAACAGCACCAAAGGCCGTGCATCATAATCCAAACTGAGAAAGGGAAAAAAACAGATATCTCCAACAATACCAAAGTCAAGGTACTGCCCCAATAGAACCTTATAAAGTTGGTTTTAGAAAACCTAAAAGGTTTCCACAACTGCATCTGCTCTATGTTCCATAATTGACCAGGATCCTTCCAATATACTTCGACTAGCTTTTGCCAAAGCATCTGCAAAAGAATTTATTTCCTGATAGATATGTTGGAATGACACATAATCGAATCCATCAGTAATCCTGTTAACAACCTGAAGAATCATGGATAATTCTAAATTCATTAGTCGGTACTTACCAGATGCCCAATTAATAACTAACTGAGAGTCACCGAAAACCTCAATTTTATCCACAGAGTTCCTTTGAACCAAAAGAAAAAGTAGCTTGAGGGCACATAATTCTGCAAAATTGTTAGTACCCACTCCTAATCCAGCTTTAAAGGAGAAAAAGTGAACATCTGATAAAAACAGCATACCTCCGGCTCCACAAAATATTGGATCCCTTGCTGCAGATCCATCAAAAAAACCCCATGCAAAGGTTTTATCAATAACTTCCACAAATATAGTTCTAATCAAAACAACATAATTCTTCTGAGGAATATTCTTCAGCATTCCCAGACTGAAACTAGCAACCTGTGCAGGGGTTAAGGAAATACCTTCAAAATAAGATAAGTTTCTGGCCTTCCAAATGAACCATAAGACAATGATAGGTAACGGTTTAAAATTTGCCACTTCCGGATTTAAACACCAAGTTTTGAAACAAGCTGTCACAAATTCTCCATTCCATAGATTATTAAGTCTCAAATTGTCCTCAATAATTAACCATACAGACTGAGAAAAAGGGCAATCCACTCCAATATGAAAATTGGATTCACATTCCTTTTTGCACAAAAAACACCTACCAGGTCCTTCTCTACCTTTCATGATAAGGACATCCCAGGTCAATGTTTTACCAAAAAGGAGAAACGAACAAAATAATTTTGTTTTGAGAGGACATCTCATCTTTGATAAGACTTTCCACCACCAGATATGATCCATATCTCTAATCCTAAGCTGAGCGTAACCTTCTTTAGGTGAGTAATGACCAGATTTAGATAAATTCCAAACTAGAGCATCACCATCAGTTGAAATCCTAACATGACTAGATTTAAGAATGGCTACATAACAATTACACACTTCAATCTCTTGAGGGTCAGTAAAACCAATAGAATATGCAGGAAACCATTGTTGATCCATCAATGCAGACAATCCATGAAGTCCAATGTTAGATAAAACATTAAAACCAGCGAAATGTAATTTTTCAAGCATGGGAGATGGTAAAACATGTATCCATTTACATCCTAACCAGGGATCTAAACCAATACAAACAACATTACCATTACCAACCTTCCATGCCAGAAAATATCCTATAATGTCAAAAGCCCATAGAACAACTTTCCAGCAGATTGAAATATTCTTTTTCTTTTTGACAGGAGATCTAATCCAGTCCAAAATACTCAATGGATTAATATATTTCTGTACAACAATCTTTACCCATCAGGGATAATTTTAGGGGCGAATTTTAGCCTAGTGGGCTATTTTTCCATGTTTTTCTCCCAAAAAAGATTCACCATTTTGCATTTTTGAAGCCCTGTTTCGCCCAATTTTGATGGGGTAAACATTTTTCACCCTAAAAATCGCCAAATTATTATATAAACGATATGAAATCCTTGGAAATTAAAATATTTTTTGAAAAATATTGCCAATCATTTTATAGTTGCCGTTTTAAGAATTGGTAATATTCGCCAACATTTATACACTTTTAAATAAGTATGGTTCCTTAAAATCATCCCTGTTACCCATAACCCCGTGCCATGAATAATATTCCATACATTTTTCCCTGCAAGAGCCTTAGCAAAAACAACAGGAAATTTAAGTCCCTAGCCTCCCAAAGACTTTGGATCAGCCAAAATCTTCCAGGATGTCCAAGGTAAACCATAAGAATTCTGTTTACCATACCAAAGAAATTTGAAACAAAGCTTTCTGCTTTTTTCAATGATCCCCATCGATATCCAAAAGTGCATCCAATAGACCAGAATGGTCTCTAATACCACTTTAATCAGTATCATCTTGCCCCCCTTGGATAACCAACAAAAGCTCTAGTTGTTAATCCTTTTTTCAACCTTTATAATCAGCCAATCCCAGTCCTTTAATAGATATCTACAAGGTTTGAGATAAAACCCAAGGTACTTCATACCATTAACAATTCTATCAACTAGAAAGGTAAAAATATTCTGTAATGTAATAACCTCAGTTTCTTCTAGGCAAGAAAAATATAAAGAAGATTTCTCATCATTTATCTTCATCCCAGATGCCTTACAGAAGATCATTAAAATCTCATATAAAGTAGAAAGAGATTGTTCAGATCCATCATTGACCATAACTATATCATCCACAAAAAGAACATGAGTTAAGACAATATTATTACCAAAAAATATGCCATGGTATGTCTCACAATCTTTTGCAAATAGAATATCCCTCCCTAAACCTTCAACCACAATAAGAAATAATAAGGGAGCCAAGGGGTATCCTTGTCTAAGACCCCTAGTAGATTTAAAAAAAGGTTGATGCTACCCCATTTATAAGTAGAGAGAAAGATACAGAGGAGAGACTGCTCATAACCCAGGAGATGAATTTCCCCACAAAACCCAATTTGGAGAGTATGACCCGAAGATAGGTCCATCTTACACGATCATAAGCTTTGGATAAATCAATCTTTATCATTACAACATTTAAGAATTTACAATGCATAGAATGCATACCTTCTTGAATGACCCCAACTGCATCATGAATCTGTCTACCTAGCAAAAACCCAAACTGTTCACCAGATATGCACCTACCCAAAACATTTCTGATCCGAATAGAGATAATCTTACCTATAACTTTGTAGACAAAATTACACAAAGAGATAGGCCTAAAATCCTCAAAAGACAAAGGAGGACCAGTCTTTGGGATGAGGGCAAGAAAAGTTGAATTGAAGACCGCAGGAATTTTACCACTTATCCGGGAAAGCTCAATAACTCTCAGAAGGTCCTCACCCAGAACATCAAAAAGACATCTGTAAACCTCAATAGGTATTCCATCAGGTCCCAGACTCTTATCATTTTTGCTAATGGAAAGGATATGCTTGATATCTTACATAGTAACAGGCTTCATAAGCTCTCTATTATCTTCCTCAGAAACAGATGAAGGAAAAAAACCTGCACTGTGCACAATCTTAGGAAGATGGAGATCAACTTCTTCCTTAAACAGATACTCAAAATGTTGAATCCCTGCCTCTACAATAGCCTCAACACCTTCAACAAGATTGCCATAATCATCATGAATTTTCCAAATAGTATTAATATTTTTCCTATGAGTAGCAAATTTATGGAAAAAAGGGGTGTTGTCATCTCCACAAATCATCCACAAAGCCCTACCTTTTGTCGAGCCTCCTTTTCCCTAAAACATTAAATAGATCTCTTACGTGATTCAAGCTCAATCAAGGACAATTTATCCTCCTCCGAAATAAAACCAATAATAGTCCTGTCATAATACCTTTTCATATCGCTTTCAATGTCAACTAAATCCTTAATATCCTGGGCTTTTTTCTTCAAAGACCATTTTATGGATATGTCTTTAATTCTTTTAAGGTTGGCAACAAACTGGGATGTAGGGGATACCTCAAACATTGCATCAAAAACCACCCAGGAGTCTTTTAATAACTCAACCAAATCAATGTATTCTAAGTAGCAAACATTAAACTTAAAAGGGCAGTGAGCCTTAGGAGTACCAGAAGAGATTTGTAAGTAAACAGGTTGATGATCAGAATCTCCACCACACCCAATCCATTGTTTGAGAAGAAAATCACTATCCAGGAAATCAGTTGATAAAAGTAATCGATCCAACCTTTTACTTATACTCTCATGACCAATTCTGCGACTGGACCAAGTTGGAATGGAGACCAAGGGAGTAATATCAACAAGCCCAATCCCATCCAAAAGATTAATAAAGTAGTCGGTTAAGGCATCCACACGAGCTTTAATCCCCCAAATTTAAGAAAGACCCAAGGAGAAATTTAAATCCCCCCCCAAAACCAAATAAGAACATTTCAAACACTCCATACTTGCCAGATTATTCCAGAAAACTTCTCTATCCGAATAAGGCCCATAAAGGTTTATAAAGGATAAATCCTTCTTCAATTCAATAGAGTGAAAAACAACACAAAGACCAGAGGTCATAGACCAGGCATTCAACAAAAGGACATTATGGGACCTCCAACCTAGAAGAAGTCCCCCAGATCTTACCTTGGCATCCACAAACACAAACTGCCAATCTTTTAACAATAATTCCATTTCCTTCACCAAAATACAACCATCAAACATAGTTTCTTGCAGAAAAATTACATCTAAAGATTGTTCATCAACCAGTCTTTTAATCGCTGGTTTTTTAGGAAGACTAGCCAAACCTCTACAGTTTAAGGTCACAAGGATCATAAAGGATGTTCCGAAGAGGCATACCTAGCTCTAAGTGCCCCATTTCCATCCTTCACAGATTGATTAGTATTTACCAGAACCCCATCCTGACCCTTAAACAGTAGATGTTTCCCAAAAGGATCACGATCTGATCTGATCCCTCCATCCACAAATTTCGAACAAGAACGAAGAAAATAACCCTTACTTATAGCAGGATAGATCTTAGGAGGGGATACAAACCCAAGATCCCACAAAGCTTCATTCTGAACAGGTTTAATTAACAAAACCGATGCAGGTTCCTTATCAAAAATATTCCGCGCTAGTCCATCAGTCAAAGAGGTAATGCACAGAGGTTTAAGGTCTGCTAAGGAATATTGAGAGTCTAAAACCTTGTCCTCAAGTGTGTGAGAGAGGTTCAAATCTTCCGGTGTATCATCAAGAGCCAAACCCTCCTTAGCTACCAAAATAGACCCAACATTTTTAACCCTCCAAACTTTGCGGACAGAACCAGAAGAAGAGTTTTTGTTGAAAGGAAGCGAACAATCATTCATCAAATGCCCAAACCCATGACATCTAAAACACCTAAAAGGGACACCCACATAGTCCAGAGGTTGACTGAATTCAAAGTTTCCTCTTTTAATAACCAAATCAGCAGGCAGACCATTCTGGAAATCTAACAAGACTAAAACCCGACCCATACAACACACCCCAGTTTGCAGGTATGAAAAACTAGTCTCCAAATGAGTGCCCAAAGTATTACCCACCAGTCTAAAAAAATCAATTGACCAAAATTCAAAAGGTAAATAAGGGAGTTTAACCCATATTGGGACTTGATCATACCTTTCAGTGCGGGGGTAAAAAAGAGGCGTCCATCTTTTGATCAATAATCCGGCTTTGTCCCATCGCTAAACGCCAGCCAAAAATGGATCAGTATCTTTCTCTGCGAAGAATTTGAAAGCTATCCATCCTCTTAGGAGAAGAAAAATCACAGGTGGAGCACTGATGACATCTTTCCACACCGATGCAACCCAGTAATTCAAACTGTCAGAATTGAATTTGCGCCCACCAAACCGCCCAGCCAGAGTCAGCGCATTAGTAAGGACAATTTCATTCAAACCCACATCCTTGCCCACGGTCATCAAAACCGGCTTTACAAGTTTCTTAACAGACTTGTTTCTACACTTCATTTTCACCCCCCGAGCCCAACAGAACAGGTGGGGAACCCACATTACCCGAAACAGGATCCCGAATAAAATTCCCGGAAGAAACAAGGGGCTCAGACAGTACTTTGGGGTCTACACTTCCTGACTCTCCTATCAATACACAACTAAAACCCGCTTCCAACATAGAATCCACGGGAGAATCACACAATTTCCTCGAGCCAACACCAACCTCTGGGCGAAAGCCATTACAGACCTTGCAAACCCCCAAAACATTTGATAAACCAGAACAAAGACATAATTGTGCTCCCGAAATAGCAAACCAGCGCCAGTTGCAAGACCCGGAACGGGCGAGGACAGACCATATCCCAAACCATCATCATTAACAGGACCCGAAACCAAACAAGGGCTTCCTAATAGCAAAATAATTATCCATAGAACCAAAACAAGGCACTCCCATACCTCCAAACGAATCAACATCAATATAAGTGCTCGTACTAACCGGCTTATATTTGTCTGGGCTGGACTTCCTACAGTCCGAAGCTCCATTTTCCAAGCAAGGATGAACAAGATTTAAATCATCTACCTCAGCACACAGCATTGGGGCTCCCTTGACCCCTGGCACATAATGCTCGACGGAATGAAATGCAGGAACCCTCGGTTCCTCACCAGAACCATCAATAAGACTCTTCACAACCCCCGACAAAATACAATCTAAACCAGAATGTACAAGGTTATACCCATCATCTCCCACACATAAAAAAGGCGCTCCTGTGGCTCTCGGCTCGTGCTGCTCGACAGAATAAAAAGTGGAAACCCTCGATACATCACCATAACCCTCATTAAAACTCTTCACAACCCCTGACGGAATATAGGCTGAAACAAAAAGTACAGAGTTATACCCAGCATTCTACACACACAACGAAGGCGCTTCCATGGTTCCCGACTCGCACTGCTCGACAATTGTGGAAACCCTCAGTTCATCACCAGAACCATTATTAAAACTCTTCACAGTCCCCGACGGATTACGAGCAAAACAAGAATGTACAGGGTTATACCCATCATCCTCCATACTCAGCAAAGGCGCTCCCATGGCTCCCGGCCCACACTGCTCAACAGAATGAAATGTGGAAACCCTCGAAACATCACCAAGACCAACATTAAAACCCTTCACAACCCTCGGCGGTGTACGGGCTAAACCCTTCAACTTTCGAAGTGACATACCTGTCAGCTCAAATCAACGTGCCAGTAAATGCTTAAAGGCACACAAGCACCAAAATCTTACGACCAGATGCCAAGACAGACAGGTCTCCAGACGACGAACTAAAGGGTATCTGATGTCAGCCTGAGAAGAGAAGAGAAGAGAACCTAATCATAGAGAAGAGAAGAGAAGACAATTTATTAATAGAGAAGAGAACCTAATCATAAAGAGAACCTAACTTAATTGAATAAAATAAATCCATAATTACAATTACAATTTTATTATTGTTTATAGAGAGCATAGTAGCATAATTTGGTTGTATTGGTCTTTTGTATATGGAAATTTGGAACAAATTGGAATTTGTCAAATATTCCATCTACATGTAATACGGGTTAATTTTAAAAAACCAAATTTTAATTATTAAAACACTATAAAATAAATACATTTCAATTTCATATTTAGTAATTCAATTTAATAGGAATAAAAATATGGCAAATAAAACAAATATGGAATTATTATAGCAACACCAGATTTATTGGTTGCCAAAAGCATGTGCCTCAAACCACTTACATTGTTGCTCATTTTGGAGTCAAAGTTAACCCTAACAATTTAAACATTAATTAATTCATTTCAATGTAAATAGTGGTAAATATTATTTACTTTCTTCCTAAAATAATTAATAACTAAGAGTTTTCTCTCGTATATTAAGGCATTATCTTTTTGTTCTTTTAAAGAATAACTTTGATTATAAAAAATATGTTTAATTTTTTTTTTAAGTTTAAAATTTAATGGTTGATATTGAATATTTCATTAAAAATATTGGATAGTTTGTATATTAAAACTGCGCCCACGGGATCTGAACAGCATTCTAAGCTTCTCCACTTGAAGTATGATCACGAATAATATCACACAACTCACGTTTTAACAGACGGCTTATAACAGAGATCAACAGAATACACACAGAGATAACAATAGCTATTATAACAGTGAGGTGGATATACATTATAGAGACTGGATATTACAGATTACAGACACTTGAAGATAGCCTTCGGACTGCGAAGGTCGGCACTTCATAAACACACAACTTCCGAGATCAAGCTTCTGATGAGATCTTATACCAGGACGGCAAGTCTCAGAGCATACGTGCTTGATTTACAGACACAAGCTAAAACATACAGATGTCTTCAAGCAATTCTGATGCGATCATTTAGCACGAAGCCATGACGCAGAGCATACTAAGCCTTTCAGACTTACAGACTTAGAATTATGAAGTCGAGCGGACTACTTTCTCAAGACTCCAGACTCACAGACTTGTAGAGCTCACTACTAGCTCAATGCGACTCAATGAACCAAATGACCCGATGATCTCAAATGAGCCCAAGGGGTCTTATTTATACAAACTCAGTCGGTCACCCGGTGACAATGAACTGGCACTTACCGGTCAAAAAGTAGATCCGGTTACCAAAACTTACACTAATAGGTCAAAACCAAATCATCCGGGGTGACAAGTGGGGACAACCACTGTCGTTATCTCGTCCCTTAACTGGCCAGAGGCATTACGGGGACCCGGAATCTTCTGTCATGGCCGACAGACTCTAGACAAAGTACAAAGTGGAGCATTAACTGGCCCACGTCAGTTTATTCTCTATACTATTACACAGACGAGCATTAATCCGGCCATCGTCGGAAACAATGTCAGGCAAACCTGGCTGACTCAGGCTTCAGAGGGTCCACCACGACTTTCAATCCTAGCCGTCTCTTCCTTGTAGCATGAGATCTATTTCAGAGTCATCAGAATCATACTCATCACGTCCGAATAGTACATCTTCGTCCATTTCTCTGTAAGGCACAGGAGATGGAGGTGGATACAGGAACTGGCCGAAACATCTTTCAATATCAGATCCTTTAAACAAAGGATTCGGCTCGCATATAAACTCTCCTCTGAAATGTGAAGTAACTTTATAGTCTAGCGGAATTTCTCTGGTAGTAACTCTGGACTCTATGTGCTCTCCAGCAATAGATCTTCTGATAAACTTTTGTTGCACGTAGATCCTATTTCCAAGTGGTTCATATGTTCCACCTTCGTGGATCAGCTTGAACTTAAACCACTGGAAGTTTTGGTGAGCAACTTCAAGATCGGCCTTCAGGTGCAGAATGAAGTTTGCACGCCGATTTTCCCAATCATTTCTTGGATAGAAGGTATCCAAGAAAACATCAGTCCACCCAGACCATGTTTGGTTGTATGCTAAATCAGCTGGGTTTGCGCAGATGATGATGCTGCCTCTTTCTCTGCAGTATTGGAGAATAAGGTTGTATGATGTCCAGGTGAGACGTCCATCACACAGATCAACATATTTTTCTCCATTTTTATCCTCACCTATCCATAGTTCTCTGCATTCTGAAATCTTCGGATATGCATCACTGAAGCTCTGGAATGCTTCTTTCTCCCATCGCTCTAGAATCTGTAACTTGCAAGGCGATGTCTGGATATTCTTCACTAAGGTGAGCTGCAGGAATCTCTTAGCTTCATCTGCTGAAGCATACTCCAAAGAATCGATTCGGACTTCTTTGGGGAAGGTATTGTCCCAAGGCAGGATGAACAATCCTTCTTTCTGGATCAGCTCCTCAGGTGTCTTCGGCGCACGAGCGATCCTTTCTTCAGCTGCAACTATTTCAGCAGTAGTTGGCTGGCTATCATGGCTGTAGAGGCGATCATATACTTCTTTCCTCATCTGGGCCTCTGTCATTGGAGCT
Source organism: Pseudotsuga menziesii (assembly GCA_001517045.1). Taxonomy (NCBI): domain Eukaryota; kingdom Viridiplantae; phylum Streptophyta; class Pinopsida; order Pinales; family Pinaceae; genus Pseudotsuga; species Pseudotsuga menziesii. The sequence continues at coordinate 110,054 of LPNX010586497.1, forward strand.
TTTCCTGTTGCAGGATCCCTTGGGGGATCATTCTTTTCATCACCAGCTCCAGAACTGCTATCTCCGGCAGAAAACATCTTTAAGGCCTTCGGCTCTGTCTTCTGTGCTGATTCCCTGGTTAACATGTCAGCCAATCAATTCAAATAACCTGGCTTATAAACAATTTCATAATCAAAAGAACTTAACCAAGAAAACCACTTTAAGATTCTACTAGAGTTTTCAGCCATTAAACTCTCATTCTTGAATATGCCGGGCATGATCTTCAAGTCAGTTCGAATGATCAAATTGACAGGTTTCAAGAACAGCTTGAAATGCTTAACAGTCTTCTTTACAGCCAAAATTTCTTTATGGCTTGACGGGTAGTTGAGCTCGGCTCCTTTAAATGCACCAGACCCGTAGCCACATATATTTTCTCTGCCATTAATGACTTCTAGTAGGACACCACCCCATGTAGTGGAAGAGGCATCTGTTTCAATGACAAGCTGGCCATTACCAGTAGACAAAGAAAGGGGAGGCAGTTTCATGACTTTCAACTTTATCTGTCGAACTGCATCCGTCATTTCTGCAGACCATTTCGGTGGGGCTTTCTTCAATCTCTGCTGCAGAACATAGATATCTTCGGCCTGTCCTTTATAGAAGGGCCGAATGTAATTCATAGATCCTAAGAATCTCTGCAACTGTGTCTTGTCCAAGATTTCGTCTGGAAACTTCTCAAAGCATGACAAGACATGATTCTGGAAAATTATCTGTCCTTTCTTAATCTTGAATCCTAAGAATTCAATTTTTGTTTTTTCGATCTCCATCTTCGGCTCGGATAGAACTAACCCGTGCTTATATACTAATTCGTAGAATTTCTGTAGATGCTTCAGGTGTTCCTGCAGACTGTGAGAGCAAATTAGTATATCATCTATATAAACCAATGCCCAGTTATATTCTCTAAAAATGTCCTCCATACGCTTCTGAAACTCGGAGGGGGCATTGTTTATTTCGAACGGCAGCACTCTCCACTGGTATTGTCCTCTGGGAACCACGAATGCTGTCTTAAACCTATCTTCAGCTTTAATACCTATCTGGTAGAAACCAGAATTCATGTCGAACTTGCTGAAGATGACGTAGCCTAATATTCTCTGTAGGAGGGTGGCTTTATTAGGAAGAGGGTAGCGAACTTTCTGCAATGCAACATTTAGCGGTTTATAATTGACCACTAACCGCGGCTTACCTCTCTTCTACTCAGAATGTTTGTTAACAACAAACGCTCTACATGCCCATGGACTCTTGGCTGGTTCTACCAAACCCTTTTGCAACAGTTCCTGGATTTCTGAATCACAGAACTGTACTTCAGATGGTGACATTAAAGCTGCTGATGCTTTCATGGGTTTGATCTTCTGGTTCGGATCATAAGGCAGTGAGACGAAATATTGTTCTCTAGTCCAGAATGCATTCGAACTATCTGAGCAACAATCCTTGCGGAGCTTCTCAGAAATCTCCTTAAGAGCTTTCTCACCATGCAGTTTTGAGAAGACTAAGCTACGCTCCATTTTCATGAGCTGAGCAGTGTTAGGAAACTGTACAGGTGACGGCTCAGGAATATGACAAATGGATGGAGCTTGGAAAGACAAAGGAAACCTAACAAACTTATTATCGAATGTACAGATAAAGGTTTTCTTATGATGATTGACAAAGTAAGGACTAACCTGATGAAGAAAGTTAGAACCTAGGACCACATCTTCACTCATGTCATCCATTCTATATATAGTCAACATTCTACAGACATTTTGAAAATTTACAGCTACCTCGGCTTTGGCCTGTAGACGAATGGGTGCTCCATTAATGGCCGTTCCGCCATCAATAGTTTTTTCCCAGTAATAACTAGGAAGGGCTGAACCACGAGCGAGATTGACTTGACAACCAGAGTCTATCATACAAGCAAGAGTATATGGGTTATATTCACATGGTCTAAACGAAACAGGAATAAACAGCTTCGGACCTGAAAGCATAGACAGACTGATAAGGCGTTGTTGAGGAGGCGGAGAAGGGGGAGGAGATTGTTCTGGTGTTTCTTCCTTCTCTTCTATGCATTCAGTATTTAATGCACTCTCATAGTGCTTGCTGAGATCATCGTCCGATGATTGATCTCTTTCTATTTGAACCACCTTGACTTCGCTCTTCAAATCTTCTATCTTCTTGTAGAGTTCTCTCAGTTCTTCTTGTCTTTCTTTGATCTCTAATCTCAGCTTGGCTTCTCGGCTTCTTCTGAAACTCTGTCTTTCTTTATGCCCTTCTGGATAGTTCTTGTACAGATCTGCAGGGCTATATGATACAGAGCTTTCGTATTCTATTTTCTGTTTCCCTTTGCAGGCTTCTAACTGTCTCTGCAACTGCTTCTTCTTTTCACTGAGGTAGCTTCGCTCAGGAAACTGATAAGGCTCAAGCTCTGACAGCCTGAGGTCATAAGTAGCAATTTCTTTTTCTAATTCCTGATGTCTAGCTAGAGAGGAAAACATGAAAACGTTAAACATATTGAGGATGAAATCGAAATCAGGGACCTGGAACCCCCCTAAATTTGCTTCCGATTCGGAATCAGAGGATGAAGGATAGGGAGCAAATTTATTAAGCTCAGGTTGGACTGAAACATCTGAATCACTAGGAGAGTCAGATTCAGAATCATCTGGAAGATAGATATATTCACTAGAAGGCTGTTCATCGGCTTCTGGGTGATCCCACCAGCGAGAATCAAGATTATCGCAGAAAGCTGCAAGCTTGGGCTTGCTCTTCTTCTTTGGGCACTTACTCGCCCAATGACCAGGCTTTCCACAGAGGAAACAGTTCTTATCAGTGGCCTGATGAGAACGACGCTTGATAAACTTTCTAGGCTTATACTTCTGAGGCCTAGACTGCCTGGGAATATGCTTTTGCTTTCTGGAATATCTTAAGGGTTTATCCGGATAATGGTATCTCGGTTCACTTGTAAAAAAACCCCTTTTCTTTTTCTTCGAATGACATTTACATCCAGACTGTAAATGTCCACGGTTGTGTGCACCACAACCCCAATCAGGCATCTGGGCTACATTCTTGCAGAAGGACGGTGTAAACATGTCCTGATGCCGCTTGAAATCTTTCTCCACTCTTTTCGACAGGCAATGTTCCTACCATGTTTTCATGATGTATTGGTGAAGCTGGGCAATGGAAAGATTTTGATATGTCAAATGTTCATCCTTCATAAACTTTTCCACTGCATCTGGAATGTGTCCAGGGAAACTCCACAGATAATGCTTTAAATAAGCCGGATCATTAGCTTTACCTGCAGAAATTAATAACTTCTGCATGTAACAAAAATACTGTTGTGCCTGAGACAGATTGCATAGTCTAGCTGTCATAAACATTGAAGCATAATGATCAGTCATATCACCATTATCTTCCCCATAAAACTGTTTTATGAGGGCTTTCAATATCTGCTGATCTGCATCTCGGGCTGCAAGCATGCTATTCTTTGCCTCTTGAGGCAAATGTCTCCACCATTCGGCTGCAAGACCTGAGAATCCTGCAACTATGTGATTTGCAAGATACAAGCTAGTCAGAGAAGCATCTCTGGTTCTCTGTGCTATGGTCCAATTCTGAAGAAGATTAAGGGCGGCCTTAATTTCCTCACGACTCTGACAACCTATGTTTAAGACTGGATGGTCTGGCATCTGAGATATCAGGTTGTTCATGGAAGTAACACCAAAGTTGGTGTAAAACTTCGGACCAGTGGATGTTGAAGGCATAGCTGTATCCATTTCTGGAAGCTGACTTTCTATATTTTCTGGTTCTGTCTTTATAAGAGCATGACCAGAAGATTGTCCAGAATACATCTGCAAATCATAATATTTTGGCTCTAACGCAGGTGGTAGTTCTTTGATGGCTTTTACCCAGCCACGCAGATTTTCGAACTCAGCTTCGCTCTGACCAAAATCAAAGTCAGGCTTATTTGGATCTCTTTTAGGGACATGGAACATCCCGAATGAGAAACTCCGCTCGAGTGGAGGAGTGGCAGATTTCTTCTTGGTATCGTAACCTTGCAATACTAAGGCTACGGCTTCTTTGCTGACTTCTGGAGCTTTTTTCTTTTTCAATCTTTCACTGGCTGACAAAAGCTCTTCTATCTTAAGAAGTCTGTGCTCAATCCTATCTGCTGCTTTATTAACAACATCTTTTATTTCCGTTGTGTCTGATAGGAGATGATCTATCAGACCAAGCTTGGATTCAACTGCAGATATTTGGTCTTTCTCTTCAGCCATGGCACTACGCAGTTTAAGAAGATCTAGAGAAACCTCATCTAGATTCTTAGCAGTCAACTTATGCTGCAGATTTCCCCAGTTTGCAAGTTTGGCTTCATCGGAAACAGACTCATCTGCTCCGGAGGATTTAACAGGCAAGAATTATTTTTTAACTAAGCCATCAGTGGAAAACTGTCTGAAAGGAAGATCTGGGAGATTCCTACCAGGATAGTAGGACTTCTGGTTATGACTGTTTGTAGTTTCTACTGCGTTGTTTTCTCTAGGCAGGTTTACAGTGAACATCCCAAGCCTAGGCTTATTCTTATAGTGCTGAAGTCTATCTAAATTCTTTCTGCAGGCGGGACAGTCTAAGTGCTGACCGCGGTGTTCATTGATGCCAAGTCCAGAATGTACAGAAGCTGGTATGCTACGGGAACTAGATACAGAAGATGATCTAGAGAAATTATTTACAAGAGCAAGATCTGGTTCATGAGATCTGAAAGAGTTAGAACTTCTATCAAACTTCAAAGGTCTGGAAATCAAAGATTGTCTGGTAGCCTCAAAATTTCTAAGCTCATTATATTTGATTTCCCATTGCTGGGGATACTTTATAGATGTCCAGTCAAAAGTGACAGGCTGAGCTTGCTTGGAATGGTCTTGTTCCACCATGCTGTGCAGGCGTGAACTCTGAGTGACATTTTTCTGTAAAGGAGGCATAGTATCATTACCAAACCTTATGCAGACTAAACTCTTTAGTTAAAGGATACGGGAACTAGTCATCATGCTAAAGCCTTGAGGGAGAATGTAGGCTTTTAGAAGGTCATAGATGTGTGGGTCGTCAAGACTGACAGAATACTTGAGAAATATTGTTCCAAATGCAGGGCCATTATGTAGGGGTGCAGTGAATCCTCCTACAATTGCATGTGCAAATTCTGTATGTCTGGTGTCAATAGCAACACAAAGGGAAGAAATAGGTAAAAAAGGACGAACAAGAGGATTTAAACCTAAACGGATAGCTCCTAGATGAGCATATTTATAACCTTTATTTCTAGCCCAATCTATTTGAGATTTATCTAACAGATTTATATGTACAGGGTCTTGAGAATCAGTAAACGGAATGTCTACTGAAGACACTTTTATTTGTGAACAGGCAAAATAATTCCAACCAGTTAACTTATACACTTCTCGTGGAAGAATCTCAGGTAACTGCCAATCTGCTGAAGGATTGGAGTTGTCGATATGGATGATGGAGGAATCTGGTGTGGAGGTAGAACATTCTGCGAAGGATGATCTTCTCTCTGCGAGAGATACTTCATTGTTTCCTTCCTGCTGACAGTCTAATGTACTGTGTGTAGTAACATCCATTGTAGGATCCTTTTCTAAGGGCTCAGTCACACTTTAGGTCTTCAAACGGGATTTACGGTGCCTCAATCTTACGGCTATTACCCTAACACGACCTCTTAGACACCCTTTGGATTATCTACAATTGCTCAATTGGTCATTTCCACCAATCTGCAGGGAGTGCTACTAATTAGACATGCATCAACAAGAAAGTAAACAGTGTAGTACAGTGTAGGGAGCTTACAATTAAATTGCAGAATTACTATTCCTCGGCTCTTACTGTTCCTTGGCTCTGATACCAACTGCGCCCACGGGATCTGAACAGCATTCTAAGCTTCTCCACTTGAAGTATGATCACGAATAATATCACACAACTCACGTTTTAACAGACAGCTTATATATAAGAAGTCTACTTTCTTATTTTATTTATATTAAATTTTATTTATTATATATTTTTCATATCAAATCATATTCGTGCTAAAATTATGTTTTTTTTTTCATTCGAAAAAACCATTTCTTGGTATTCATTGAATCAAAAGAACCTTTTACATCTTCAGTCATTACAGATATGCCCCAAGGGACAGTACAAAAAATAACAGGTGATTATCACCAATCCAACAAACATACATCAAATACTAAACAAAAAACCACAGAAACACAAGGGTACCCAAAGCACCTGGGAATCACTACAATATATCCCTCTCATAAGAGAGCTGTATGAATCAGTGATCTATGTCCCTAGAGACATCTATGTCCCTGGAGAAAATAACAGGAGCCTAGAAATCTGATCCAAGCAAGGAAGGTGACTCTTGTATCCTGTAGTAGCTTGCTCAACAATACATGATAGTAGCCCAATGAATCATGAGAGATAAACTGTAATAGAATGAGCATATTCTAGAAAAGCTGTGATGAGTCAACCCCAATAATCTCATTTCCAAATGATTCAGTAAGTAAGAGATGGCCCAGAGCCAAGTGCAATCCTTCCTTGGATAAGATATCTACCCTCTTGTTATGTTCCCTATAGACATGACTGAAATCCACCCAAGTAAAATTATGTTACTATAGCATAAAGTAAGTACCACCATTTTAGCATTGAGCTTAAAAATCAATGTCCTCAACTAAGGAGTTCCAGAAAATCTCGAACTCTTTGCAAGTTGCTGGACCACTGTCGACGAATCTATCTGGAATGCTATTCAAGCACGATACGTCAATTGAAAAAAACAAGGTATAACGATAGAATACTTATAACAGACATACCAAACATCAAATCATGAGACAAAAGAAAATTCTAAAGAGATTACTAAATCACTTCTGTTATCTATAGTATATATTATGACGTATGCACTTATGTCATTAGAAAAAGCAGATCCACACAACTTCAAACAATTGAAAAGAAAACATTAACTTGTTTTGTCCTCACACAATGAGAAAGCTTTGTCAGGTGCAGTGGACCACGTCAAGTACTTGTTACAAATAAATTTAAGGCAAACAAATAAATTTTTTTAATTGAAAAAAATATGATAAAAATCAGAGAGTAAGATAAACTTCGGACTCTTCTTCCCTTTTGGAATCTTGCGATTTAATAAGTTTAATATCTGGTCAATTCTGAACTAAAAATCGAGTGGGTTTAAACTTTAAAGTTAGGAGTATATGTTTTATGGACGGCCACATATTTCAATTTAAAAGAGTGGTATTATGACGTGACATTAAAATTGAATTTGTTAGAGGTTTTTTATTTCCATCGGAAAAAAAATATATCTCATTAGTTTTTAACAAAAACACTAGAGATTGTTAAGAATCATATCTTACCATTTGTTTAATAAAATAAATTCATAAACTTGTATATAATCTATTGATTGTATTCTCATATGTTTGATGGCCTTGAGCGGATGCAAATATACGTGCAACAAATTGTGCATATAGCACATCAACAAGAAACCTGTCCAAGCAAGCTAAAAAAAGAAAACAACCAATGGTAAATGCTTAGGAAGTCGTCGCCGCATCGCTCCATTCGTCAAGCAAATGCCATTCAAATGTCGTCGCTGCAGGATAAAAACCCTACGGGTCGCCGCGCTAGGGCTCTGACCTGCTCCATAAGAAAACGCCTCAAAAATCACTCCATAGAACCTAAACCAGAAGCCTCCCGGGGAAGAAGAGGGCGAGTAAGGTAGGAACCATAAAAAATATGACTTTTTTTCTTCTTCGAAAAATAACTATACTTTATTATTAATGTATATGTAAAGGTAGATCAGTAGAAAATAGCATTTTCCAGTACATAGTCATAATGTAGTTCAGTGGCCATAAAAGCTCAACCACATGAGATGGACAAAAGAGTTGGTCAAATAGAAAAATGGCAGAAAAATTAGCCAAAAGTCTAGAGAAAGAAGTCGGAACAAAAAAACTAGACCACAAAAAAGAACCAAAAGAAAGACCAAAAACGAGTCTCACACGAAAAATGTTGATTTTTTTGAGCAGCATCGAGAGCCTTCTCTTAGGAGAATGGGGCCACCTGGTACGAGACCATGGTGAAGACTCAACTCAGTGTTGAGTGACCATTCTGTTGAATGGTACATATCTGGTCTGGGACCATGATATAGACTCAGTTCTGCCCTGGGTAGACTCAACCCAGTGTTGAGTGACCATTTTGTTGAATGGTAGACATCTAATTTGGGACCACGATGTGGACCAGTCTAGTACTAGTAGACTCAGCTTAGTTCTGAGTAGCCATTCTCTTGGAGAGTGGAGGCACCTAGTCTGTTACCAGGAAGAAATTGTAAGCCCTAGACTGGGTCTAGGGACGTGTGACACTCCGACCCTTTATCTATGGGCTTTGTGTACTTCTCCAAGGATTAGCTACCCTTGGTTAAGTTACCTTAATACCATATCTAGGTGTCACACAGAGTGTGAGATAAAATCATTCGTAAATCTCTTGGTTTATGATGATGTACTTTTGGAATAAAAAAGACCACAAGTAATGACCACAGGGGAACTTGGAAAAAGACTAAAGTCAAAAGTAAAAAATACATAAGGACTTTTGGACCACAGGTGAAAGTCAAAGATAAATAAGGACTTTTGGTAAAAGTAAAAAATACTTAAAAGACCTTTTTGGTAAGAAGGTAAAAGTGAAATTAGTAAAAAGATAAAATATTATTATTTTATCTTTTCTAATTTTGGTCCACTTACAGGTGACTAAAGACTATAAAAGAAGACCAAGTCAATTCATTATTACACACACTTGCTCTCACATGTACAACTGCTCAAGGTTGAAGAAAGAATATTCTGTGATTGTGCCCTAGCATGGATGAGTCTAGCTAAGGTATCATCATCCTCCATTGAAAACAAACCCTAAGCTAGGTTTTTTTTATCTTTTTTTTGTCATAAGGGTTTTACCAAACCCTCATCTTCAGCCAAGTTCAGATCTAGGGCATCCATCTTCAGATCTAGGCAACCAAGTTCAGATTTAGGGCAGCCACCTTCAGATCTTCAGATCCGCGCAACCATTGTCCAGATTCGAGCAACCAAGTTCAGATCTAGGGCAGCCACCTTCATATCTTCAGATCCGGGCAACCATTCTCCATATCCGAGCAACCACAATTCATATCCAGGCAACGACCTTCTTTACAGAAAGTCTTCCTTCCATTTTCGGGTAGATCTGTGATTTTCGGGCAGAATCCGAGTTTCGGGCAGATTTGTGATTTTCAGGAAGATTTATGATTTTCGGGCAGAATTTGAGTTTCGGGTAGATCTATGATTTTCGAGCAGATCTGTGATTTTTGGGAAGAATACGAGTTTCAGGCAGATCTATAATTTTCGGGTAGATCTATGATTTTCGGCCAGAATCTGAGTTTTAAGCAGATTTGTGTTTTTCGGGCTGATTTGTGATTTTCGGGTAGAATCTGAGTTTCAGGCATATCTATGATTTTCAGGCAAACCTGTGATTTTCGGGCAAATCTATGATTTTCGGGCAGAGTCTGAGTTTCAGGCAGATCTGTGATTTTTGGGAAGTCTGCAATTTATTGGGGTAGGAGAGAGAAAATGTCATAAGCCTTATTTTTCATAAAAGCCTTAATTGGGCATTGTGATGTAAAATTGGAAAATTTTGATCTTATGATACTGTGGTTGACCTCATTGGTTTTTGAGGAATTTTTGAAGAATTTAAGTCATCTCATTTACGAGATGAGCCACTAATGCTTTTTAGGGTTTTTGTCCTTTGAAGGTTTCCCTAGTGAAAAAATCTTGTGTCTATTGTGCTGATGTGATGAATACGTTTTTACTGCACTTGTCATTTGTTATTTAAGATTGATCTGCAAATTTTTTAATTTATGTTAATGCTAAAATTCAACAGAAAATAGCCTGGAGACTACTCTTCGCAGCTAGAGAATCAACAGACCAAAACTCAAAACATATGTAACCCTCTGAGGCGTAGAGAGCCCCTCTTTGACAACACATCTTCGCAACAATTCTGCCCCCAATAAATGTGTGAAAAAGAGATGTTTTGAAAACCATCAATCAGAAGTCTAATTTTTTCCATCCATGCCACAAGGTAGATGAGCCTAATATTCCAAGAGTTATTAGCCCAATCAATGATAACGCTGGAATCCCCAAAAATGTGGATCCCATCCAAGCCAAGACGTCGAGCAAACTGAAGGAGGGCCCATAAAGATAATAACTCCCCCTTCGTGTTGAAACCAGTATCACAGTTCATCCATAAATTATAATAACAAAGATCATCAATCTGGAGGATAGCCCTAGCCCCACGTTGAGAGGAATCCTTTTGAGAGGCCCCATCGAAAAATCCCACATTTTTTTGTACAAGATAGAACTCTCTAGGGAGCTTGGCCTTCCAATAGAGGTTTGTTCCAGCCCTGAGTCCTGAAACTCTTTCAGTGCCTTCAAACTTGCATGAAGGCCAATGGGTCGAGTGTCCTCAAAGATTCACTTATTCCTGCAATGCCAAATCTCCCAAATGATGAAGCAAGGTAAAGTGTACCACAGAGGATACTTAATTTTCCAAACAGTGAAGCATTCCGATAGACAAACCCCATCCCAACATAATTGAGAATTTAACAAGCATCCAACATCCTGCCAAACAAATTTAGAAAAACAACAGGAGACAAAAAGATGGAAAGTAGATTCTTCATCCAAGCCACAAAGCAGGCAAAGATTTGGGCCAGAGAAACCTCTTTTTAGGAGATTGTCCCAGGACAAGATACAGGTTTTCTACCGCCAGCCAACAGAATAAAAGGATATGATATGGCACCTTTCACGACCAAATGTTATGCCACCAAAAATGTTTCACATGGGAAATATTAGTAAGATGTTGATAAGCCAGTTTAGCTAAGATGATCCCCGATTCCTTGTCAGGGATAATTTTAGGGGCGAATTTTAGCCCAGTTTCCATGTTTTTCTCCCCAAAAAGATTCGCCATTTTGCATTTTTTGAAGCTCTGTTTCGCCCAATTTTGATGGGGTAAAAAATTTTCAGCCTAAAAATCGCCAAATTATTATATACACGATAGAAAATCCTTGGAAATTAAAATATTTTTTGAAAAATATCACTAATCAATTTATAGTTGGCGTTTTAAGAATTGGTAATATTCGCCAACATTTATACACTTTTAAATAAGTATGGTTCCTTAAAATCATCCCTGTTCCTTGTTGTAAGAGCATTTCAAGGTGTCGGAGCCTTCATTTAGACTGATTGGACCATGTTGGAGACCTCTAATATAAGCAGAGCATTCGACACCCATTGAACCATAAAGATCCAGTTGAAGTGCAGTTATCCACCTATGAGTTGACGTCTGACCAAAGGGTAGCATTGCAATATGATACAAAGTGAAATAACCTTTTCCATGCAGATGGAATAAAAGATTCGAGGACAACTGATAGTGAGAAGGGCCACCAATAATTGGGTCCTCTCCCACACGGATAAAATGACTATCACCCACAACCCACGTCAACCAAGTTCCAAATAGTTTAAAGGACTGAAGAAGGCCAACCCATACATTTGAGATCCCTCTGCTTGGCTTTTTGAAATGATGAATCCATTGAATAACTGACAACGATTGAAAATATTTTTCATGAATTACATTTGACCATAAACTGCTACTAGAGACGACCATCCACATGATTTTAGCCCTGAAGGAAGCGAGAATAAATGCATGTTTTTGAGGCCCCAACCACCTTTAGTTATAGGTCGAGCAATGATCTCCCATCTTACCAAGAGGAATTTAGTTCTATATGGGCTTCTAGAGCATGTAATAGACATAATTTTCCTTTGATTTCATTAATCACTGATTTAGGAACTTTACATAAGGAAAACCAATAAACCGTCATGTTTACCTGCATAGAACGTGCCAAGATCAAACGTCCCCGTAGTGATTGCCACCGCCAACACCAATGTTTTATCCGCCTGTCAAACCTTTGCATTAACCACAGCCAGTCCCTAGCTTTATATCCATTTGGCTTTAGGAAATAGCCAAGATAGAGAGTACCTCCATCAAAAGGGTTGGACTTTACGTGTAAGAAATCCTTGATGTCGAATAAGTCTAGATTAGAAACCTCATTCACGAAGAGCACAAACTTCTCAGTATTAATAGATAGGCCATAGGCATTACAAAACCCTCTTATTAGATTATAATAAACAAGCCATTTTGGAGAAGAACCAGAGCCAAAAATCAAGATGTCATCTACGAATAATAGATGCGTAATCGAAAGATTGTCATTGATCTTGATGCCTTTAATACTTCCTTTCTCTTTGGCACTCATAATCATGCGACTGCGTGATTCAATAACTAGGAGAAAAAACAAAGGTGACAAAGGGAAACCTTGTCGTAGCCCTCTTTCCGCAATAAACAAATCTATGGGGATACCATTCACTAGGACAACATATGACACCGTAGTGACACATCCAATAATCCACTTCATTACCCTGTAAGGTAGACCGATTTGAATTAAAATAAGCCTCATGAATCCCCATGAAACTCTATCATATACCTTGTTTAAATCTAGTTGAAGAGCACGGGCGGAGGATTTTTTTTGTCTTTACACTGTGAAAGACCTCCTGATCCACCCCAATAGCCTCCAGGTTTTGTTTGTTTTCTAGAAAGTCGAAATGTTCTGCAGATAAGCTCTGGAAAGTATGGGCTTCAACCTATTTGCAATAATCTTTGAAATGATTTTATAGGAAAAATTGCAAAGTTATATGGCGTAGAAATCCTCCAGTCCCACAGAGTCGGATTTTTTAGGGATCAAAGCCACAAAAGTAGAGTTAATGGCACTTGTGATAAACCCTCGAACCCTAGACTCTTCCGCTACTCAAAGCAGGTCCTTACACATCACCTTGAAGCAGTGTAGGAACAATTCCATAGTCCACCCATCTGGTCTAGGACTTTTGGAGCGAGCAGAGTCCATGATCACCCCTTTTAGTTCAGTTAAAGAGACAGGTAAAAATATCTCATCCCCCTCCTCATCAAAAAATAGCCTGGGATACTCCCTAATGACCTTGATCTGATCGCCAACCGAGAAGTTTCCTTCTGCACTGTAGTAGAATTTAAAGTGATCATGTGCCATTTGTGAGCTTCCCTCTTGATGCTTGACCAACAAGCCACCCACACGTTTCAAAGCCCATGTAGAATTTATATTTCTGCGATGTTCAACATAATTTATGAAAAAAAATTGAATTCTTATTAATCGCATCAAGCCATGTAATATGGCTTTCCAGGTGGGCCTTTTCAAAAGAGATCTTAAGAATTTGCATTTTTCCTACTTCAACTTCATAATCAGATCCAGATCCAGCTGTGACATAACCCCGTTTGAAGAAGAGACCTTGAGGTTGCCGATATGGGATTCTAAAGTTAGCAGCGCCTTTCGGTCCAAATCAGATCTCTTCTTATCCCAACAGAAGACCTCCTCCTTCAGCTTGCCCAGTTTCATCGTTAAAAGTTCCATAGGAGAGAGAAGATGGATAATAAGATTCATTCCACACCTTGCATACCAATTCCATGAAACCTTCCACCCGCAGCCACCCATGGTTAAAACTAAAGGGTTGACACGATATCTTTCCATCAAAATCAAATTAACAGAATATGGGATGATGATTTGAAAACCTTTTTTTATCAACCCAAGAGCGGTATTTTTCCAGTTTATCAATAAGAGACAAGTTGATAAAGAAACGGTCCAACCTCTTAGCCACCCCAAGCTCACCCACCCTACCATTGCTCCATGTTGGGTAGATAGGAGCAGGCTTAACATCCACAAGATTTGCCTTCTCAAGGTTCTCAAAATAAGAACCAAGAGGGTCAGTTTTTGCACTCGGCCCCCAAATTTCACAGGCCGACCAAGTGAAATTCTAGTCACCCGCAATAACCAAATTGTGGAGGTTTAGAGTTCCTTCAGCCACAATTCTGTCCCAAAATAACTCTTTAGATTTGTAAGGTCCATAAATATATGAAAATTGATTTCTTCCTCGAAACCCTGAATATGACCTGTTAATAGAATACCCACAAACACAGAAAATGCCTTTAGTTTGGCCTTCCGAGGTCCCAAGTAACCAGTAGACCCCTGATAAACCTATAGCATCCGGAGTGGCCACCACCCAATCCACTTTAATTTTAAAAAAAAGAGCTCACTTTCAGACCTGATACCATGGTCTCTTGGAGGAATACCAAATCCAATTTGTCCCTATCTAGAATTACTTGAAGGGAAAGATGTTTAAGGAGGCCCCCCACTCCTCTAATGTTGATAGAGGTACATATAATTTCTTAACTCTTTCTAGGGCTTTATGCCTCTAAGCACCCTTCATTCAGAAGTGGAGAGTGGGTGAGGAGGTGACGGAAGAATCATAGTTATCGTGGGAGGGTCTATTCCTTTCTTGTTCTTCCTCGCACTGTGGGTTTTAATCGGTGAAAAATTAGCTTTAATTCCCCCCAATATGCCCCCCCAAGGAAAGCTTTGGGAAGGAATATTATCTGGGAATTTTATATCAGGGAGAAGGTCATCTGGAGGATCCGGCTCAGGAAAGGGCAAGCCATTAACAAAATTCCCGGAGCATGTTATTAGGGGTTTTTTCTTAAAATTTTTGCAAAGAGTGTGGGGAGACACATGTGTCTCCGGAGAACATAGAGGTTTAGAGGAAGGAGAAGGGGAGGGTTCTTCATCAACAATCAACCCTATGCTAACCCTAGTGATTAATATCCTAAAACTTGTATTTGAGGTTATGATAGGGGGACGAGAGAAATGTTCCAATTTACCCTCAGATAAAGCACCCACATTCATCACACCCCCATCATCATCTTTTAGGTGGGGGACCATTAGGACTATCGGAGCCAATAACTTTGGCATCAATTCATGGTTTACCTCATTACCAGGCATGGAAGGATTTGAGACCCCCTTAGAAAAAAAGGAAGCACCATCTAGAACAAATTCCCCCACCGCATCCCCCTTTACTTCCATAGACTTTACCAATTCACTTTCTTGTTCATTAAGTGAAGAGACAAAATATGGGTTAAGAGAGTTTAACTTACCTAAAAAGGGTTGGTCCACCAACGGTACAGGCTAAAATGCAGACAGAAAAGTGGCCTGAGGATCCATGCTTCCATAACCCGAGTCATGAGACGACCATGCTTCTTCTTCATCAGATTCACGATCTGTCTCCGAACCTGAAGTTGTGCAATTTTTCCATAGATGGCCTATCTCCTTGCACTTCGTGCATCAGAATGGTATCCCCTAGTAATCCAGTGGCTGGGAGAAAGTCCGACCACTCCAATCGATCACAATATTTTCGCCTAAACCTTTGTGCATGTCAATTTCCACCAGAATTCGACCCAATCTCTTGTTGGCCCTAAACAACATCTCAGGATCCAGGTGGATGAACCGTCCCAAGTGAGGCTTACGCAGACGCTTCCCGACCTTGTAATGACTATCAACAGGGGCCTTGTGATTTCTGATGTCAACAGGCAGCCTTATATGATTACAGGCCGCTATTTTCAGCAGAAGATTGCCACCCAGTGGGAGTTTTACGAATTTGAATTTTGCGTTGGTGTGATATATATGTGGGTCATTTTTAAAACGAGGGTGAATGATACAGCATCATGTGAACTTACTAGTGGTCGGATTACGTGGAGGATTGTTTTGTCACTCTTTTCTTTACGACTGGGGACTAGAAATGTTTTTACCTACCGAAGTGCGGAATTTCCATGATTCTAAATTAAGAACGTTTAGTGGATGAAGTTTTATTTTGTAATTCATACCATAACTTCATTTTTTATGTAGATTAATTTTAATTTCGGATTTATTATGTTTCATGAAGGATCATTTTTTTATGCATAACTTTTGTAAAAGCACTGAGTTAAATATTTAGATAATATTTTTATTATCATGGATATACAAATTAAAGTATTAAGAAATCATAACATAATGCGTTTACTAATATGGTGTGGCATTCATTATGGCTTCAGGCATGTGAGCCACTAGTGTCTTTCCGTCAGTAATATTCAACATGTTGCAAACCATTTAATGCGGTTGCAACAGGCTTGATGCCCGTTAGATCTCAAGTTGTTTGAGATCTAACGGGCATCAAGCCTGCTCCGACCGCATTAAATGGCTTGTAGCAGGTTGAGTATTTATGGCCGTGTCTTTTCTCCTATTACCTTATGGCTTTCCCAAATGCCTAGTTCATTCTTGAAATTGAGCAAATGTGCTATTGAGTTGAACTCAAAGCCAAGGGAAATTGATTCACATTCTCTAGAAAATGTATACTCAATGATCCCGCTGGTACTGAGCCCCTTAAAAGGACACCTAATAATACCATTTGGGCAATATCTCCAAAGTAGTTGCAAATGGATTTGTTGGTTCACCAATCATTAATGGTTCTAGAACCGCTAAAAGATTTAGCGATTTAGATAGGCAGTTAGATCATGTAAATATGCTTTTTATATGTAGGGTGTGTAACAATGTTATTAATATAATGAATGATAATAAATAAATTATTTTTAAGCATAAAATGCTATATAATAATAATAATAAAAATGATATGATGAAGAAGATGAATTATCTTAATGTCCATTGAATGTAGTTTAGGTGGTTCGGAGGAATGGTTATTATTCCTTTTATCAAAATTTTCTAATCCATCTATAATTTTTTGAAAACACACACTTATTTATATGTTTAAGACAATCTATTTAATTATAGGAGGCTAATCTTGCCTAACAATCTAAAAAACAAACAAATTAACAAATTAACAAGCTGAAATAATTATTAATATTATTATTTCATCCACTATAATCATGGTAATTTAGGTTTGGGAGCCTAACCCATAAGGACCCACAGATTTAAACCTATGGGCAAGTTAATAAAATGCTAATAGTATCAATGTAAAAACCAATAAGAAAGAAATCAATACATTAATTACAATTTATAGTCAATTTTTTAATTAAATACATACTAAAATCAATATATGTCAATACACTAAAATTAATGCACTCAAATAAGTATTGAAAACCTGAAATGATAAAAATATGATAAAGAACTCTATGAGACACTTTTTCTTAGCATTTCACACAACTTTTTAGTTGTGTCTAACTCTTTCTTCTTCTTCTTCATATTAGATCACATAAATAATTTGATTCCTATACACTTGTATGCATTGGTTTTACTATGCTTTTAATTCAAAACAATGCATTTAGTTTCTTTTCTTTTTGCTTTTGGCATTAATGTTACTATTAATTTGTTCAATGTATAACATATTTCATTCAATTGATGAAGGAAGCTCCATGGTTTTTGGCATTGGTTTGAAGTCTAAACTAGTTTTTTATAGAGTCACAATCACAATTTTTCATTTATGGGTATCAATGCACTTGGGCAAGTCTTTCAACTCCACATTAGATAGCTTCACTACAACCCAGCCATAAGCAATGATTATTTGCAACCTAGCTCTCAATCATTCATTGCATCAGAAGACATTGGAATGGATATTTAAATTGACAAGTTTGAAATCATCACAACAGGTTGCACGTTGAGCTACATACTTTACCTCAACGACCCATACTATACAACAATCATGACATCTTGCTCCAATACACTGTCATGCATTGATTTTAGTATGCATTTAATTCAAAATTTAACAGTAAACCATAATCAATGCATTGTTTTCTTTTATATTGTTTTTTGCATTGATGTTATTATTAGTCCATTCAATATATAACATATATTTATTTGGACTAATAAAGGGTTCTATCTGATTTTTGGCATTGGTTTTTTACCGTGGCCCAAGGCTACTCGACATCATTGTTGAAGTCCAATCTATGTTTTTAAATATTCACAACCACAAATTTTCATTTATGGGTATTAATGCACTTGGGCGAGTCATTCAACTCCACACTTGATAACTTTGTTGTAACCTAGGGATGGGTAGTGACCATTTATGGGGATTAATGCACTTGGGTGAGTCATTCAACTCCACACTTGATAACTTTGTTGCAACCTGGGGATGGCAGTGATCGATTGCATCCTAGCTCTCAATGATTCACTCCATTGGAAGATGATGGATGGATTTTAAATTGACAAGCTTGAAGTCATTACAACAATAGTGTTGAGCTACATACTCTAGATCAAGGACTCATACTATACAATAGTAATAAGATCTCGTTCTAATACACTTTCTGCATGCTCCACCCCCAACAATCACTGGTTCATTAAGACTATGCACCAATTTTTCGAGCATTCATGAATTCTAGTAAATATTCTGGTGGCACATAATTTGATATGACTAATTGCTAAAGGTTTTGGAGAGGATTTTCTAGACGATGATAGCCACTTGAGAGTTTTTGTTATCGATTTATCCTTGATGGTCCTCTACAAGCAAAATCTTCCCTATATTCTTTGCAAGTAATCTATTGGGTTTTAGGCACACTAAGCATCGTTGATGAGAAAGTACTATGTGCCTTATGTTTTAGGCATGCCACATGATGTCACTACGACTCATTTAAGAGATAACGTTATTATAGGTTACTCTACAACCTCCCTCATGTAGATCTCCATTTTTGAAATCCCAATTGGAGACCTCTTAGAACTATTACCAGGATTCCATTCTTTAGTAAATGATTGTGCACATTCACATTCCTTAGATTGGAAACAATGTGCATCTGTATTGCATGTGTTCCTAGGATTATGTGTTGATCTACTCGAATGTGTGATTCAGATATTAGATTTTGAAATCCCATTAGAGAAAATTTGGGGTCTAAAATGGGCCTCATAACAAAAAGAGCCAACCAAAATGGGTCTCATAAAAAACAAGAGCCAACCAAAATGGGTCTCATAAAAAACAAGAGCCAACCAATAGAATTTCAAGAAAAATTGTCAATCATAATGGTTGACTTTGCATATTTGCCATAAAAAACTTTTTTTTTCATCGTATTTTCAACATATCTATGTGTGGTTTTACTCAAATTTCATGTGGGAGCACTCGTTGGATGTGGAATTCAATTCCACATCGAACGAGTGCTCCCGCTTGAGAATTCCACATCGAACGAGTGCTCCCGCTTGAAATTTGAGTAAAAACACACAGAGATATGTTGAAAATACGAAGAAAAAATTTGTGTTTTTTCTCTCTTATTCCAAAAGTCATAAATATAACTATATTATTTTAACTATTTTTTTCCTTAGGAGGCCTATTTTAGAACCCAAACTTGCTCTAATGCGATTAGATACATCTTGTAACTATTGCTAGGATGTCATTCTTTACTCGATAATTTCTCACATTCACATTCCACATATTGGAACAATATTCATCTACATTTCCGGTGCTGGTAGGGTTATGTGTTGATCTAGTTGAATGTGTGATGCTTTTCACTTGTAGTCATGTGGACATTGAGGTAAAATAATGCCTCTCCTTTTTTAAAGTTCTAATGTTGTCATTCCTAGAATAAGGACCTCGACCTTATTTGTTGAATTTCAATCCAAACACACCATGCAAGGATGTTCTAGACCTTACAGGACAATCAATGCTTCTCCATCCAACAGATTCTTCTAAGCTTTTGTAGATCACAAATACTCTTCAGCCACATATAGCTTATAACTTTATAACCTTCCACAAATATTATACATGTATCATATTACTACAAAATATGTATTTATCGCCCATATTTTTTTATTAAAATTATATGTATGTGTTTTAATTTGGTTTTAAATTTTAATTAGAGACGACATTGTATTTTCTAAGATAATATTTTATTATTAATTTAAAGTTACACATGCCATCTATAGGTTGAGTACGCAATTATACATCCACCCCTATTAGGTTATAGAAATCCCCTCTCGATGCAATAAAGAAGTTATCCTTAATCGTATTAAGAAGTTTCTTCTCCCTTTTTATGTCTTAATAAGCTATCATTGTTGTCAAGGAAATGTGAGGGTTTAATTTTCTAATTGATTTTATTGTTTATACAAAGCGTGTAATGGGATTCTAAGGTTTATTGTTTCATTTGAGTGACCAATTCTACCCAAGAATTTTAGTCATCGCTTGACACCAACATAACTTTGTTAGTTGGACATGACCAACAACTACTTGTATCGCCCAAACTACACCACCCAACCATAGACAACCTTGTTCTACCTCCCCTAAGCCAAGCACAATTCAACAACCAATTGCCCAACATGGGATGATGTTGTCACCTAACCAGTATAATAATTGAAAGTGCTCGAAGGTCATATCCCTCGGTAATAGGCATTCACATGCCTTTGGTACACACATCAATATTATTGTCTCAGCATGGTCAACACACCATCCACCACATTTCTAGATAGTGTCATCCTATGTCGAAGGCTATAGCCCAATGCCTTATCAGTTGTCTGTTGCCACTAGGAAATACATCCTTGGTCCTCCTAAATAGTACACTATTATATTGTCCTAACAATCTTGCAATCATCCACATGTGACTTGCTCACCAAGGATACTAAAATATAGTCTAGTTGTGCACACTTAGCCAATTTTTTCCAATGCATCGTCTCCCGTGAACAATATTCAAGCACCCAACATTCGAACATGGATCTAATACCATCTATAACAGGGCTAGGCTTATCGTTCCACTTGGGCATCCATTTCCACCTAAGAATAATAGTCGTTCATTAGAGAAAATTTGGGGTCTAAAATGGGCTTGTTTTACAATGCTACAATACAATACAAAACCGTATTACAATGGCTTTGTTTTATAAAGGGAATACCATGGGAAAATACCACAGGCTGCCCAAAACATGGGCCCACAAATCACCCACTATTGACCAAGTCATGACTTTGAAAATTACAACATTTTATAATGCATTTTTTTCTAATTTTTCGCTACGAGGATGCTACCCCCGAACTCGTGTCAAGGGATGCAATCGAAACATGGATGAAATAACATGTTGGAATAAGGAAGATCAAGCTCCGCAACTAACAATCTCCCACTTTGAGACTGATCACAACAACTCCACCACTGTTGCACTTCCTGGACTATTCTTTGAACCTTGGACCTAGAAAATTTCTCATTTTCACCTTCATGCTTGAAAGGTAATAGAAGCCGAGTAGGAAATCATTTTCTCTCTGGTTACTACCTTTGGCAACATCTCTGCAAGATTCTAGCTAGTATGTATCTTTTCCAACTTTAACAGTTCATCTTCCAGAACATATCTTATGAAATGGTACTTGAGTTGTTTATGTTTAATCTTTGAATGGAAGGTTGAGTTCTTTGCAATATGGATGTCACTATACAACTTACTATTCTCTTGATTCTTACCCAATTCCTCCATAAACCTCTGCAGCCAGATCATCTATTTTCCTAGCCTCTGTAGCCGCAACATACTATGCTTCTGTTGTTGAAATTGCAACAACTTTTTGCAGTTTCAAAATCCAATTTATTGTTGTTCCACCCATAGTAAAAACATACCATGTGCTCCTCATCCTACTGTTTTTATCACCTACCATATCTGCGTCAACATATCCCCGTAGAGTAGGACGCAAATCCCCGTAGAGTAGTGTATGAACCTCCAAAACATAATGCATGAGAAGTGGTACCTCTCAAATACCTGAGAATTCACTGTACTTCCTTTCAATGCTCTTTACTTGGATCGTTCATATACCTTCTTACAACTCCCACTACATGTGTAATATCTGGCCTTGTGCACACCATGGCATACATTAAGCTACCAATTGTTGATGACTAGGGAACCTTAGACATGCATTCCATCTCTTCTTATGTCTTCGGACACATCTCCTTACTTAGTTTAAAATGTCTGGCCAAAGGTGTACTAACTGGATTTGCATTTTGTATTCTAAACCTCTCCAACACCTTTTCTATGTACTCACCCTGAGACAATGTCAATTTGCATTTTTTCTTGTCTCTTTTTATCCTCATACCAAGGATTTGCTTTGCAACACCCAAATTATTCATCGCAAAAGGTTTAACTAGTTTCCTTTTGAGCACATTTATATCCTACACATTAGACCCTGCAACAAGCATGTCATCCACATACAATAAAAATATAATATATCTTCCATTATCTAGCCTCTTGAAATAAACACAGTGGTAAGAATGAAATATATTATAACCATGTTCTATCATAAATTTATCAAATTTTAAATACCACTACCTTGTAGCTTGCTTCAAGCCATACAAGCTCTTCTTCAACCTGCAAACCAAATTCTCCTTCCCTTTGACATCATGCCCATGTCGCTGCTACATATAAATCTCTTCCTCCAAGTCCCCATGGACAAAAGGAAGTTTTACATCTAATTATTCAAGCTGCAAATATTCTACTGCTACTAAACTTAAAATAGTCCTAATTATAGTCATTTTAACAACAGGAGAAAATATTTCATCAAAATCTACAAAATCTATACCTTTCTTTTGTGCAAACCCCTTTACCACAAGTCTAGTCTTATACCGTTTCTTGCCTCCTTCTTCTTCCTTAAACTCATAAACCCATAAACCCATGTATTCTGCAATGATCTTTACTTGCAGGAAACTCAACCAAATCCCAATTGTGGTTTGTTACCAATGAATCCATCACCTCAGTTATGCCTTGCTCCCACTTCTTTCTTGTTTCCACTTGCATTGCCTCTTCATAACATTCTGGTTCACCAGAATCATTCATCAATAAATAATAAAGTGAAGGAGATAATCGTTCAAGGGCTCTACTTAACCTCGTATATCTTCTTACACTTGTAGGAGTTTGAGGTACCTCCTGCTGTTATTGATTTTCTAATACCTTTGGAACTTCATTTTGTTTGATTTCATCAAGCACTATGTACTATGTGTTTTCCTTTTCCTCTTTGTTTTCATGCAACTGATCTTTATACATGAAATTTTCATTGAATACGACATCTCTACTCATAATGATTTTTTGATTTTCATAATCCCATAAGAAATAACCAAAATAATCCACCATTTATCCAATAAAGGTGCATTTCTTGGATTTAGCCTCAAGCTTTTTTCTATTTTCTTTATAAAAATGGGCAAATGCTTTACAACCAAAAGTTTTGAGAAATGAGTAGTTTACCTTTTTACCTGTCCATGCCTCCTCTAGAATTCCACCACCCAAAGCGCTCGAAGGCCTTCAGTTTATTAATTAAATAGCATTATCTACAACATCATCCCAAAACTGTAAGGGAAACCTTGCATGCAATCTCATACACCTTGCACGCTCCATGATCGTCCTATTCATCCTTTCTGAGACACTATTTTCTTGTGGTGTTCCTGGGACTGTCTTCTCTCTACGAATCCCATGGTATGAACAATAACTATAAAAATCCTTGCTTCAATATTCACCTACATTATCATATCTAAGACACTTCAATCTTTTCCCTGTCTCTTTCTCAACCAAAGCTTTCCACTTCTTAAAAGTAGCAAACACATCAAATTTTTGTCTAATGCAATTAACCCAAGTTTTTCTAGTTACATCATCAATAAAAGTAACATAATAACGAGAACCACCAAGAGATTGTACATGATCAGGTCACCATACATATGTATGCACAATCTCTGACTTTTCACTCTTCTTTTGTTTCCCAACCCTAAGGAATATAACTCTCTTTTGTTTCCCAACCCTAAGGAATATAACTCTCTTTTGTTTTCCATAAACATAGTTCTCACAGAATTCCAAACTTACCTACTTCAGATTTGGAAGCAATATTTTCCTTGAGTGGAGAATTTGCATCCCCTTCACTCATGTGGCTAAGCCTACTATGCCACAATGATGTACATGTTTTTGTGGAGGCTACATAGACAAAATAATCAACATTATGAGGACATAAATACAACGTACATATCGTATCTCCTTTTGTTATTACCAGTGCTCCTTTAGTGATCTTCCACCACGTTTTTCCAAATGTAGACAAACAATCACTATCTCCCAACTGCCATGTTGAGATCATATTTCTTTTCATATCAGGAATATGCCTCACATATTTTAACAACCATTCATTTACATTATTTAACTTAATCCATAGCTTGCCCATTCCAACAATTTTACATGGTTCATCATCCCCCAATAAAACATTTCCAAAATCGCCTGGAACATAATCATGAAAGAGATTCCTATGGGGTGTAGCATGACATGAAGCCCCTAATCTACTACCTAGTAATCACTTGTATTATCTAATGCAAGAATCAAAACATCTTGTAACACATGACCTGCAGCTACATTAGCTTCCTAAGTAGTCTCTTGCTTCCTGTCTCCTTTCTTATTTGGAACTATGTAGTCTTTCTTCAGATGTCATCTCTTACCACATTTCCAGCACTTAGTATTTCCCATTTTGGACTTGGATCTGCCCTTTCTAGACTTGCTGTGATTATATGTGCTCCTTCCTCTCTCCCTTTGTCTACCCCTTCTCTCCATGGTCAACGCATTACATGATGTCTCACCTGTTCTTTTTCTTCACATTTCCTTGCTAAGAATAACACCAACAACATCATCAAATTTAAGAGTGTTTGAACCAGAGACAGAGTTACTTACAACCATGAACAAACTATTCTAGTTTTCTAGTAACGATCACAAGATTAGAAAAGCCCTAACCCCATCTTCAAAGTTCACTCCTACATAACTTAGTTGATTAGTAACCGTATTAAATTCATTTAAATGGTCAGTAACAGATCCACCTTCTGACATCTTCATATTAAATAAATGCTTCATTATAAATACCTTGTTGGAAGCCGAGGGTTTTTCATAGAACTTAGCCAATGCGCTCATCACACCCTCTGTTGTCTTTTCTTTTGAAATATTGAAAGCCACCGATGAATCCAGGCACAACCGAATTGTTCCTAGTGCCTTTCCGTCAAGAACCGCCCATTCTTCATCCTTCAGAGTCATCAGTTGTTTTGTTTTTCTACCCAACAGTAGGAATGGATCCTTCTGGTACAAATAGTCCTCCATTTTCATCTTCCATAATTGGTAGTTTGGCCGTTAAATTTGTTGACCATAAAATTTCCTTCTTCCGCCATTGCTCCCACTTGAACTAGAAACCCTTCTTTCCTGCGAGTTCACCAACCAAATAGACGTTTGGCTCTGATACCAATTGTTAGAAAAAGAGGATCATATATCAATAACAATAAACAAGATCGAAATATTAAAACATATAAAACATTACAAGAGAGACACCAATATAACGTGGTTCACCCAAGAGGGTCTAGGTACACACAGAAATTGCCAGTCCTTTATTATTATACCATCTAGCAAAATGAAGGGATACAACCTGCAATACACCCATTGCACTTTGTCTTCACTCTCTCACGATCTCTCTCACACAATCACAGATATTGTTTTACAAGCGACTACAATACAATATACATTCGTATTACAATGTCTTCCTTTTATAAAGGGAATACCATGGGAAAATACCATGGGCTGCCCTAAACCATGGGCCCGTAAATCACCCATTATTGACCAAGTCATGAGTCTGAAATTACAACTTTTTACAAGGAATTTTTCCTAAATTTTCGCTACAGAGGCGCTGCCTTCGAACCTCCGCTAGGGGATGTGATCCAAACACGATTGAAATAACATCTCTAAATTAGGAAGATCATGCTCCACAACCAACATTTGTCATAAAAAACTATTTTTTTCTCTTCACATTTTCAATATATCTCCCTATGGTTTTGCAATAAATTGGGAGAGGGAGCACTCATTTGATATGGAATACAATACTACATCCTGCTAGTACCCAAACTACATACTTTAGATGGACCCCGCCCCACCAAAACCAAGGAATACGAGGAATAATTTTTTAATGTATTTCTTATTTTTGGTGGGGTTGGGTCCATCAAAATTATGCAGTGTGTTCTGCATCCAATGAGTACCCATACTGCATACTTTTGATCACACTTTTTAATGTATTCCTCATTTTTGGTGGGACGGGGTCCATTAAAAGTATGCATTGTGGGTACTTGATGCGGAATACAAAGTATGCATTGTGGGTACTTGATGCGGAATTGTATTCCGCATCCAACAAGTGCTCCTACTCAAAATTTGAGTAAAACATAAGGAGATATGTTGAAAATACTAAGGAAAAACATTTTTTCTTTCTTTCTTCCTCCGAAATTCATAAATATCATTTTATAATTTTAACTATTAGTTTATTATTTTCCTTAGGAGGCCGATTTTAGACCCCAAATTTGCTCTAATGACTTAATATTGACATGACCTTGCTAGTTGGGCATGACCAACAACCACTTTTATCATCGGGACTATGTCTCATTGGCATGTCATGATCGAACCCAACCCAAGCACAACTTATACTTACATAATGTTACTATGTTTGTTTCACCATAGGTGATGATGCACCATCACCATCCAACCATAGGAAACCTTTTTATGACTCCCCAAAACCAAGCATAGAACAACTGATTATCTAACATAGAATGATGTTGTCACCCATCAAGTCCAATACTTGATAATACTCGAAGATCATGTCCCCGATATAGGTGTTCAATATCTCTAGGACACACATCAATGTTATTGCCTAAGGATGGTCAACACACCATCCACCACTTTGCTAGATCACATCATCCTCCCTCGAAGCCCACAATCTAGTATCTCATTGATTGTTTACTCCTACTAGGAAAAACATCCTTGGTCCTCCTAGCTAACATAATAACACACTGTCCTAACCATTTCGTGGACACACACGAGTTAGTCACCAAGGCTACCAAAATATAGTCTAGTTGTATACCCTTAGCCAAGTTTAGGATTCAAAAAAAGTGTCCGACAAAATTGAATTAATTTAAATAAAGTGATGGTTACATGTCGAGAAATTTTACCAACTTAACATATATAAAATAGTTATTTTCTATTAACTTAATAATTAACAACAACAACTTTATTTTTTAATGTGTTAGATGTTTTACAAATTTATTTTAATTTAAATAAAAAAATAGATATAAACATATTAAAAAAAATTAAGAATGTTCAAAAGATTGAGGTAAAGATAAAATTATGTTAGTTTATTTTATAGTTATATATATTTATTATATTAGTATAGTTTTTTTTGGGATGAATTTTAACTTTTAGATATAATTCATAAATGTTATAAATGTATACATCTTCCTAGATTGTAAATATAGCATTGAGAAAATGATTAATGGAGGGTGGAAAGTTTATTTTGGTCTTGAAAATAACTGTAAATCCGTCAATCGAGCCATGTGGGATAAAAGGAAATTCCTCTTTAAAACTCTTGTCATCCCTATTATCTTGTATCTTCTGAAGTATGGGGGTGCAACATTTAAAGAGAATCTTAGAGGAAGATTGAGCAAATTTAGAAGCGGTTTATAACTTATAACCTCAAAATTAAAAGCAATATGCCTTATCATATTCTTCTCATAAAAGTGGGTTTTTTTTCCCTTCGAGAGCATGGCTATGACTAGGTACCTAATGTACAAGCATAAGATAAATAATATGGGAAACACGAGACTTACTAAAATTGCTTTAAACTCAAATCAAAACCAACTACTTCTCAAGCGGTGTTGGTGTAAAGATACCATGGCTTGGTTAAACCATTGGGGCATTGACGAAAATGACATTTGGTAGAATATTGATAATGTCAAAAATATTATTACTTATAAGTTTAAAGAGAAATGCTGGTGTGAGGAAAATTTAGTGGTTAAGAGAAAATTAAGATACTATAAGGAGGTCATTAATCATAACTTGGGAGATCAGAAGTATCTCTCGGTAGTAACTAGCTCACAGAAGAAAATTAATATAACCAAGATTAGAGCGAACTCTCATGAACTCCATAGCAAAACAGGGCGTTGGTCTATTCCTAAAACTCCATGGGCGGACAGGGTTTTTCATTTGTGTAATTCTATGAGTGTTGAGGATGAAAATCACTTTCTCTTAGAGTGCCTTGCTTACACCGACATTAAATCTGAGTTTCATAGTATTAGCTACAATACAAACCTTTATAACCTCCTAAATTGTCAAAACTATAGTGAGCTTGGAAAGCTTATTGGAAATCTTTTTTAACGCAGGAACAAGATTTTAAAATAACCCAAGTATTATCCTTCTTAAGATTTGATAAACCAAAGTTGGTCTCAGTAGACATTCGTTATCGTCATCGCCTCCGCAAGATCATAATAAATACAAAGTTCAATGTTTAATGTCAAAACACTATTACAAGGAATTTAGAGAAATTCACTTCCCAAATTTTCATACATATGTATTGTTGTATTTCTTATTTGAATATTTAGATTTTAAGGGTTAGAGAAAGTCACTTTCGAAATTTCTCCTATATGTATTGTTATATTTTTTATTTGAATATTTAGTTTTGAAGTGTTGTATTTATTATTTAAATATTTAATTTTGAAGTGTGATGGGATAAAAATGATACTTTCATGATATTAAAACTTACAATATTCAAAATAATTTATTTTAAATATTAAAATAATATTGAATAATAAATTTAATTAAATAGATTTTAAAGTTCTAAAATATTTGTGAGATTGATGTGATTGTTAAAGTTTATAAACACCTTATTTTCTTTGAAATTATTATTAATAATTAATCATAAAATAATTATGAAATAACCTAGATGCGGTAGCATTAGAGGTGATAGTGTGGCCCAGCTCTTTTCGATACGTGTTTACTATAGGGGACTTCAATGAGGGCTTGTGGTGTCTGTATGAGGATCAATAAAGGTGATAAGAGGGGGCTTGCGGAGGAGGCAATTGACATTTGGGTATGTTGTAGCATAATGAGAAAAGACAGGTGTCTAGATGGTAATCAACGAGTGAGAGGGGAATGACTTCCCATCTATTTGATCGATTTGTATTGAATTTAGACATGACTACTCGATTGGGGCGATATGTCAGTTTTACCATGGTAATTTATGGATTTTATGGGGTGGTTTTAGGTAATATTGGACTCATAGGGCACAATTCACACTTACTTGTTATCTTGGTGGATGAGGCTATTGTGAGTAAAAGGATTTGTGTGTCGTTGGTTACGATGGTTAAGGGAGGGGAAATCTACGTTTCTATGGGTGCCTTAGAAAGAAGAGGGTGTGGCATGATGGAGACCAGGGGCTAAAAGACAAGCAAGGAGGATATGGAGAAGGGTGCACATGAGACGAGAAGGACGATGAGGGAGTAGCTGAAGGCAACTCAAGCGACCTTAATGTTCCAGTCCATGGTCCCCTAAGCAATAAATGAAAAAAATGTTGTGGTAGAAAATGAGTTGTGGGAAGAGCTAGAGGATTCCAAGCCAATTGATGAGATGGAGGCCCTTGCTTATTGGATTCAAAACCCTAATTCTATGCACAAGCGTTTGGATCTGCATGATTGTTCTATGGCCTTGTTTTGGGTTATGAAAGGTCTTCTTGCACGCATCTTGGTGGAACATAGAGCTAAAGAAGATAGCGATGAGGAATTGGTAAGGCTACGGAAGGAGCATTATGTCGATTATTGGTTGATGCACACGAAAATTGACGTGATAATGGGGCACCTTGGCATTTCTTTCATTCCACGATAGGCGATGGATGCGGGTAGATATCGGGTTCTGATGGAGACATAGAAGACGAATAAGCCTCACAATCTCTAGGTTCTGGGTCCTTGAATTTGTTTCTATTCATTGGTGTTTTGTTTCAGTGGGATCTTGGTTATGGTAGCTCTCTAGATAGTATGAATAGAAATAGGAAGATGATAGATAGCTATGGTAGTGATTTGTTGGATGTTAGGTGGTTGAACCTTATGGTATTGATTTTGTCTGTGACTGGAAATTCCTTGTTTTCCCCTATGGGGAGGGGTAATTGTGTTTTTTTGTATTGTTCAGGTTATAAGGTGCGGTCATGGGTGATGTATGTCTGTCATCCTAAAGTATAAAACAACCTAAAGTTTTAAATTTTTTTGAAACTATACTTTTTACATTTTTTTTTCACAACAAGAAGAAAAAAATTTAAACCTTTTCAAACGAAGTAAAACTCCATAGTAGCAAAGAGTCCTTCGCTTAAATTTCAATCCAATACTTTTCATATCTCACATATTTAAACACAATAGATAGAGTAAACACAAGGTAGTAGTAGTAATTTATTACATTAAAATATACATAAAAGCAGAGAACATATACACCAAAGCTAAGAAAGCAAGCACAATGTAAGCTCATAAAATTATTTGGATTAAACAACTTCCAAATCCATTAAGAAAGGCCTAGAAAGTGACATTACTGATTCCATGTCTATATTAGTTAGTTAAACCAATCTTTTATCAATACTCGTACTAGTTTTATATAGGATGGAACCACGAAGTCGTTCTCCATGATTTGCCATTTTCATATTGCATGATGTAGTGATCCATTTTTGAAGTTTTAAAGATCTAAAACTCCTTCATATCAAGGAGTATGATGTACGATTTTCCACTAAATATACTTGATATTTTATTTAAAGATTATAAACTTTTAGATTAGAGATCTAAAACTCCTTCATAGAGATTATAATCTGAAATTTTACTTAAAGATACTCTATAAAGGATACATGTTTGAATGTTTCTTTATGTATAATTTTTGTTTCTTATTTTGGTCTTTTTAGGAAGTATATTTATTTGTGATAAATATTTTTGAATGTTTTTTTGGTTGGCTAATGCGAAGAACCTTTGATTAGCAGGTTTGTCGTTAGCTAAGTTACCATGAACCAGGGGCATCTAAGCCGTCAAAATCACTTGGGGATGACACCCAGCGTGTACCGCACCAACGCTTAACATTGTTGGATTTTTGGTATCCGTGGGATTTGAACTGACAACCTTTCCATTTAGGGGACGTCTTAACCATACCTCGCCACCAAGTGTTCTACATCTCACTGATTGAGTGTTATATAACATTAATTATAATGATCTTTTGCATTTATAATGTATTTTTCTTTTATCTATAAATAAAAAATACACTTTGTTTTTCGTATAAAAAATAAAAAATAATAATTAAAGAAATATTAAAAAATATATATATTAAAAATTTACACCTATATATTCAACCTAATGTTATTTATAAATTATATATATTATTTTAAAAAATAGTGATTTTTTAAATATATAATAATTACGCCGAAGGCGTTTTCCCTATAGAGACGCAGTCTCAAAAGATTCCTCGTCTCCCTGGCCATTGAAATTCCGACATGTGCCCTGTAGCTTCACGAATGATGGATGGACAAGTGTTGTCTGCAAAACATGTGTCGGGTGTTGGCAGGTTCACTAAGTTTTCATCGCATGCTGTCCTGCAGTACTTCCTGGCGTGTTCCCGAAGTGTTGTTCTACGATACTTAGCATAGCATTTAAATTACTGTTGAGCTATGTTTTGTTGTCTTTTCGCGCAGAAGCAGTTTCATACATTCACAGTTGCATGCAATCAATATCGAAGTGTATGTTGTTGACCGATATTTTTACTTTAATTTATAAAGAGAGATGAGAACAATTCAAGAAATTTGGCATTCAAATATATTGGGAAGGTAGATCATTCAAAGATCGATCTTCAACCGATCACAGAACAAGTAAACAACAAAGTCCAAAGCTTATTATTTGTTCTAACTTTTGTGTTCTCAATATCTCTATGCGGGCTTTAGGATCATGAGAGTGCATTCTTCCACTCTGTAGACTGGGATTTGTTTTTCATATATATCTACCAATTTTCCTTCCTGCAAGAACATCCATTAGGGTTGTTTTTCCATCCCCACTCACACCCATTAAACATGTGAGCACGCCAGGCCTGAATGTCCCACTCACACCATGCAATAACTGGAGTCTACTTTCTTCAACTCCTTGTTGCTTCATTTACTGCAAAGTGTACACCAATATTAACTACTGATAAGCTTTAAAATCAAATTATAACAACCATTACAATGAAAGACAAAAAGGATTTACAATATTTGCTTATAGTAATTAATTCAAAGAGATGGGACGATTAACATACCGGGGGCATGTCTACATAGTAATTGACATTGTCAAAGGCCATTGCCAAAGGTTGAAAAGGTAAAACCATTCATTTCTTTCCAGATTCATGAATTGAATCTGAAACACTACTATTTCGTCCTCGTTGTGAACTTGCCCTTGCAGAATCTTCAAAAAATTTACTACATTAATTTTAAAGAATTTTATGGCTAAGTTTTTCCACATATGAAATTGAAAGTTCATCTTCTTCTGCAAAATTTGTTCATGAATCATTCATACCATAAGCTTGAATTTCTTCATGGCTTTCTCCTAACATCGTCTGCATTTGATTTATATTGTTTCTTTGGACAACGCCTGTTTGAGCTGCTTGCTTTTGTTTCAAATCATCTTCAGAAATTAATGCCTGAGGCTTTCCTAGAGCTGGAAAATGGAAAAGTAACATTGTGAATTATATTTTATAAATATGAATTCTTCTCCAAAGGAAAAGTATAATACTTAAATCGGTTCAAACATGTTTAAAAGTTAAAGGTACTCACGATCTAGATAATGCAATGCCAATGTGTAGAGGATGTTAAACAAAATATTGAATCCCACGAGGGCTCCAATAGAAAGCCAATACCAGTAGCTATCAGAAAAAAGCCCGCGAGATTTCATTAACTTGACGCCAACGTTATCACCTAACTGTAACAATTTAAGAAACAAAATCATTCTTTCCTTCTATCAAAGGAGGGATTTTCATTTGCAGATTCATTGAGGCTGTAATTTACTAACCTTTTGCCATCTAGTTGCCAAGAACTCATTTACTGCAATTCCATTTTGAGCATACATGAGAGGAGAAATTCAGTAGCCCCATATCCACCATCCTTTAATATCATCTGCAATGGGCAATCATGAACACCAAACATTAGTAGATATAGCTATTAACTGGCTTGCATAGCTTAACATATTAGATTTGAGATTGAGATTTTGTATACCTCCGGATATGATGAATCCTCCGAGAACGAATATGGTTAAGAGGGAAAATGAACATAAAATTTTAGCCACTATTCGATTGAGTTCCATAGCAGCTATAAAGCGAAAGAGCCCTAAAGACATCTGATGGATTGTGAAGAACATCATAAATTGTCGGAAAAATTTGCAGAGGAATATAATGCTGAAAAAAATAACGCACCTCTTGCAATAAATCTGCAACACCTTTCCTCTCGGGGCATTTAAATCAAAGTTCCTAATCCCGCATCTCGCAATGCAGGTTGCAGGAGCTTGAAATTTATTATTTGCAAGTTTTCCATCCTGCAACCCGCATCTTGAAATTTCGGAAAGCAGGATGAGGGAGAATTTTTGTAAGCATTGTGCGTCATCCCGCAACTCGCATCCCGAAATTTCAGGATGCGAGATGCGGGTGTAGTTTGATAGATTTATTTTGAACTTTGATTTTCTTTTCATCCACTTTCCATAGATACATTTGAATAAACATTTATTTTTATTTCATTGTTTTTTTTTCATTTAATCACGTTCCAAAACAAAATATGTTCTTTGTTCTTTGCTGTTTAAATTTATTGTTCTGTTATTCTCGTTGATGTCATTGTTGTTTTAATGTATGGTCGTTGTAGATGCCACTAAATAAGCCAAGAGAGCTCTGCTTTTGGTTCTTTCCCATGCTTTGCGTAACCATGACACTCTTATTCTCTTACACCTACCGCAACAACGTCGAGGTCATAACTACTCTTGCTGTAATTATGGATTAATGAGCCATGATTTCGAAACATGTTTTACAAATACGTTGACCTAATTTGTTTTGTGTTCAGGAACTGGATATATAAACTCCAAGGATTCCAATGCCTTGGACTCTTTGAAAGAACTTTGCATGCAGTAAAGGCCAGAGGTATATTGCATTGAAACTATGCTCGTTTTCATCTCATTTTTCCCAATTAGATGAATATCACCATAGTTCTATTTCTTCTAAGGATTTTCTAAGGGTTTTGTTTTGCAAACAGGTAGAGGTAGAAGTGATGATTGTAAGTGGAAAGGACAAAGGATCTACAATAGTTGAGCAATCCAAGAAGCGTTCTGTTTCCGTTTTGGTTTTAGGGCAGCCAAAGGGATCAGTCATGACTAGGTAATCAACAAAATTCATGTTTCAGGCTTCAACAATCAAAGTTATGATGACATTGTTCTTCCTTATCCATCGTCCTGATGAATACGATACTATGGGATGCAATGGATCCGGAAGAACACTCCCCAAAATTCATGTTTCAAAATCCGGGAAGCTAACAAATTTCTTTCCAAATCCAGAACTCTGGCCAAAATTCATGTTCCCAAACTTAGAAAACTAACAAATTTCTTTCCAAAAACAGAACTTAGATACTATGGGATGGATCCAAAGAACATTCAACAAAATTCATGTTCCAAAATTGAGAAAACTAACAAAATTCATGTTCCAAAACTGAGAAAACTAACAAATTCCATTGCAATAAGTTTAGGGAATTGTAGCTGATATAATTGAGAGATTATGTGCAGACTACAAGCTATGATAATGGGCAAATCACAAAATTCAGCAGCAGCAGTGGTGGAGTACTGCATTCAAAATTCAGAGTGCACGACTGTAGCACTGAAAAAGAAGAACAAAAAAGAGGGAGGTTACCTCATCAGCACCAAGAAACACAAGAGCTTCTGGCTTAGACTTGGAATAAAACAATGATCCCCACCATAACTAAGTTGATCAATATTACTCCAGCAGCAGCGAGAGCATAAAATCAAATTTGGCAATCTTACCTTGAAGTTGATGACATTGTTTATAATTAAAATCTCTCATTATTCGAAAACTTTTCTTGTACCTTGGAATCACTTGTACTTCAATTAAGAAATTTAGATAAATTTAAAATCACTGAATTACTAATTCCAAAAGATTCAAAAGTTACAATAAATAATCAGAATCCCTGTGAAACATCGTGAGTAGTAAATGTACATTACAAAGAAAAGAGAATGCTATCTTCTAAAATTTTATAAATGATTTTTTATTACAGTTTACAGAACTTATTTTTTATTACATTACTCTAAGAACATGTGCCAATAACACAATTAACATATTCTTTCTCACGGTCAGAATAGATAATGAGTCTAAAAGAATAGATAAGGGTTGTTGGGTTTACCATGATAACTGGAATTTTTTAAAAATTAGTTGGGTGCATTTTTAAGATTTTGTTTAAAAAGTTTGAATGATACAAAACATGGTGAAACAGTGTAAATTCATTTTGAGTTGTATTTTTTTAATTATATATTTTAAATAAAGTGTATTATATTAATAACAAAATATAAAGTGTAAAAATAATTGTATGTTAACTTTATGAGGTTTCTTCCAATGTTATTAAAAAACTTTAAAGACTCATGTTTACACAAATTTTTGTCAAATAAATATGTATTTATTTCGTGGATTTAAGCATTGGTATTTCGTAATGGACATAATGTTACCATTAAAATATGAAACTTTTGCATCATGTTTGTATTGTTTTTTGTTATATTTAGATTATATTAGCATCGTGATGAATGCATTGTGTTGGTATCAAAGTTGCATCATATTTACATTGTATTGGTGTTATATTGGTTTTTTTTATACAAATATATATCAAAGAGTAAAATCATAATTTGTTTGAGATACAACAAAATAAATATAGTAAAATTTAGAATATGTAATATGATACATGGTTTACATATGATTATAAAAAATATAGCTGTAAATAAATAAAAATCTATTTCATGACACTAAGTGTATTTATTTGAAAGTACAACGTTTACATTAAAACATATTACCAGTTTGAAATTACTAAACATATCCAACAAAAAAATTAACAGTTTTGAAAAGAAAAATCCAACAATGAAGTAGCTTAACCTGAATAGTTTTGAAGATGTAGTCAAACGAACTTCTCTTCATAAACAAAAGTTCTCTATCAAAGCAAGCTTTGAAAAGGTCCATTTTATTCAAACCATATTCCTCTGTTGTGAGAGCCATGAGATGTGATTTCTTCTTATCGAGTTAACTCTGAATTCAATGCAGCACCAATGTGAAATGACTAGAATGCATCTGCAAACTCTTTCACTGTAACATAACGGTACGTTTGCCTTCTGTTTGCCCAGTACTGTTGTTGATATTTGAGAGAAGTCACATGTTCAATCGATTCAACACAATAAAATGATATTAATAAGATACTCTCATCTTAATGCAGCAGCGGACAAATAAATTTTTGAAGGAAGACCAAAAAAATAAAGCACCTCCTGCAAGAAATCTGCAACACTTTTCCTCTCGGGGCATTTAAATCAAAGTTCCTAATCCCACATCCCGCAATGCTGTTGCGAGAGCTTGAAATTTATTATTTGCAAGTTTTCCATCCCGCAACTTGCATTCCGAAATTTCGGAATGCGGGATGAGGGAGCATTTTTGTAAGTATTGTGTGTCATCCCGCAACCCGCATCCTGAAATTTGGAGATGCGGGATGCAAGTGTAGTTTGATAGATTTATTTTGAACTTTGATTTTTTTTTCATCCACTTTCTGTAAATACATTTGAATAAACATTTATTTTTATTTCATTTAATCAGGAATGAAATATGTTCTTTGTTCTTTGTTGTTTAAATTTATTGTTCTCGTTGATTTTTAAAATGTATTTTAATATTATTTGTTTAACTATCATGCATTTTTAAATTGATTTATCAAATACCCATATATATTACTATAATTTATTTTTATTTCATTGTTTTTTTTTTATTTAATCACGTTCCATAACATAATATGTTCTTTGTTCTTTGTTGTTTAAATTTGTTGTTCTCGTTGATTTGAGTGTATTTCCTATTGTTATTTCATTGGTCGATAAACAAAACAAAGATCCAAAATAAAAAAAAAATGTAATTTAATTTATTCAAATGCATTTACGAAAAGTGGATGAAAAAAAAATCAAAGTTCTGATTTCCGGCAATGCCCAAATCGGAAAAGTCTTTATCTCATAATTTTTTAATCTTATTTCCCAATTTCCGCTTTCCGAATTGCGGAATGCGAAAATCGGAACTTTGTTATTTTTTATCCACTTTTCGTAAATACATTTGAATAAATAACATTTGAACTAAAATGCATTTTTAAATACATTTCTTAATTAAAATGTTTATTCAAATGTATTTACGGAAAGTGGATGAAAAAACAAATCAAAGTTCCGAATCCCGCATCCCGCAATGCGGGTTGCGGGAGCTTGAAATTTATTATTTGCAAGTTTTTCATCCCGCAACAAAGTCCTAAGCTTATTATTTGTTCTAAATTTTGTGTTTCTCAATCTCTCTATGCAGGCTTTAGGATCATGAGCTTGCATTCTTCAACTCTGCAGGCTAGCCTTTGTTTTTCATATATATATAAAAGGTGACTTTTTATTTTATAGAGAATCAAAGTTACATAATTTTTTCTTAACATAAATCTTTTTTTTTTTTTTTTTTAAACTAAAACAGAGGATTAGATTAAAAGGGCCGGCAAAACAGCTGCCGTGAGCTGATACAAAGCATAGCAGAAAATCGATATCCCAAAGATAAACTTTGATCGAGAGAGGCACAACGGCCTTATTATAGTTATTTAACATAGTAGTTCAGAGAGCGGCAGAGGAATAGAGCGGGAACAAAATTCCATTTCTTCATTTCAAATCCAGTTTTTCCACAGCATTCGCCAGAGCAGCGAGACGCTTGCCGAAGTCGCCATGAACGTTTGCTTCATCTTTAAATCCTGTGCGCACCTCGGCCTTGAAACCTTTCATTTTCGCAGCTGAAGCAGCATGATCTTCTCTTAACTTCCTTAAATCGGCGTTCAGCAAGTCCCAGGATTTGTTCGCAGCCTTATTGGAGTCTTCCAGAGTCTTCTCAAAGCCAGACATGCGTCCACGGATTCTCCCCAGTGCTGATTCTAGTTCTTGGAGTTGAGCTTCCACAGACAGACTTGATGAGGAGGAACTATCCGATGCCATAGAGACGAGGGGTCGCTTCTGGAGCACGCAACAGACCTGAAACTTAACCTTCAGCGCAGTTTCAGCAAAAGGAACAAAGGCAGAGCACATCAAGGCGAAGGAGGCAGGAAATAAAAGCAGCTCAGGGAACCATTCGGTCTCAGACAGCATGAGAGCAGAATCGTAGGCCAGAGATTTCCTCTGCAGAGCCAGACATTGGACGGGAATCTAGGTACATCAAAGATCTGCCAGGCGAATGAGGATGCTTGATCCTGCTAGGGGACGTCCCATCTTAACTCAATACCATCCATATGCAGGATTCCTGTGCATAAACGTGCTCCTTCATTCGCTGCTTTATCTGCCATAGAGTTCAGATTTCTAAGAATGTGATAGAAATTAATTGAGTGGAAATTTTTACAAAGCGTCCTAATTCTTTTCATAATTTGAGCTAACTGCACATTGGAGGGTCGTTTCTTATTGGAGATGGCCTGGATTAGTAGCCTAGAGTCCCCGAACACCAGAAGATTTGCAATACCTTTGGTCCTATCAATTCTCAAGCCTTGAAAAAGCCCGCAGAACTCAGCCTTATTATTTGTCCCATTTCCTAGACCCCAGGCGTAGGAGCTGATCAGTTTGCCATTCGCTTCAGTAATAACTCCGCCACAACCGGAAAGCCCCGGATTTCCCTTTGCTGCTCCATCAAAGAAGAGACAGATAGCATTCCTTGCAAGTTTCCAACTGTTGAAGGTGTCCTCATCTAACCTAATTTCCCAATTAGCTAAGAGAGCTTTTGATGGTGTTCTGTTGTGATGATTGGGGACAAACTGGGCAAGCCAATGTGATTCTTCGGGCTTGAGAGGCACAGTGTTAGCTAGGGAGGAGTTCTGTTCCAGTGCTTCCCCAACAATAGCTCTTGCTTGAGCTGCTACTCTGGAAGGGTGACTTTCCTTCCCCCTGAAGATTCGACTATTCCTTTCCGTCCATATTTTCCAACAAATGGCTTTAAGGATCCAGTTCCAGGCTGCTTGAAGGAGAGGTTTCTTGGACATCAAGAAAGGGGAGAGTTGCTTCCAGCTTGAGAGGAGATCTTGGATAGAGGTTGGGCAATTTATGCTCGGGCTAATCCTCAAGGCCTGAATCCAGACTTCTTTGGAGAAATTGCAGCCAGTGATGAGGTGATCCGAAGTTTCAGTCTCCATTTTGCACAACGAGCATCTAGAGGGGCCTTCCATCCCTCGTTTCTTGAGAATTTCTCCAGTAAGGATACTGTTGTGAGCCATAGTCCAGCAGAACATGTCTATTTTTGGAATGAAGCCTTTTTCCCACAGGAGTTTCCAGATTGCAGGATTGGGAGCAGCGCCAGGGGCAGCCTGAAACTTCTTGTATCCTTCAGCAGAGGAATAATTTCCTGAATTACTCCCCCATCCTCTTTTGTCTCGAGTTCCTTCCTTGATGGGAGATTTTCCTTGGAGGAGGACTGAGAGCAGATCAGACTCGGCAGCAAGGTCTGGAGGGGGGTTGCCTAGGTCCCACCCTATCCAATTGTTATCTTCCCACTGAGATAGGTCCGAGAGCGAGATGATGCCTTTGTTTAACAGCCAGCTTCTGAGTTGCTCCACTTCCCTGCAAGATCCAAGAGGGGCATCTCCCATGATTGAGTCGTCCCATACTCTTATAGTTTTACCATCACCCGGGATCCAGTAAAGGTTACTTCGGAAAGGTTCTAGAACTTTCAGGCACATCTTATAGATTGGGGATCCATTTTTGCTTGGGGGTGGCATATCCAAGCATCTTTTTCTTGGGCCGGGAAAGTATTTCTTCCTTAGAGATTTCTTGCTCCAACTGTCTTTTCCAGTTACAATTTGCCAGAGAAGTTTAGCTCCTAGAGCCAGGTTTTGAGAGGAGAGACTTCTCACTTGCAGCCCTCCTTCATAACGAGGTTTTTGTATCTTTTTCCAGCTAATCAGATGGAATTTCTTCTCATTCCCCTTGCCTCCTTCCCACATAAATTTTCGAAGCATACTTTCCATTTTGTGAATGACCAAAGCAGGAGCAAGCATGATGGACGATTGGTAAATAGGCATGCTATTAAGGACAGCTTTTAAAAGAACGGTTTTACCTGCAATATTGAGCCAATTAGAGCCCCAACTTTGGATTTTTGATTTGATTTTATCTATGATGTTATCCCAGTTTGCTGATTTGAGTTTGATTTTGCAGATGGGGATGCCAAGGTAGGGGAAGGTCTCCCAGTTAGCTGTGCCATCCATTTCAAGAATTCTGGTTATTCCTCGGAGCTCTATTGCTGAACAGTTCCAGCTGTAGATATTGCTTTTATGGAAGTTGATTTTGCTTCCAGACACCGACTTGTAAATTTCCAGTTCATTCTTAAAGTATTCGGCAGAATGAGAGCTCGCTCCTCCTAATAACAAGGTGTCGTCTGCAAATTGAGCATGGTTTATGCTTCGGACACCATGCACTATTCGGAGACCAGGCAACAATTGGGATTCCTGGCAGAGGTTGAGCTGAAAGCTGAGAACTGAGGCTTGAATAGCGTAAAGAAGAGGGGACAGCGAGCAGCCTTGCCTGAGACCTCTTGTTGCTTTGAAGAAGCCCGTAGGTCTCCCATTAACTAGAGGGCTAATCCAAGGAGAGTCTACACAGCCTTTTATCCAGTTTATAACGGTGGAGGAGAAGCCAAATTTGGCCATAACAGCATACAGAAATTCATGCTTGACCCGATCAAAAGCATTAGCTAAATCAAGTTTGATGATCATACCTTTCTCCTTATGCTGGCAGCTGGAATGAATAGCTTCTTGGACGAGAATGATGTTGTCCAAAATTTTCCTTCCCTTAATGAATCCACCCTGATTATCAGGAATAATTTTGGGCAGAATCCTTTTAAGTCTGGAGGCAATGATCTTGGTGATGATCTTATACCCTGTGTTGCACAAGGAGATCGGTCTGAAGCGGTTGAAGTTATTGGCACCTTTTTCCTTCGGTATCAGAGCTAGAAAAGAAGAATTGGTGCTTCCTCCCAGCCTATTAACTAACTGAGAGTGCCGAACCATTTTTAGGAGATCATACTTTATAATCGACCAGCAGCTGGTGAAGAATCTAGTGGTGAAACCGTCAGGGCCAGGCGCACTGTCCGGTTTCAAAATCGAAAGGATCTCTTTAAGTTCATTCATAGAAACCGGATAAGTGAGGAGATTGTTGTCTTCCTGTTTAATGAGGTTTGGGATAAGGTCAAAAGGGTGGGCGTTGGTGTCAATAGGATCCTCAATGGGGGCTGTGTATAACTCCTTGAAGGAAGCATGGGCAGCTTGCTTGATGCCCTCAAAGTCTTTGATAAGGACTCCATTGTAGTTGATTTCAGAGACAGCATTGTGGTTTTTCCGAGCCTCAGCCTGCTTGTGGAAATACTTAGTATTTTTATCTCCACTCATGAGCCAAAGATTTCGGGATTTCTGCCTCCAATATTCCTCTTCCATCCTACATGCTGAGAAGAAGGATTTCTGGAGCTCCTCTTCCTTTCTTAGCATGCAGTCAGTTATATCTGAGACATCCATGAGGCATTGGTGATCTTCCAATTCAGCTTGTGCAGCATTTCTTTTTGAGGAGGGCGTGACAAGGAGTTTTGCCCATTTTTTCA
The DNA here is from genome assembly GCA_001517045.1 of Pseudotsuga menziesii. Classification (NCBI taxonomy): domain Eukaryota; kingdom Viridiplantae; phylum Streptophyta; class Pinopsida; order Pinales; family Pinaceae; genus Pseudotsuga; species Pseudotsuga menziesii. The sequence goes on from LPNX010586497.1 coordinate 151,659, forward strand.
GATCTGTTTTAAGTCTTTTTAGCTTGGATTCCCAAATGAAGGAAGGGGAACCTTTAATAGGAGTGGCCCAGGAATCAGTGACAACTTGAAGAAAATCCTCCTGCTGGATCCAAAGGGGGCTGAAGCGGAAAGGGATTGGACCGAGGTTAGGGGCGAGAGACAGGTCTAGAAGGATGGGATTATGATCCGATGTACAGTGAGGGAGGATTTTGGAGGAGGCTAAAAGACCGAGGGTGAGAAAGGAGGAGTGGACTAGGAACCTGTCAAGCCGGGCAGCTACATGACCCGGTCCAACTCTCTTATTCGTCTAAGTGAACTTCCCTCTAGCTGGTTTTATGTCTAGAAAATCCCAGCCAAGGATAATATCCTCCACCCATTCCCTCGAGGGATCCCTGACCAGCGAGCCACCTTTTTTCTCACTTGAGGCCAGAGTAACATTCAGATCGCCAGCCACAATAATATTATCAAGACGCTGATGATTGAGAAAGGATTCTAGGTTATTACAGCAGTCTTTTTTTTCGATTGCAGAACAGGTACATAGAGATTGAAGAGACTTACCGAATGCCCCGAGGGTTTGTGGAAGAGTTTAGTAAAGATCCAGTGGAGCTCACGGACTTCAGCTTCAAGAGTATAGAGATTGGAGTCCCAGAAGGTTGCAATACCTCCAGAGGCTCCTCTAGAGTTGATGGCAGTCCTGGTGCCTTTTTTCCAGAACTTTTCCCCAGCTTGGAGGGCAGCAGCTTCCTCCATTTTTGTTTCCTGGACAAGCAGAATCTCAGGGTTGTGAATTCGGACCAGATCTTTCATTGCTTCTTCTTTTGATGAAGACCCTAATCCTCTGCAATTCCAGGAGATGTAGTGCATTAATAACAGTGGGGGGAGGTGGCCCCTTTTGAGGCCGGACCGGTTCCTTTCTTCGATCTGGTGTTCATGATACCTTTCAGTGTTCTTTGTGAGCCTTCAAGGATCGCTAAGTAGGAAGCTTCTTCCCTCTGCTTCTTTTTTGACTTTCGGCCTCTTGGATTTTTGAAGGGAACCGACGGTAGACTACTTGAGGAGTCCCCTTCATCCGATTCTTCATCTTGATCAGTTTCTAGCAGAAGAGGATCCACACTGGAGTCTTTGAGAGGGATAGATGGGTCAGTAGGGGAGGCTCCCCTTGGGTGAGGAATTTCCCCCATTTCCAACAGCTCTTCAATATGGGACGCGGCCTCTTTTCCTTTATGTGGATTGTTGGTCTAATTTTCTGCAGGATCGCAGGCTTTTTCTGGATCTTCTTCCTGAATGACGATTGGGGTTGATTTGATGGCTTCCTGGAAGGAAGAGCTCGAAGGCAGATTTTGCATGTTACTTCCTGTCTTTTTTTCATGATTTTTGTTGCCAGATTTGCCCTTTTTAACTTTTTGCCAACCTTCATCTTCATCGTGGACTTGGATTTGAGGACAGTTTCTCTGGAAATGTCCATGCTCGTGACAATGCCGGCACTTGAACGGGAGCTGCTCGTAATCCAACTTTTGGTAATGATGCCAGTCTCCGACTTTCAGCTTAACTGCTTCAGGTAGCCCGGCTTCCAGATCAACCTCCACACAAATCCTGGTGCAGGAGTACTGACCTTTGTTCTCCGCTTTGTCTATGTATCTCCCCAGGGCATTCCCCAATTTTTCAAGGGTTTGTGAGTTCCAGCAATGAATTGGGAGATTTGGTACCCTTACCCACACTGGCACTTCCTTTGGGACATCTACTTCAGCATTGAAGTCTGGGGTCCATTTGTTGAGGTACAGCCCTTGGGTCCCCATGAAGTACGGATCGTTTCTAAAGATGAGGTCCCGATCTTCTTTGGAAATGAATTCAAAGATGAAGAATCCTCTTCCAACCGGGTAACAGGTAACACTATTCTTGAGTTGAGGTCGCCAGTTCCTTTGGATCCAATCGTCAGTGGTTTTAGTAGAGGGCCAAAGCCCCATGAACTGCCCAACCAGACCTCATTCAGCTAGGGCTAGGGCGATCTTGATAGGCTGATCGGTCGGGAGATCGATTTCCGGGACAGCATCCAGTTTCTTGATAAATTTTGGAATGGAGGGGGCAGCTGGTTTGAAGTCCGGAGCAGAAAGCAGGCGTCTGAAGGCTTCCTCGACAGAGAGAGGCGAGGAAGGAGAGTGCCCTCCCCCAGACGCAGCCATGGAGGCGGCCAGAGCGCTTGAAATCCTAGGCGACTGTAAAAAACGCAGCCTCAGAGCATGCGAGCCAACGAAAAAGTTTTTGCAAATAAAGTTATTATTCCAACATAAATCTTTTGTTGTTGTAATAATGTATTTTTCTATTTAAAAAATACAATCTTCCAAACATAAATAGAGTTTCCGCAGTTCGAAAAGGAGAGAGAGAGAGAGAGAGAGAGAGAGAGAGAGAGAGAGAGAGAGAGAGA
>LPNX010586497.1:154295-236747 GCA_001517045.1 Pseudotsuga menziesii
TTCTCAAATCGGGGGTGTCATTGATGTATTTAGTCATGAATGTCTTGAGGTAAAACCTTAGTTGTAACTCGGGTTAGTAGTACCTAGAAAAGTATTATTAAAATGTAATTTCCAAATTCCCAAGGTAAGTCAGAAAGGTTCAGTTGCGGAAAGACTCAATATTTTTACACTCTCGGCATTCCTTTGCACGTCTTGGTGCAAATGCTAGTTATTTATTATTTTAAAAAATAGTAATTTTTTAAATATATAATAATTATATATTATTTATTATATTAAAATTAAAGTGAATATTTGTTTGGTCTTTCTGCTTTTTAAAATTGTTATTATTGATTAGAATGTATTAGAAAAAACACGTGAAGGCATGATCTTATATTTGTACAAATAAAGATCGAAATAACTGAATATGAGTAAATCCTACTACCATTATGTTGAGGTTTTGATTCTAATACTGGTGTTGGGGTTAAACATTTTGAGACTTTCTTTCAGGAAGAAAAAAATCTTTCTCTAGATTGTAATTTTTTTTGTTTACATATGTTTATGTTGAGGAGAATGACGATCTTATGGCCTTTGTTACTATTCTAGAGTTTCAAGCTATTTTAGCCCTTTGTAAAAATGATAAAAGCCCGGGTCCAGATGGGATTCCTCTTGAGGTTTATAGGACTTTGTTTGATGTTTTGGGAGCTGACTTATTACAGGTGGTTGATGATTTCCGAAGTTGTGGGAATATTCCTGATGTCTTTAATTCTACCTTGATTGCTTTAATTCCTAAATCTGATTCCCCAAAATATTTTGAGGATTTCTGACCTCTCAAGTCTGGAAATTCAAGTGTCCTCTCAAGTCAAAGATTTTTTTGTTGGTTTTTACTTTCAAATAAGGCTTTAAATTGGGATAACCTTTGCAGGAAAGGTTGGGAAGGACCTGGTAGATGCTATTTATGTAAGGAGTTTGGTGAGTCAAATGTTCACTTGGGGGTGGATTATTCTTATACTAAATGTGTTTGGATAGAACGTGAATCTAAATTGCAGTTGAGAAATCTTTGGGTGGGTGATTTTGTGGAACATTGTCTTAAGACTTGGTGTTCTACTAAGGATTTGATGGACATTGTATCTTTGCCTCTTATTGTTTTATGGTTTACCTAGAAGGCTAGAAATCAGTGTTGTTTTGAATATTATCTTCCTTTGCCTATTTAGGTTTCTATTAAGAGTTTGGGAGTCCTGAGAGCTATTCCTTAGGATCTTATTTTTATCAAAACTAGATTGATGGTTGAGGAAACTATTGATAAAACATATCCATGGGAGTTTTTTGATGGATCATCTCTTGGTGATCCTAGAATTTGTGGAGCTGGTGGTCTTATTTTGTTTTATGAGGATCATTTTGTCACTTTTAAGGCTGGATTAGGTTGTGGAACTAATAATTTTGCAGAACTTCTTGGTTTAAAATTATTACTTAGGTTGGAACTAGACTTACATATTACTAAGCTACAGGTATTTGGTGATTCACAGATTATCATAAATTGGGTAACTCGTAAGTCCATAATACATAATATTCAACTCTCTTCTTTATTAATTGAAGTCATTCATTTTTCTGAGCTAATGGAATCTTTGTTGTTTAAGCATATGTACATGGAAATAAATTATGTGGATGATGAATTAGCTAAAGTTGGTACTTATGTTCAGAAAGGATTTTGGCATACTGTTGATCATAATATTTCTGAGAATACTGAGTCTATTCTGCCTTTCTAGGTTGGGTCTATCCTTGACAGATTGTGGATAATTTTTGGTGTTGGAATATATATGCCATTTTTGGTATATTTTGGATTGGGTAAAAAACATTTTGTTTTTTGATGGCTCCTTTGTATATGACAGTTGTTCATACAAAATTACAGATGCTTACAGGCTTAGATTTCCTTTATAGTGTAGATATGCTTATAGATTATGATTATTTCTGGCTTGATGTAGCATCTTCTTATTTGAAGATTGATCTATGTTTATACTTGAAAATCCTTTAAAGATTTTGGTTAATGGTCAATACCGAACAGGTTTAGATTCATTTGAAAAATGTAACCTCTTACTTATAAATGAAAGATTATGATTTTTTTTCTATGGAAAAAAATGTCTAAATTCACGAACTAAAATAATTGAGCGCATGAAAATTGAATATGAAATACTATCATCATTGAATCTAAATTCAAGGAGGAAAATAATTAAGTACACAAAATGATTCATGCTAGTTAAACTTATTTAATTTATATACTATTTAAATATTTTACATTAAAGTGATTAGTAAAAATATTTATTAGAAATTAAAAAAGTGAAACTAAAATTAAATTAAAAGTTTTAAAATAAATTTGGTTGCGGCGAGGACGAGGATGAGGACAACGATTTTGGTCTATCGGACTTTAAGAAGGATAATACTTGGGTTACTTTAAAATCTTGTTCATATGCTGAAAAAGCTTGCCAAGAAGATTTCCAAGCTCACTATAGTTTTGGCAAGTTAGAAGGTTATAAAGGTTTGTATTGTAGCAAATACTACGGAACTCATATCTAATGTGGGTGTAAGTAAGACACTAAGAGAAAGTGATTTTCATCTTCAACGCTCATAGACTCACACAGATGGCAAACCTTTTCTGCCCATGGAGTTTTAGGAATAGACCAACACCCTGTTTGGCTATGGAGTTCATTCTAATCTTGACTATATTAATTTTATTTAGAGCTAGTTACTACCGAGAGATACTTCTGATCTTCAAAATTATGATTAATAACCTCCTTATAGGATCTTAATTTTCTCTTAACCACTAAATTTTCCTCACACCACAATTTCTCTTTAAACTTATAAGTAAAAATATTTTTGACATTATCAATGTTATGCAAAATGTCGTTTTCATCAATGCCCCAATGGTTTATCCAAGCCATGGTATCTTTACCCTAGCACTGCTTGAGGCGTAGTTGGTTTTGACTTGAGTTTAAATCACTTTTAGGAAGTCTCTCGTTTTCCATGTTATTTATTTTATGCTTGTACATCAGGTACCTAATGGTCATAGCCATGCTCTTGATGGGGGAAAGACCCACTTCCATGAGGAGAATATGATAAGGCGTATTGCTTTTAATTTTGGGGTTATAAGTTATAAACCGCTTCTGGATTTGCTCAATCTTCGTCCAAGATTCTCTAGAAATGTTGCACCCGCCATAGGTCACAACCATATAAGATAACAGGGATGACACGAGATTGAAAGAGGAAATTCTTTTTATCCTGCATGACTAGATTGGTTGATTTCCAGTTATTTTCAAGACCAAAATAAGCTTCCACCCTCCATTAATCATTTTCTCAATGCTATAGTTTCAATTGAGCTTGCGATGAGTATCAATTCCGAGATACGTGTAAGAAGTCACTTCCTCTAGATTTATATTATCATAAATAAAATTTGATAGGCGTCTTTCATAGATTTTATAATCATGTTTTTTGTCTTATCATACCTATGTTAGAGAAAAAATCTTTAAGAATTCTTAATTGCTTATCGAGATCACTTCCTCTAGATTTATATTATCATAAATAAAATTTGATAGGTGTCTTTCATAGATTTTATAATCATGGTTTTTGTCTGATCATACCTATGTTAGAGAAAAAATCTTTAAGAATTCTTAATTGCTTATCGAGATTAAAAGGACCCCTTGCCATATGAACAATATTCCAGCTAAAATTGTACCATCCTTCTTCTAAACACCTTTTTAATAAAAACTTAACAATAAAATTAAATTTAAATTAACAAATTATCTCATATTTAAGAGTAAAGATTTAAAGTTAAAATTTTATAATTGAGTTTTTAAATAATTTTATTTCATGAAAAATGATTGTTCAAAAAGGAAAAAGAGGAGATAAAAATATAATCGTTTAAGTAAAAAAAAGGAAAAAGAGGAGATAAAAATATAATCGTTTAAGTAAAAAAAAAGGAAAAAGAGGAGATATCATTCCCATTAATAAATTAAAAAGAAATCAACTTTAATAATTTGATTGAATGTTAATGATTAATGAATGATTATAGGAAAGATTCTAACAACTTTAAAAAAAATTGATATGATTAAATTATTAAAAGAAATTAAAATAATGAAAAAATGTTTCAATTTTTTTTTAACTTAATATTTAATAATTAATTTTTTGAATATAAATTCTAACACATCGAGTTTCTAGTACATAGATTTATATAAGTAAATAAAAAATTAATTATTTATTAATAAATTTAATATAATTGTGTTCATTAACCTTATTTGATTTATTCTTGCATGGAGAGGCCATCACCATATTAAATGCTTTTGTCTAGTCCCAACACATTGAACTGTGATACATAAATTTATTAAACTTAATTACTAAATAAAAAATTAATTATTTACGAATAATTTAATATAAATTCCAAAATATACATGTGTTCATTAACATTATTTGATTTATTGTTACATGCCTTTGTCACCATATTAAATGCCTTTGTCCCCTAGCAATACATTGAACTGTTTCTACTACATAGATTGTTAAATTTAAAGGTGTAATTTTTTTTTTACATTTTAATTTTAAAGATATTTTTTTCTTATGTATGTAAGTTTAAAAATAATAATAATTATATACTAGTTTGGATCCATTTTAAATTGAGATATAAATATGGAGAGATCTATTTTTTGAGATGTAAACTTTTTAATTTTATATGTTGATATGCATTTTTTAATTATTTTTTATTATGTTTTAAATTTTGTTTTTATAAATCAACATGCATTTTTTTAATTATTTAATAAAATTTAATTTTGAAAAATTTATATTAACATCTTTCTCTAATTGAATTGTAAAACATCTAAAAACAATAATATTTTCTCCTTAAAATGCTTTTTCTTTTTATTAATATAACTTTTAAATAAAAATATTAAATTAAAAAAACATTAAACTAATAAAAATAAACTTATGAGTGAAAGTGCGATGATCTCCCATTCAAAATTGTTTTTAAAAGATAATCTTCTCAAAATAAGTGTGCATAAATTGTTTTTTCATAATAAGATCGAGCAAAACCCATTCAATATTTGAGCATGAACTACATTATGTATTGATATTCATAACCTGAACTACATTATGCATTGATATTCATAACTTTGTAGAAAGACATTTTTAAAGTAAAATAGATAATTCTTTTATTTTTAATTATTGTTATTTGGATTATTTATAAAATTTCATGAAATGGAATGAGAAAATATTGTAATTATAAAGTAATATAAATTAGTTCAAAGATGGAAGCTTAAGAGAGGTGTAATTTATGTTCAATTATAAGAGCTTATTATAAAGAGATTGAAAATGAATATGACTTTTTTTTTGTTGAAAAAAAAGAAGACTATTTTCTATTAAAAAAATTTCGTAAAGGATGAGAACAGAGGCACGAAGCCTAACAAAGGAGCAAAAAATAGACGAGAATATGACATTTCATAAATATAAGTATAAAGAGACAAAAACTTTTAACTTTAAAAGATGAAGGCTCAAAAGGATTTGTGGTCCTCTACTTGGTGAGGGCACAACTTTTCATATAATCTTCCTTTATGATGCTAAAAAACTCATTGGATTTAAGAATTAATCAAGAATAACAACCATTAACTATGGCCATGGTATGCCATGACAAAGCCAAGGCAAACTTTTAGATTGGCAAAAATAAACATCATTTATGGCCTCAAAATAACGTAAAAAATTTGAGACCTGAAAAAACCATAAAAATGTCAAAAATATAGAAAAGAGGTGTTGATAGAACAAGTAAATGGCTACCATATCTACCTAAATCACATTTGTAAAAGATAGCCTTGTTTTTTATAGAACAAGTAAATAGCCACCATATCTACTTGAATCACATTTGTAAAAGATAGCCTACCCTATCTACCTGAATCGCATTTGCAAAAAATAGCCTTGTTGATGATAGAACAAGTAAATAGCCACCATATCTCCCTGAATGGTGAATCACATTTGTAAAAGATAACCTATACCGGAAATGAAATTTTGACTTAGAATCACACACTCAAAGGCTCTGCTGTTCCTTTTAAGGATACAAAATTCTATAGCCACATCACCTCCTTTACACCAATCAAATGGTGAATAATTAATTTTAAAAAAAAAACAAAAGTTTTTTATAATAATTAATTTAAAAAAAAAGAAATCAAAGTTTTTTAATTTAAAAAAAAAATCAAAGTTCTTTAATAATATGAAAAAATTAAAATCTTTAAAAATAAATTATAGGTAATAGCCATCAGTATATATTATATATTCCGAGAAGGAACTGCTTTTTTCGACTGAAAAAAGAAAATCATATCGTCCTCGCATGCCTTAAATCAATCATTTTTTATAAGAAAAAAAATGTATCCTATGGTCCTTGAAGACTTCAATCAATCAATTTGGTTATAAAGGTAGCAACTGTGGAAAAAAGCCGTCTTCAAATTTTGATACAAATACCCATCCTATGGGTCCCGCCGGTCTTCAATCAATCAATTTGGTTGCAAAGGTCGTAGAGTTTAAAACACTTCATTAAATTTGTCTTCGTCTGTATAATGACTTTTGGTTTCAAACAATAGAGCATAATAAAACTTTATACGATAAATATTAAAATTTAATATGCATGTAATAAATGCTCGATCCGTACACAATTTATTCCCATTGACCATAATAAAAGTTTATAAGTTGATAGGATAAACATTAGAATTCATGGCCATACTTATCCCAATTAAAAAATTACAAAATATTATAATTATGGTATTTAAAATAATAATATTATTTGTATAGTTAAATATAACTTTATATTAGTTTTAGATTAACGATCGATACTTTATGTGCGTTTTTATCAAAGAACTTATTCAATTCAAAAGAATGTTAGTACATCATGATTTTTATGTATAGTTAAATATAACTTTATATTAGTTTTAGATTAACGATCCATACTTTATGTGCGTTTTTATCAAAGAACTTATTCAATTCAAAAGAATGTTAGTGTACATCATGATTTTTATGTATAAAGATAGTGGTTTTGGTATTAATATAATGTTAACATACTTATCCCAATTAAAATATTACAAAATATTATAATAATAATTATTATAGGGGTAATTTAACAATGTGTTGAATATTATGGAGTAGTGTAACTCTTCCAAGATTTCGTCCGGAGAGTCAGACTACTCCGGCAATGCTCCTTCCTCGACAACCCCGCTGTCGAACTCGGGACTCATTCCTCCGGCAAATGCAACTCCGTTTCCGTTTCAATCAAGTGCGAGGTTCAAGGAGAATCCACCCACAGCCCACTTGAAGATCTTTGTCCGCACAGGTATAATCTCCCTTTCCAGTGGATGGATTCAAACGAAAACCATCCCGCCATATCGTAGTCCTCTTTTCATCTCCTAACTACTCAGCCACTTCTCCTCTTGTTCCTAATTTCTTTTGCATCTGCCTGCGGTGTGTTCTCAATATCTTGTGCCTCTGCGATGTGAGGAGTATATTTGATCGATTCAACCATGTTCATAGCTGGGCTTTTTTTTATGATGGATGGATTCAAACGAAAACCATCCCGCCATATCGTAGTCCTCTTTTCATCTCCTAACTACTCAGCCACTTCTCCTCCTGTTCCTAATTTCTTTTGCATCTGCCTGCGGTGTGTTCTCAATATCTTGTGCCTCTGCGATGTGAGGAGTATATTTGATCGATTCAACCATGTTCATAGCTGGGCTTTTTTTTATGATGTTTGAGTAGCAAAGACGCTTGAGGGGATCTTCTATGATGTTTCTTGGAATCCACGGCGTTGAAAGTTGAAACCTTCAGCCTATCTTATCCGTTGCCTTCTAAATTCAATTCAATCTCGCCAATGTCAGCATCAACCCCAGAAAATTTCAAGAAGATTTGGCCCATCTTCTCTATGGTTTCATCTGTGTTGTGTCTGGTTATTTTATTTTGTTGTAATAGTACATTATGCAAAGAGGATTAACCATCTCTGTAATGGTAATATCGCATTGATCTTGGCTGAACAATACCTCCAGGAAGGGGACTCTGATGCAACAAGGACAGTTAAGGTTCATACCAGGGATGGAAAGGGCTCCACTTTCTCAGTTTGCGGAAGAAGTAGGGCTAAATGAGTGATCAACTGCAAGTAGTTGTTGTTTCAGTGAGCATCACCGGTTTGTCTTTTTTCTTTTCTTATTTACAGTTCTGGGGGTTTATAAACTCCCGTAACTAGCCTCAAGACTGCCATCAACGCTTCACATACTTAATTTTGCATACTAAAATATCTTCTATTTATATGTTATTTACTCACTTTTTAAAGTAACAGTTTGACAGAATTTTCTGAATTTGCCATTGTTGGTTGCATTGGGATTAAGCTCGCTCTTGTGTCTTCTGCAAAACTCTGTGTTACTTCTCTTTCAATCTTGGTCTTTTAAATTGCTGCCATGTGATGTCTACGGCTACTCAATTCAAAGCGAAATGGATTATTTTACTAATTGCACACTGATGGTGATTACGGTCTTTTGATCCGTGATTAAAAATAGGCTGATATGATGCACCTCTTCCGCATATATTCCAAAAATATTCGTCGTACACGCACATTGAGCGGTGAATTTATGAACTCTAATATATTTCCTCTTCCGCATATATTTCCAAAACTTACATCTCAGAATTTCTTTTTTAATCATAAACTCTAATATTTGTCCACAAATATCAAATATTTAAAAAAAATAACTTAAAACACGAAAATAGCGATTTCATCTAGAATACTTAAAAAAAAACTTGAGACTAAGCATTTTGATCATTCCGAAAGCTTCTCAGTTTCAAACTTTCATGTCCACAGAAATCATATGTTACCAATAAAAAAATCTATGCATTTGAATCATAATTTTACCACATAATGCAGGATTTTAGTGAAATAATTGGATAATGCAGGATTTTAGTGAAATAATTGGGTAAGCTGTGAAATAATCCGTCACATGTAAAACTAAAGGATTTTAGTGAAATAATCTAGTTTTATTTCAATTGGAATTGGGTAGCGGATAAGTTTATAATTTTTTATTATTATTTTAAATAAAATGAATGATAAATTTAAACCTGCGTAGATCCAAATCCTAGGCTCTATTAAGCGTCGAGATGGATCAAATCTCTCAAGGTGCAAACCTCTTCTTAGATATCCATTGATTTGATTCAAACCAAAAGACAAATCTTTTTATTTAAAGTCCACATAATATTTTTATTATTATTATTTAATATTATTTATGGCTAACATATAATATTTATTATTATTTATTATTTTTTTAGGAACGAACATTACAACATTTCCCCATACATGGTTTTAAAACCATATGCAAGGCCCTCCTAAAACCATGGGTTGTTTAGGAGGCCTTGCATATGGTCTTAAAACCATTTGCAAAGTCCTCATAAACCATGTACAATAAAACCATGGGTTATTTAGGAAGCCTTGCACATGGTTTAATAAAAACCATGTGCAAGGCCCTCCTAAACCATGTACAATAAAACCATGGGTTATTTAGGAAGCCTTGCACATGGTTTAATAAAAACCATGTGCAAGGCCCTCCTAAACCATGTACAATAAAACCATGGGTTGTTTAGAAGGCCTTGCAAATGGTTTTTAAACCATGTGCAAGGCCAACATTTTTTTGCGGATAATTCTTGTTATTTATTATTATTTTGTTACTTAGGAACATTACAACATCTCCTCCATATTGTGTTTTTTTCCTCACCGACATATTTTTTTTACGGATAATTAAATTTTTACTATTTTATTGTTTTGTTAGGTAGGAAGATTACAACATCTCCCCCATATTAGATTGTTTTTGTGGTCGACATTTATTTTGGCCTATAATTAGAAAATTAATTTTTTATTAATAAAAATAACATGTAAAGTACGTAACGTTACAAGATCTCCCGCATACTGGGTTGTAGAGCGCCTCTTGGCACAATAAAAAATATTTTTTATAAGATTATTAATATGTTTATGTTAAATAAATTAATCAACAAATTTGAGTTAATAAATATAAATATAAAAATGGAAAAACCATTTTTTTAAATCTTTAAACAATTTTTTTTATATATAAAAAAGATTAAAAACAATTATTAATTTGAATCTTTAACATATAAATAATGGTGTTATTGTTGTTGCTGTTATTAATTTAAGTTCAAGAAACAAACAACCTGAAAAATGCTTTATGATGATGTTTATTTAGAACTAGGAAAACATGAAATATGTCTCTAAGATTATTTGAATATATCATTTTTATCTTGGATATTTTTAAATTATTTGAGTACTAAAGCTCAAGACATTTTGATTTAATTAACATATTTAATAAAAACTCACTTCAAAAGATTGTTGCTTCATTAAAATCATTTCAAGACGTCTCTTTCATCTTGCATATTTTTCACTAAAGTTCAAAGCATTTTGATAATTTAAATATTTAATAAGAATTTAGGTAAAAAAATTGAGGCTATAAAATGGATGTGTAATGTTTTTATATAATTAAATTATATTTTGAAAGATTATATTATATTTAAGTTATATAATATAGTAATCATGAATACTCGCAATGTAATCATACTCATAAATTAAAGTATTAAAAAACAATATTTTTTCTTAATTTTGAACACAATTAGGAGCATATAACAATTGCTATCATTTTTGCTTTGTAAGCATTAATATTTATTTAAAGTTGAAGTATAGTAGTTGGTCTTGAAACTCAAAACCATTCACGAATTGCATAGAGAGTAACCAATATGAGAAAAATGTTGTCATAATATGGGGGAGATGTTGACATATAATGTAACTTAGGTGACACCAAAACAAATTAAATAAAACTATTGCTATATATGTCAATTCTAAATTTTAGATAAACATTAAGAAAATAAAACAAATGTAGATCCATCTTAATCTTCACTAAGAAAAACTTAAACCTTTAAACAAATTAATACATTTAAGATGAATTTACACCAATTTATAACTTTTCATGATTTTTTATTTTATTTTAAATATTCTACAATGATTAATTCCATAATTATAATTAAGATTAAACTTAAACCCTATTGTTTATTTTGTAAATTAAAAGAAATTGTTAAAAACACACTTATTGTTTATTTTGTAAATAAAAAAAAATTCTCAATAACGCATCTAAACTTTATCTCAAATCCTTAGTCACTATCCTTTATATTTTATTTTAAATATGCTTGAACAAAATTTTCATCCCCTTTAACATCTTTGTCTAATTAAATTGAGGCAACTTTGAATCAGAAAAATGATAAAATTAAATATTTTAAAATATAATTTAATTATATAAAAACATTACTTTAATTACGATTAGTTGAACTAAGTTTTTATTAAATATTTTAATCATCAAAATGTTTTAAGTTTTAGTTAAGAAATGATTTAAGAGTATCAAAGATGAAAGTGATATATTTCAGTAATCTTAGTGACATATTTCATAGCCATTATTTTTGGAAATAAGTTTTTATTAAATATTTTAATTATCAAATACCTTAAATTTTAATGAAGAAATTATTTAAGAGTATTCAAGATGAAAGTGATGTATAGATATGATTTTAGTAAAATATCTCATACAAATATTTTAATTATCAAAATGTTTTAAATGATTTAAGAATATTCAAGATGAAAATGATGTATTGAAATGATCTTAATGAAATATCATGTTTTCCTTATTATAAATAAAAACATTATAAAGCATTTTTTACTTTATTTATTTCTTGATTTTAAATAATAAAAAATAAATATTTTGATTTTAAATACACATTAATAAAATATTAAAATTAATAATTATCTTTATCTCAAACTAAAAAAAATATATACTAGCATCATATATATATATATTAATGAGATTATGAGTATCAACTTAAATTTAACAAAAGTTAATAAAATAAATATAACTATTACTTATTTAAGATTTTGGATTTTTATATTTATATTTATTAATTTAAAATTGTTAATTAATTAATAATATTTTAATATTTATTATTATTATGAATTAAATGATTAAAATTTATTATTTAAATTAAACATATTAAAAAATTAATTTAAACTATTATTTAAAATATCTTGATATTTTCTGAAATTTTAAAATTTTAAATTAATTTTTTTTTTCTTAAATTTATCTTCAAAATTATATATAATGAAAAAATATATTTTAAAATTTTAAATGAATTTTTTTATTTAAATTTGTGATAAAATTTATTTAAAATAATAATAATAAATTAAAAAAATACATGTTTTAATAAAATTGATGTGAAATCATTAGAAATTAATCTATATTATCTTAAAAAAATAAAAAATAACAATTTTAAAAAAATTTAACAATAATTTTAATCAAAATAATCCATTCAAATACAACTCAAACTAAAAAATTACATGTCTCATTACTATATATTATACTTATAAAAATTAAAATAATAATTTTATAGTGATTTAATCAAGCTATATTTACATGTCTAATGAGTGTAAATTAATCTATATACACTTGAAACTTAAAGAGAATTAAAATAAGAATTTTACCAGCTATACATCAAACTAAAAGCAATTTAGTTAATGAAATAATCTGTTTTGTTTCTTTGAATTGAGTAGCCGGTGAGGTCACATTACAACACTTTAAACTGGATTTCAAGAAAATAATCCATTTCTCTTTGAATTGAGTAGCGGTTGACGTCACAAGTCAGAGTTTCTGTTTCCAGGAGATTTGTATTGAGTAGCTGTAGACCTCACATGACAGCATTTAAAAAACCAAGCTTGAAAATGAAGTCAAAAGTCAGAGTTTTTGTAACCAGGAGATACAGAAGAGAGCTTGATCTAAAATGCAACTAATAATGGCAAATTAATGAATGACTTAAAAATTAAATATATATTATTATTTTAATTATACAAAATTAAAAATTTGAAGCCTTGATGGCAGTCTTAACTCTAGTTATGGGAATTTATAAACACCCAAAACTGTAAAAAAGAAAATAAACAAAGAGGTCATGCTCAATGGAACAGATACTACTGGCAGTTGATTACTAATTGACCTTGTGCTCTACATCAAAAGAAGTCCTCCCGATATTCTTTTCGTTGTATGAACGTTAACGATGCTTGTTGCATCAGAGTCCCCTTTCTGGAGGTATTGTTCAGCCAAGATCAATGCGATATCCACGATGGTTAATCCCTTTTGCATAATATATTGTTACAACAAAATAAAATCACCAGACACAACAGGGATGAAACCATAGAGAAGATGGACCAAGTTTTCTTGAAATTTTCTGTGGTTGATGCTGACATTGGCGAGATTGAATTGAATTTAGAAGGTAATGGATAAGATAGATTGAAGGTTTCAACTTTCAAAGCCGTGGATTCGAAGAAACATCATAGAAGATCCCCTCAAGGGTCTTTGCTACTCAAACATCAGAAAAAAGCCCAGCTATGAACATGGTTGAATCGATCAAATATACTTGTCACACCCCAGATGCACAAGATATTGAGAACACACAGCAGGCAGATGCAA
Source organism: Pseudotsuga menziesii (assembly GCA_001517045.1). NCBI lineage: Eukaryota > Viridiplantae > Streptophyta > Pinopsida > Pinales > Pinaceae > Pseudotsuga > Pseudotsuga menziesii. Next base: position 167,825 of record LPNX010586497.1, read on the forward strand.
AAGAACTCGGAACAGGAAGAAAAGAGCCTGAGTAGTTAGGAGATAAGAAGACGACTAAGATATGGCTATATAAGATATGGCGAGATGATTTTTGTTTGAATCCATCCAATAGAAAGGGATATTATGTGTGTGCGGAGAAAGATATTCAAGTGAGCTGTGGGTGGATTCTCCTTGAACCTTAGGCTTGACTGAAACGGAAACGGAGTTGCATTTACCGGAGGAATGAGTCTGAATGGCGGGTTTGTAGAGGAAGGAGCATTGCCGGAGTAGTCTAACTCTCTGGGCGAAATCGTAGAAGAGTTAGACTACTCCATAATAATTATAGGAGTAATTTAACAACGTGTTGAATAATTTTAATTTTTGATAATTAAGATATTTAGGATATTGACTAGGGTTTAAATATTTATGGAGGTAATTAATTCAAGGATTTCACCACTAGATCAGTTTTTTTTTTTTCAGGAAGAAAAAAGCCTGTCCTTGTTATTCTTATTAAGAATCAAAGGGCATCAATCCTGCCATCCCAGATTGGGTTACATTTCAGAAGTATACAACTCATATTTAAGTTAATCTCCTCGAGACGCTGCCAGGGGGAAAGGCAATACAAATGTGGAAAGGATCCCATCAGAAGAACCGTCTCATCATGTATGGAGACAGTCATTTCATCCTCATCTACCGAGAACCAAAGGGATAAGATATGCAATCTAAAAGAGGCCGCTCAATGAGCAGCATGTCAACAATCATAAGAGGAGTAAGCTCCCCTATCCATGCTCAAAAGAGATGAAAAAAATCATGTGAGACTAGATGATCCTCCATAAATTCAGAGAAACAACCATTACCCTGTGAAAAAGTGAGAGCAGTTTTAGAGAGACGATCAGCAATCCGATTGTGTTCTCGGTAGATGTGAGTGAACGACAGATCCAGAAAGCTGGTAACCAGCTTTTTTGTTTTTCGACACCAGTGAAAGAGATCTGGTGGGGAGAGAGCAGTCGATCCCTTTGCCTAGTTAATGATGACCTATGAGTCACTGAATATGTGGGATAAGGGGATCACCATCATATGGGAAGATAGCAGAAGTGCCCAAAGGCCAAGAAGTTCTGCTTTTGTATTGGTTCCATATCCAACCCCCAACGCGAACTCAAAATGATGAGACTCATTCAAATATAAGCTGTACCCAACACCGGCTGTCTTGTTGGTTGAAGCACCATCAAAAAAAACACATGGGAAATACATACAGGGAGGATTCCCTATATTCCAGTATTTTTTAACTTTGACAGGCAGAGAAGAATAGGTCTAAACATGATTTGTAATTTGTTGGACTATGCTGTGAACAATCCATTTATTTCCTTCAAAGATGGCAAGATTACAGGCTTTCCATATGATCCACATCATATGGAATGGAATAGACCGTAGAGACGGTTTCTTTGAGAATTTACTTTCCCACTTCCAAACAAATGAGGAAGGAGAATCTACGTGAGAAGTATAAGGGAGCTGGAACTGTTCACATAAGAGACGAAGTACTATTTTCCAGACTGTGCAATGAGAGTAAATGTGTGCAACTGTCTCTTCATTAGAATAACACAGTACACAGATGCCTGGGCCTGACCGACCCCTTTTCTGGAGATTATCCCAGGTGAGGATTTTATTCCTAAAGACCAACCATATGAAACGACCTATTTTACGTGGAAGAGCACTGTTCCATAATAAAGTGTCAGTGCAATGACCAAGTGGTGGAGAGTATGATTTGACAATACAATCATATGCATGTTTAGCAGAAATGGAGCCTTCTATTTGTTGTAGTCCCATACTAGTGTATCAGCTTGTGTAGTGAGATGAATACCACCCAAAGCCAAACCCGCAATATATGAATCCCATACTTCTTTCCAGACCCCATCAATACCCAATTCATCGGCCGTATACCAATAGCTTTGAGAGTCAGGTAAAATGTTGCAAGCTTGTGAAAGAGTACAGATGTCCAAATCCTCTAGGTATGATCTCAGCCCCTCAAGAAGGATGACAGAGGAGTGAGCACCGATAATTGGGTCAACACCCACTTGCCAAGCCAGGTGACGGCCCAGCCAAGGTAGGGTCTGTAAAAATCCTCTCCAGATAATGGATACCCTCCGACTGCAAAATTTATTTTCTCTGAGCCAAGCCACCACTGATTTATTTTTCATGTATTTTGTGGTGAGGACACTATGCCAAAGTCCATCCTTCATCATCACCATCCAGATATTTTTTAGACGAAGAGATATGCTAAACCAATGCAAATTTTTTATCCCCCAGCCTTCGTGTTCCTTTGGCCATGAGAGACACTGCCAGCTGACAAGATGAAATCTTCGATTGTTCTCCGAAGAACCCCATAAGAAGGTAAACATGATGCTCCTAAGTTTATGCAAGATGGATGTTGGAATAGGAGCTATACCTAGCCAGTACACTAGAATGCTGGAGAGCACAGATTGAACAAGAATCAATCTACCCCCAAGGGAAAGGAGCTTATGGGTCCAATTACAAATTCTCTTTTCAAATTTCTGAACCAACCATAACCAATCGCAGGCTCTATATCTGAGAGGCTTAAGGTAGAACCCCAGGTACTTAAACCCAGTATGAACTAGCTCCATATTATAGGGTAGTACTCTGGCTATGTCCATAAGAGAAGCATCATCAATATTATTGTAAAGGAAACATGATTTCTCCAGACTGATCCTTATGCCGGAGGCCTTACAGAAGGTCTCCAGTATAACATCAAAAGCAGCCCATTCCCGAAGAGTGCCGGTGCCCATAAGTATCACATCATCCAGAAATAGGAGGTGGGTAAGCACAAGGGAGGATGAGATCTGAATGCCTCTAATAAGTCCATTTTGTTTGGCATCTGAGATAAGCAGGCTGAGACCCTCTATGACAAGGATGAAGAGGAGAGGAGACAAGGGGAAACCTTGACGGATACCGCGTGAAGTAGGAAAAAACTACGAGGGGGTCCCATTAATCAGGACAACAAAATTTGCATTGGAAAGACAGCTCATAATCCAATTGACAGTGAGAAGTGGAACACCAATTTGAATCAATATGAATCGGATGAAGGTCCAATTTACATGATCGAAAGCCTTGATGAGATCAAGTTTAAGAATGAAGGCACATATATTTTTTGTTCTAATGGAGTGGAGAATCTCTTGGACAATGCCTATAGGCTCAGTGATTTGCCTATTTTTTAAGAAGCCAAATTGCTCTTGAGAGATACCTGTGTCCAAATAGGGCTTGATCCTGACTGCAATGACCTTTGCTTTCACCACTAGATCAGTTGTGGGTAAATAGTCGTCATATGCCATTTACATATCAAAATACTTTAGTTTCATAAAATTAAACTTTATTAATGAAGTGTTAGTTGTATTGTTGGTGAAGAAGCATATTTAAAGATTTTTGAAAGGACTGTAGTCATGCTTGTACTTATTCCAAGTTTCCCCGTTTTGAGATTGATATGAAGTATGTAGCAGTATATCTAAATGAGGCAGGGCAATTACGTGTGATAGAACGTAATTATTCGTTTTGAGAGCTTTGATGGCTGAGGAAAGGGTGATGCGAAAGATTTATCATATCTGATCTAACTTTAGATAGATTTAATTTTTATATGTCAAGATTATTGATGGTTGAGGAAAGAGTGACGCGATAGATCTAGCATCCGGGCAGAACGAAATTATTTTTGACAGAACGTAATTTCTTCGTTTTGAGAGATTTGATTGTCCTGGTGGACGGAGTTTGGAGATCGTCGGACATGTGGTCGGCTGAATTTGATCGACGGTCTTTTTGCATTTGAAGTTCTCTGTCCGGCTTTAATCTTCTTTCACTGTGACGTTGGGATTCATTTTGGATCCTTTATTACTGTTTTAATTTTGACGGTGATCTGTGTTATGTCCCTTCGGGCATTGAAGATTGAGGCACGTACTCCTCCAAAGGGTAGGTGGGTAATTACTCGGTCTCAGGGGTTGAGATATAAACCTAATGTCTCTTGTTTGTCATCCAGTCTTCTTCTGAGCGATGCGGTGGGGGCTATGGTGAATTCACCAATAATTAGCTCTGTGCCTACTTCGAATCCGTGTTTATCGATGGTGCAGACGGTGGAGGCACCGTATATTTGCTGTGACAAGGTGGTGAAAGAATTGTTTTCTGACAGTCCAGGGAAGCTTTCGATTTATTTCTGTGGGGCGGTTTCGGTTAATTCAAACCAGAAGATGGCTCGATCTCCATTAATTGGGAAAGATATTTTTACCAGGTCTCGGGTGGAAACACCATATCATCATAGCCGTTCTTCTTTGAAGTTTGTGATTTTTCCTGTGGGGGCTTTGGCATTTTCTCCAAAGGTTTGTGATGCACCGGGCCTGAATCTATGTGTTGAATTGGTGGATGACTCTGTGCGTAGTGTTTTGGGGTTGAAGGATTTTAATGGAGATTGCTCTAGAAGCTATACTTCTCAGAAGGTTGGTGCTGTTACGGAGTGTTCACACCACGTATTTAATAATGCTCTTTCCTGTGATGTTAATGTGCCGATTTTTGTTGGGAGGGAGGCATTTGTTGAAGACTCTCTTGTGATTCCTTCGAATGTGAATGCACATTTGGGGGAGGAAAGCCCTGGGGGTTTGAATCCTGGTTTAGGGTTTGTGTGTGTCACCCCTGATTTGGCGATTAGGGGTTTGGATGATTCTGTGCATTGTGTTTTGGGGCCGATTAATGGTGACTGTTCTGGAAGCATTTCTTCTCAGAAGGTTGTTGATGTATCGAGGTGTGCACACCAGGTATTTCAGTCTGTTTTTTCCACTGAAGAGAATGTGCCGATTTCTGATGGGAGGGAGGATATTGGTGATGATATTCATGTGTCTTCTTCGAAGACGAATGCACAGTTGGGGGAGGAAGGCCCTTTGGGTTTGGATTCTGGGTTAGGGTTTGTTTGTGTCTCCCCGGATCTGGAGGATGGGGGTCTGGATATTAGTCTCAATCAGGGTTGTTCTTTTGAGGATTTGGGTACATCCAAGTAGTCATCGGAGGGAGCATCTTGTTTGAATATGGATGATTCTATTCCATCTTTAACGGTTGGCTTGGATATTCCTGGTGGTATGCCTGCTCATAAGAGAAATAAAAAACCAGTTCGAAAGGTGGATATTCCCCTATTAGTGGTCGAAGAGGATATTGCACTAAATGAAATAGTGCTCACAAATGCACTTACTTTGGTTGGCAGATTCAGAGGGCGTAGAGTCTCGCTGGAAGGTGTGAAAATCTGGGTTCATAACACATGGACAAATATCACATATCTTGACATTTTTCTTCTACCGAAAGGTTGGCTGGCATTTAAATTCAACAATGAGGGTGATGCGATCGTATTTTGTCAGGGATATGGAAGTGGAACCATTCTGGGTTGCTGCTTAAACCCTGGACTCCTCTTTTTGATCCCAGGCATGAGAGGTATGATATGATGCCTATCTGGGTCAAATTACCCAATTTACCTTTTCAGTTATGGTCTTTGCCTTTTTTCAAACTAATTGGTAATACACTAGGATCTTTTATAGAAGCTGATCTATCCTATTTAGTTTCTGGGGTTTGCTGTCTATGTCAGGTTTTGGTCTCTTTGTACTTATGGAATGGGTTAGCCTTTGATATTGATATAAAAATTGGGGATACTATTTTTAATCAATCTCTGGATTACATAGGTATACCTTTCAAATGCAATAGATGTCATAGTCACGGTCACTTGGCCTCGCAATGTCATTTATCTTTGGGAAAAAAAACAATCTTGTGTGAGGGGATTAAACCTAATCTTGTCTGGAGGGTAAAACATCTGGGGTCTTCTGCTGTTTTTGATAAGGGGAGGGATACTACTCTGTTTGCTAGGGATGAGGGTTTGGACTGCTCTGACGAGGGGGTTGTCAGTCTATCAACTCTTAAAACTGTTGTTTTACCCTATCAAGGTGTGGCAGATGGTATTTCTGATGAGGTTCATGTAAATGGACATCCTATTAAAAAACTGATTAACACCTCTCCCAAAACACATGTTAGTGATTCAGGATATTATCTTAGATCTTGTACTAATATGTATGAGAATGTTCCAGTTTCTTCTGGGATTGGAGGGGGATGGGATGCTATGGGTATGAGAACTGAAGGTCTTTCTTTGAAGGAGAATGAACATTATCATACTAATGGGACACTTAGAGCAGTTATGTTCCCGACATTGGTTACATTATGATATTGATGACCCTGAATTGTCGTGGTTTGGCTAGTAAACCAAAAAAACTAGCGCTCTGTAGACTTGTTGAAGATAGACATGTAGATGTTTTATTTCTGCAAGAGTCTATGGGTAATGGGCAATTGTTTGTGGTAGAATTGGAATCTATGTTGAAGGGATGGACTTTTTTTATCCTTGGATGCACGTGGCAAATCTAGAGGCCTTCTATTAGGCTGGAGATCTAGATTTTTCCACCTTCTGAATGCCTGGGGTGTGGATTCGGGATTTTGTGCATCATTGTTCTCTATTGATCTTAATTTGGATATTTGCATGGTCAATATCTATGGCCCTTACATTGACAGAGAAGGGTATTGGAGAAATCTTTTTGATTTAATTTGTCACAAAGGTGAGAAATTAATCCTAGGAGGGGATTTGAATTTCTCATTGGGATTTTCTGAGATCTGGGGTAATAGAGCTAGACTGGATCCTCTTTCTGATTTTTTTACAAAATCTCTGGAAAACTATGATCTTGTGGATGTTGTTCCTTTAGTCATGCTCCCCACTTGGAATAATAGAAGAGTTGGGGTAGATAACATTTGTAAAAGACTGGATAGGTTTTTGTTATCTGCAGATTTACTTGATTTTGATTACTTTTTTAGACAATGGGTGGGAAGTGGAGGGGAATCTGTTCACCATCCAGTATTCCTTCAGATTTTGAACAGGGGGATACAATTGAAAAGTCCTTTCAAATTCAATCCTCATTGGCTTGAAAATGAGGATTTGGTTAAATCTTTGAAAGATTCATGGTTGGTTTATTCTGATAATATTCATGAATCCCCTGCTTCTCATTTTGCTTCAAATCTTAAGAAAATTAAGGAGGTATCTGTTGCATGGTCTATTAATAAAAAGGAGATGGAGTACAAAGACTTAGTGGAAATTGAGCTTATGTTGTCTGTTTTTTCTCATCAGTATGGATTTGGTTTCCTGACTAAAGAGGATAAGGTAGCATTGATCGAATTGGAAGCTTGTAAGAGGAAAATCCTATTGGAGCGAGAACATGAAGCCAGACAGCAAAGTAGGGCCCCTTGGCTGCTGTGTGGTGATGACAATACACCTTTTTTCCATAAATTTGCAAATCAAAGAAAGAATTCAAACTCAATATGGAAGATAAAAGATGATAGGGGTAAGGAGGTGGAAGGATTTGAAGATATTGTTGGGGCTGCTATTAGTCATTTTGAGTCACTTTTTCAAGCTGATTCTACTCTAAACCTTACTAAACTTTTGAAAGTTTCTGATAATTTTCCTTCTTCCATTTCGGCTGAGGAGAATTCTGATCTTATGAAACCTGTTACATTGGAGGAGATTCTTTCTATACTTAATCTGAGCAAAAATGATAAGAGTCCTGGTCTGGATGGGATCCCTATAGAGGTGTATAGGTCTCTTTTTGAGGTGTTGAGATTGGATATGTTAAGGGTTATTGAGGATTCCAGGAAAAGTGGTAAAATCCCTGCAGTATTTAACACAACCTTTTTAGTCCTGATTCTAAAATATGCTAACCCTAGCACTTTTAATGGTTACAGACCTATTTCTTTATGTAATTTCAGCTGCAAAATCATTGGTAACATTTTATCTACCAGGATAAAGAAAGTACTGGGAAGATATATTTCTTATGAGCAATTTGTTTTTTTGCCTGGTAGACAAATTCATGATGCTGTGGGTGCTGTTTAGGAAGACTTTCATTCTATCCACAGTAAGGGTTTAAAGTTTTTGGTTCTGAAAATTGATCTTTCTAAAGATTATGATAGGGTCAGTCAGATTTACCTACAGGTTATTTTAACCAAAATGGGGTTTGGGGTACCTTTCATTACATGGGTTATGAGCAGTCTAAATTCTGTTTCATTTTCTGTTTTGATTAATGGTGTGGATTCAAGTTTTTTTAGATCTGGTAGAGGAATTAGACAGGGGTGCCTCTTGCACCTTTGTTATTTTTTGTTGTGGCTGAAGGTTTGAGTAGAGCTCTATTATCTGCTAAATCCATTGGTATTTTCAAGGGCATCTCCTTTGGTAATAATATATCATTGACACATGTTCTTTTTGTTGATGACATTGTAATGATCACTGATGGATCAACTCAGTCTTTGTCCATTTTATATGAGATTTTGATGGACTTTACAAGAGCCACATGAATGATGATCAATGAGGATAAATCATCATTCTATTACTCTAGGCTTGATGAAGCTGAGTTAATCTCATTACAAAATATTTTCTCATATACTGTTCTAGAAATTAACAGTGGTATGAAATATCTTGGCTTTTATTTAAAACCATGCAGATATTTGCTGAAAGATTGGGATTGGCTTATTGCAAAGGCTGAAAAACGCATAAAGCTTTGGAGCCATAGATGGCTGTCTAGAGGAGGCAAGCTCGTTTTGATAAATTCTGTTCTTGAAGCTCTGCCTGTTTTCTGGATGCACTTCTGGATTCCTACTGGGATTATTGAGGAGATAAGAAAACTTTGTTTTAAATTTTCATGGTTTGGCGGTGATGGATCCTATTTTGGGATGCCATGGACTTCATGGAAGGTTTTGGCAAGTCCTAAATATATGGGAGGATGGGGTCTGAAAGTACCTGCCTTATTTGCCAAAGCACTTACAACCAAAAGTGTTTGGAACATCATCCATGGATTAGGGTTGTGGGTACAAATTGTTTTTTCAGAAATATATTAGGCCTCTCACCTTGCTGGATTAGATTAGATTAAGTGATAAGAAGAAATTAGGTATATCCATTTGTTGGAAATCTGTGCTCTGATCTTTTCATCTTATTGGTGATTTTCTGGTTTGGAAGATTGGAAATGGAGCTAATGTTCGAATTGGTATGGATCCTTGGGCATGTTGTAAATGGTGCCATTCTTTACCTTCCCAATTGACTAATTTTTTGCACTCTGCAGGTTATTTTTTTTAACAGATGTTGGGACTGTGCCTGTCACAAACCTTATGGAGCAGGGCTAGTTAAGCTATTATGATTTAGGTCTTATTGAGAATCAAGATATTATAGCTTGGAATGGTTATATAGCCATGCTTAAATCCAGCCACATAAGATTTACAAATGAGGAAGATGTTCTTGTCTGGAATCAGGCTAAATCTGGTGTTTACTCTCCCAAATGTGGATACATGCATTTGATACAGGAACAACATGACAGGGAAACTAAATGGTGGTGGAACATGTTCTGGCATATGAAGAGTCCTCTTAAATCAAATATTTTTTGTTGCGCTCTTTTCTTAGGAAAATCTCTCACTTGGGATACTCTTATTAGCAGGGGATGGGAAGGACCTGGTCGCTGCCATCTATGTAAATGTGATGGTCAAACAAATTTACATCTAGGGGTTGAATGCCCTTATACTAAATCTGTTTGGAAGGAGATTGAAGCTAAGGTAAATATTCAAAATCTGTGGGTTGGGGACACAGTTCTCACTTGTTTAAAGAATTGGGTATTCAACACTAAGGTACAACCAATAAGATCTTTTCCTATCATAGTTTTTTGGTTTATTTGGAAATCTAGAAACCGTAGCTGTTTTGATAACCTCAACACATCCCTTGCACAGGTTTCATCATTTAGTTTGGGTTTGCTTTCTTCTTATCCTTTGGATACTGCTACTTTGAAGGTTAGAATCATTACTGAGGAAGTTATTGATAAAACAAAACCTTGGGGCTTTTTTGATGGATCTGCTTCTGGTAGCCCTCAGATATGTGGAGCTGGGGGGATACTTTCCCTCAAAGATGATCATTGTTTTACTTTTAAAGCTAGTCTGGGGGAAGGGTCAAACAATTTCACAGAGTTATATGCTTTGAAACTTCTTATAACTCTGGCTTTGGATAAGCAGGTTTCGAGAATTCAGGTGTATGGCGATTCCTTGCTTGTTATTAACTGGATACAGGGCAAATACAGAAGTCATAATCTGTATCTTGCACAGTTACTATGTGAGGTCATCAGACTTAATGATTTTTTTGAGCAGGCTGACTATCAACATATTTATAGGGAAAGGAATAATCTGGCTGATAAGCTTGCTAATGATGGTGGAAAATACCAGATTGGGCACTGGGTTATCAATGAGTATCATGGGTCTGGAAGACATGATACTTTTCAGGTATTTTAAGCTTTTTGCTTTGGGGAGTATAGGGTCTCTGAAGATGATACTTAGTCCTTGACCCCAGAAGATGACTTTTGGAAACTAATGTTTTTATCTGTTTTTTCATATTAGGCTGTTTATATAGCTGGATATATTGACTTTCGGTTGGTATGTTATGATGTATATAGGTACTTGAAGCACTCTGTCCAGAACAGGCAGTGCTAATGAAGAAAATTGGACAATCTTCCAGTATGGAGACTATTCCTTTTTGGATAGTTTGAATTATGATGAATTTATGCTGTGAATAGCAATTGTTGTTTAAACTGTTTTTATACTTTGATGAAGGCTATTATTTATTTAATAAGGCTCTATTTTTGATATTTTGAAGTTATGACATTTGATGGGTATACACTCAGGATTTAAAAGATATTTTGACTTAAATGATGCTGGTTTTTAATACCACTATTTTTGCTATTGTAATAGCTTTTTTGAGCTGAACATATGGGTTAAATGATCACTTATCAAAATATTGATAGTGGATCATCCTCACAATATATTTTGTATATATATATAAAATATGAATTTTTCTTTGGAAAAAAAAATATTTAAAGATTTTCATGACAAACCTTCTTTGTCATTATGTGTGTGTTTGGTTTAATCATTATGTTTTTTTTTTAATGTTTAATTATTATATTTTTGTATTATGTGAGGCAAAATATGAGAATTCAATATTTCATATAGTTATAATATGAAATATTGAGCACATGAACACAATTTTAAAGTAAACCAAGTATTATCCTTCTTAAGGTGTGATAGATCAAATTTGGTTTCATCATCATCATAAGATTTATTTAAAAAAAATCAACTATTATTATGAAGGGTAAAATTAAAATTCAAATTCAAAATGAAAAGTAATATTAAAATTAAAACTCATATAAAATTTTTAGAGTGCAAGATAGGATGTTAAATTTCAACTTTGACTAGACCCATGAATTTGAGCTAATAACCTTTTACTTTAGATAATTGGATAAAGATTTTACAATACTCTAACGTTAAAATTGTTTGAGGTCAACAAGGGTTTTCTTTTTACAAGAGTTTTTTAGTCTAGCCATGATCAATTTTCAATATCCCAAAGATAACTCCCATAAAAATTATCCTTCTTGCTTGAAAATGTGAGATTTTAGTAGTGCACTTGCTTCCAATCCTCCCCAAATTAACTAAAAACACAAAACAAGGGTTTTCTTTTTACAAGAGGTTTTTAGTCTAGCCATGATCAATTTTCAATATCCCAAAGATAACTCCCATAAAAATTATCCTTTTTGCTTGAAAATGTGAGATTTTAGTAGTGCACTTGCTTCCAATCCTCCCCAAATTAACTAAAAACACAAATCTCAACATCTTTTGCTACTAAAATATTCTCATAATAAGAAAAATGTTAAATGTTTATAGACATTTCAAATATTTCTGATTATAACATATCCATAAATTATAAATAAATATTAAAGTAAAATGATGTAACAAATATTGAAATGACTTGCTGAAATATCCATAAATTATAAAATGTATAAAGTTAAAATAATATGACAAATAATAAAATGACTTTGCAATTTAAAAAAAAGGTAACACAAGAAACTAAGTGAGTGACAAGAAACTTTCAAAAGACATTGTTGTCCATGCATAAACATATTGATACATGTTACACTAAATGTAGTGAACAATATGTTAATAAGAAAAATCACCATGCAATATGTTAATAAAAAATCACCATGGAACCTTTTCCATTAACAATGTTTTATTATTTATAAGAACGTTCAAACCCCACAACCCTTCAATTACTATAAGATATACAATAAAGAAAAAACCTTTTAATTAATATAAGATATACAATAAAGAAAAAGGAACTTTTATAATAGTAGTAACCATAAAAATTTACTTATTTGAAAATTGGGTTTACAACATTTTAACCTTATTATTAATAAGAAAAATCACCATGGAACCTTCTCCATTAACATAGTTTTATTAGTTATAAGGACGTTCAAATTCCCACAACCCTAATTAATATAAGATATACAATAAAAAAAACCTCTAATTAATATAAGATATACAATAAAGAAAAAAGAATTTTATAGCAGTAACTATAAAAAGTTACTCTAATTAATATAAGATATACAATAAAGAAAAAAGAACTTTTATAGCAGTAACTATAAAATTTACTTATTTGAAAATTAGGTTTACAATATTTTAACCTTATTACTATAAGATAAAACTTATTTTTACATTATGCAATTTAAAATTAAGAATGATTTTGACATTTTAAACACTTTCTCTTACCTCATGCATTTAAAACATAAAAATGATATTGAATTTTCATATCATAATTCAAAATTAACATTTAAAAAAAATATAGGATAAAATACAACTTATTAATAGAGAAGAGAACCTAATCATAAGGAGAAACGAACTTAATCGAATAAAATAAATCCATAACTACAATTTAAATGTTATCATTGCTTGGAGAGAGTAAGTAAGTTGGGTGATGACTCTCTCCAGCATTTGTTTACTTTCTGCTCCTTCATTAAAACTGTGTATCATTGTCTCAGTAATCGTTTTTACTTTCAGCCCTTTATTATTCGGTGCATTTGGAAAGGACGTAACCATTATTTTTTTGAAGGAAAAAAGCCATCGATCCTGGGCATGCTACACCAGATTGAATATTACACTCAGTTGTATTCGGTAGCAAGTGTAAAGAACAAAAAATCCAGGATTTGTGGACCTGGCCCAATTCTGGTCTTTCCCTATGGCTTTTTTGATGGGGCAGTTGCTGATTATAAGGGTGGAGTGGGTTTTAGCTTGGCTCTGAATGAGTCTCACACTTTTGAGTTTGCAATGGGGGTAAGCTTTTGTACAAATACTAAAGCAGAACTTATGGCTCTTTGGGCTTTGCTGTGTGGCAAACATTACCGGGATTCCATGTTTGAATATTTTTGGAGACTCAGCAGTTATCATTAACTAGGCAAATTTTTACGCCTCACTGGATCCTCATGATTTAAGTCACTAATGTATGGACACCAGAAGACTGATCTCTTGCTTTTCTCACTTGTCTTTCAATCATACTTATCGAGAACACAATCAGCTTGCAGACAGCCTATCAAAAACAACCCAATCTTTGGCTCCTGGATGTGGCACTTTCTCTGAGTTTCTTGATGGCCATTTGGTCATGACTTATTCTTTTCAGCTCTTTTGAGCTCGGTGCAGGAGCATTGCTCCTTCTTTGTTGCACCTTTTCTTGGTTTTTTATGTATTATGGAGCGGGCTCTTTTGATCGCAGTTTTTGCACTACATGTATCCTCGATACCTATGATTGGTAGATGCAGGTTACGAATTGGAGACTACATGTACCTGAGTCTTACTTCAGTCTTTTTGAGGGATGTGTTTGCTCCCCTCCCCATTGCTTACTCAAGATTGCCTGAGACTGTTCTTGGCTACTAGCTTGTATCAGCGTTCTTCTCTTTGTATTGACCGATTATCGGCCTATTAATAGTGATGTATTTCAGATGCCCTTTGATTCATCAATTGAATAACAAAGTCAGGGTTTTTTCCTTCTCAAATAAAGAGTAAGTAACACCACTATGTTTACCACTATGTTTTCGCATTGGGCTTAAAAGTCAATGGCCTCATCTAAGGAATTCCAAAAAATCTCGAACTCTTTGCAAGTTGCCCGACCACTCTCGACGAATCTATCTGAAATGCTATTCAAGCACGATACGTCAATTGAAAAAAACAAAGGTATAATGATAGAATACTTATAACAGACATACCAAACATGAAGTCCTGACAAAAAGAAAATTCCAGAGAGATTACTAAATCACCTCTGCTATCTATAGTATATATTATCACGTATGCACTTATGTCATTCGAAAAACAGATCCACACAACTTCAAACCATTGAAAAGAAAACATTAACTTGTTTTGTCCTCACACCCTGAGAAAGCTTTGTCACGTGCAGTGGACTATGGATCACGTCTAGTACTTGTTACAAATCAATTTTAAGGCAAACAAATAAAGTTTTTTAATTGAGAAAAATATGATAAAAATCAGAGAGTAAGATAAACTTCGGTTTGGAATCTTGCGATTTAATAAGTTTAATATCTGGTCAATTCTGAACTCTTCACAATTTTTTCAGCCTTTGGCTTCGTTTAAAATGCGGCAAAATCTTAGCTCAGCAAATTTATGCTACGCATGGACATTGGATTATGCAAATTTTACGCTACGTCTTTTCCACATGTTTCAATTTAAAAGATTGGTATTATGATGTGACACTAAAAATCGAGTGGGTTTAAACTTTAAAGTTAGGAGTAATGTTTTATGGACGGACACATATTTCAATTTAAAAGAGTGGTATTATGAGGTGACATTAAAATTGAAGTTGTTAGAGGTTTTATTTTCCATCGGAAAAAAGATATATCTCATTAGTTTTTAACAAAAAAAACTAGAGATGGTTAAGAATCATATCTTACCATTTGTTTAATAAAATAAATTCATAAACTTGTATATAATCAAAAGTCTAATTTTTTTCATCCATGCCACAAGGTAGATGAGCCTAATATTTTGAGAGTTATTAGCCCAATCAATGATAACGCTGGAATCCCCAAAAATGTAGATCCCATCCAAGCCAAGACATCGAGCAAACTGAAGGAGGGCCCATAAAGATAATAACTCCCCCTTCGTGTTGAAACCAGTATCACAGTTCATCCATAAATTATAATAACAAAGATCATCAATCTGGAGGATAGCGCAGCCCCACACTGAGAGGAATCCTTTTGAGAGGCCCCATTGAAAAATCCCATAGTTTTTTGTACAAGATAGAACTCTCTAGGGAGCCTGGGTATAAGAATAGGCCTGCCAATAGAGGTTTGTTCCAGCCCTGAGTCCCAAAACTCTTTCAGTGCCTTCAAACTTGCATGAAGGGAAATGGGTCGAGTGTCCTCAAAGATTCGCTTATTCCTGCAATGCCAAATCTCCCAACTGATGAAGCAAGGTAAAGTGTACCACAGAGGATACTTAATTTTCCAAACAGTGAAGCATTCCGATAAAGAAACCCCATCCCAACATAATTGAGAATTTAACAAGCATCCAACATCCTGCCAAATAGATTTAGAAAAACCACAGGAGACAAAAAGATGGAAAGTAGATTCTTCATCCAAGCCACAAAGCAGGCAAAGATTTGGACCAGAGAAACCTCTTTTTAGGAGATTGTCCCAGGGCAACATACAGGTTTTCTAGCACCAGCCAACAGAATAAAAGGATATGATATGACACCTTCCACGACCAAATGTTATGCCACCAAAAATGTTTCACGGGGGAAATATCAGTAAGATGATGATAAGCCAGTTTAGCTGAGATGACCCCGACTCCTTGTTGCAAGACCATTTCAAAGTGTGGGAACCTTCATTCAGACTGATTGGACCACGTTGGAGACCTCTAATATAGGCAAACCATTCGACACCCATCGAACCATAAAGACCCAGTTGAAGTGCAGTTATCCACCTATGAGTTGACGTCTGACCAAAGGGCAGCATTGCAATATGATACATAGTGAAATAACCTTTGCCATACAGATGGAATAATAGATCCGAGGACAACTAATAGTGAGAAGGGCCACCAATAATTGGGTCCTCTCCCACACGGATAAAACGATCATCACCCACAACCCACTGCAACCAAGTTCCAAATATTTTAAAGGACTGAAGAAGGCCAACCCATACATTTGAGATCCCTCGTCTTGGCTTTTTGAAACGATGAATCCACTGAATAACTGACAATGATTGAAAATATTTTTCATGAATTACATTTGACCATAAACTGCTACCAGAGACGGCCATGCACAGAATTTTAGCCCTGAAGGAAGCGAGAATAAATGCATGTTTTTGAGGCCCCATCCACCTTTAGTTACAGGTCAAGCAATGATCTCCCATATTACCAGGTGGAATTTAGTTCTATCTGGGCTTCTAGACCATATAATAGACATAATTTTCCTTTTGATTTCATTAATAACTGATTTAGGAAGTTTACATAAGGAAAACCAATAAACCGTCATGTTTACTAGCACAGAACGTGCTAGGATCAAACATCCCCCCAGTGATTGCCACCGCCAGCACCAATGTTTTATCTGCCTGTCAAACGTTTGCATTAACCACAGCTAGTCCCCAACTTTACATCCATTTGGCTTTAGGAAATAGCCAAGATAGAGAGTACCTCCATCAAAAGGGTTGGACTTTACGTGTAAGAAATCCTTGATCTCGAATAAGTCTAGATTAGAAACCTCATTCACCAAGAGCACGGACTTCTCAGTATTAATAGACAGGCCAGAGGCATTACAAAAATCTCTTATTAGATTATAATAATCAAGCCATTCTGGAGAAGAACTAGAGCCAAAAATCAAGATGTCATCTACGAATAATAGATGCGTAATCGAAACATTGTCACTGATCTTGATGGCTTTAATACTTCCTTTCTCTTTGGCACTCATAATCATGTGACTGCGGGATTCAATAACCAGGAGAAAAAACAGAGGTGACAAAGGCCAACCTTGTCGTCGCCCTCTTTCCGCAAGAAAAAATCTATGGGGATACCATTCACCAGGACATCACATGACACTGTAGTGACACATCCCATAATCCACTTCATTACCCTATAAGGTAGACCGATTTGAATTAAAATAATCCTCAGGAATCCCCATGAAACTCTATCATATGCCTTGTTTAAATCTAGTTGAAGAGCACAAGCAGAGGAATTTTTTTTTCTTTACACTGTGAAAGACCTCCTGATCCACCCCAATAGCCTCCAGGATTTGTCTGTTTTCTAGAAAGATGAAATGTTCTGCAGATAAGCCTCTGGAAAGTATGGGCCTCAACCTATTTGCAATAATCTTGGAAATGATTTTATAGGAAAAATTGCAAAGTGATATGGGTCGGAAATCCTCCAGTCCCACAGAGTCATATTTTTTAGGGATCAAAGCCACAAAAGTAGAGTTAATGGCACCTGTGATAAACCCTCGAACCCTAGACTCTTCCACTGCTAAAAGCAAGTCCTTACACATCACCTTGAAGTAGTACAGGAGCAATTCCATAGTCCACCCATCTAGGCCAGGACTTTTGGAGCTAGCAGAGTCCATGATCACCCCTTTTAGTTTGGTTAAAGAGACATGTAAAATTATCTCATCCCCCTCCTCATCAGAAAATAGCATGGGATACTCCCTAATGACCTTGATTTGATCGCCAACCAAGAAGTTTCCTTCTGCACTATAGTAGGATTTAAAGTGATCATGTGCCATTTGTGAGATTCCCTCTTGATGCTTGACCAACAAGCCACCCACACCTTTCAAAGCCCATGTAGAATTTATATTTATGCGATGTTCAACATAATTTATGAAAAAAAATGAATTCTTATTACCCGCATCAAGCCATGTAATATGGCTCTCCAGGTGGGCCTTTTCAAAAGAGATCTTAAGAATTTGTATTTTTTCCTGCTCCAACTTCATAATCAGATCCAGATCCGGCTGTGACATAACCCCATTTGAAGAAGAGACCTTGAGGTTGCTGATATGGGATTCTAAAGTTAGCAGTGCCTTCTGGTCCATATCTCATCTCTTCTTATCCCAACATAAGACCTCCTCCTTCAGCTTGCCCAGTTTCATCGTTAAAAGTTCCATAGGAGAGAGAAGATGGATAGTAAGATTCATTCCACACCTTGCATACCAATTCCATGAAACCTTCCACCCGCAGCCACCCATGGTTAAAATTAAAGGGTTGACACGATCTCTTTCCATCAAAATCAAATTGACAGAATATGGGATGATGATTCGAATACCTGTTTTTATCAACCCAAGATCGATATTTTTCTAGTTTATCAATCAGAGACAAGCTGATAAAGAAATTGTCCAGCCTCTTAGCCACCCCAAGCTCACCCACCCTACCATTGCTCCATGTTGGGTAGATAGGACCAGGATTAACATCCATGAGATTCACCCTCTCAAGTTCCTCAAAATAAGAACTAAGAGGGTCGGTTTTTGCACTCGGCCCCCAAATTTCACAGGCCGACCAGGTGAAATTCAAGTCACCCGCAATAACCAAATTGGGGAGGTTTAGAGTTCCTTCAGCCACAATTCTGTCCCAAAATAACTATTTAGATTTGTAAGGTCCATAAATATTAATAAAATTGATTTCTTCCTCGAAACCCTGAATATGACCTGTTAATAGAATACCCGCAGACACAAAAAATGCCTTTAGTTTGGCCTTCCGAGGTCCCAAGAAACCCGTAGACCCATGATAAACTTGTAGCATCTGGAGTGGCCACCACCCAATCCAATTTAATTTAAAAAAAAAGAGCTCGCTTTCAGACCTGATACCATGGTCTCTTGGAGGAATACCAAATCCGGTTTGTCCCTATCTAGAATTATTTGAAGGGCAAGATGTTTAAGGAGCCCCCCAACTCCTCTAATGTTGATAGAGGTACATATCATTTCTTAACTATTTATAAGGATTTTATGACTCTAAGCACCCTTCAGTCAGAAGTGGAGAGTGGGTGAGGAGGTGATGAAAGAATTATAGTTGTCGTGGGAGGGTCCATTCCTTTCTTGTTCTTCCTCGCACTGTGGGTTTTAATCGGTAGAAAATAATCTTTAATTCCCCCCAATATGCCCCCCTGAGAAAAGCTTTGGGAAGGAATATTATCTAGGAATTTTATATCAGGGAGAAGGTCATCTGGAGGATCTGGCTCAGGCAAGGGCAGGCCATTAACAAAAATCCCTTAGCATGTTATTAGGGGTTTTTTCTTAAAAGTTTCGCAGAGAGTGTGGGGAGACACATGTGTCTCCAGAGAACATAGAGGTTTAGAGGAAGGAGAAGGGGAGGGTTCTTCATCAACTATCAACCCTATTCTAACCCTAGTGACTAATATCCCGAAACCTGTATTTGAGGTTATGATAGGGGGACAGGAGAAATGTTCCAGTTTACCCTCAAATAAAGCACCCACATTCATCACACCCCCATCATCATATTTTAGTGGGGGGACCATTAGGACCATCGGAGCTAGTAACTTTGGCATCAATTCATGGTTTACCTCATTACCAGGCATGGAAGGATTTGAGACCCCCTTAGAAAAAAAGGAAGCACCATCCAGAAAAAATTTCCCTACTGCATCTTCCTTCACTTCCATAGACTTTACCAATCACTTTCTTGTTCATTAAGTGAAGAGAAAAAATATGGGTTAAGAGAGTTTAACTTACTTAAAAAGGGTTGGTCCACCAGCGGTACAAGGTCAAATGCAGACATAAAAGTGGCCTAAGGATCCAAGCTTCCATCACCCGAGTCATCAGACGACCATGCTTTTGCTTCATCAAATTCACGATCTGTCTCCAAACCTGAAGATGTGCAATTTTTCTATAGATGGCCTATCTCCTTGCACTTCGTGCATCAGAATGGCATCCCCTAGTAATCCAGTGGATGGGAGAAAGTTCGACCACGCGAATCGATCACAATATTTTCACGTAAACCTTTGTGCATGTCAATTTCCACTAGAATTCGACCCAATCTCTTGTTGGCCCTAAACAACATCTCAGGATCTAGGCGGATGAACCGTCCCAAGTGATCTCCAATGGATGTTAGAGCTTCCTTGTTCCAAAAAACCAATGGTAAATATGGAAACAAAACCCAAATATGGAGAAACTTTAGACCCTCCGTCACAGGGTCGAACCCATAATTCCACTGGCACATCATCAAGCTGCCATGTCCTTTAAGCCAGTTTGTTTTAAGAACAAAAGTAGAATGGGCTTGTGTCCTAAGAACGAAGTCATACCATCCTTTCTGAAACACATAAATAATGGGATTGTACCCCATGATAGGACCCCAAATGCTGACTTCCCAAGCCTCAATGTCCTTACAGTCCATAGCCTTATAACTAAAATTCCCACCAGCCCACGCAAGGTCATGCCTACTACCTCTTCCAGCCCAATCCCCGGGCCTAGAGACATCTTTTCTTCATCCTGACAGAGCTTCCACTTACGAAATTTTCCACTACTCTGTTTCTTTGAAGGTTTACTTATGAAATTGTGAGAGGACACACCACCCTGCAACCCCTTCGGGTCGATAGATGGGCACAAAGACAAGGAGTAGTCAATATCGTTGCCCCGTAACTTATTTCCCGTCGAAACCAGAGTTTTACCCAGAATACTACTATTTTTGGCCGCCACGACACCTTGGAGATTATTAGTTAGAGAGCTACTTCCAGGAACTAAAACTGTAGACCCAATCGATGTCGGGTCAGGAGGAAGGTTTAGATCTGCCGCAGGCTCGCTAAGGGAAAGCGACGGATTTGTCATGCTTAGTTAATTCTTTTTTTCCCTTAAATCCAACACCACAAAGAACACCTGAGCCCCATGCCACTCACTGTGAAGTCGACCCACCACAAACAACACCTGATAGAGAAAACCACCATCGGAGGTGAAACGCTTGCATGCGGATATTCCAGCACACATAGGTGAATTAGCTTGCGTCGTGAACAATAGTATGACCCAATGATTAGTAGAAAACCTCAGGGATGAAACAACCTGACACAAGCTTCCAAAAAACCAGGCATCTTGTGAAAACCCTAGGTCACGGGGGTTGACCACCACAAAAAGAATAGGTATAAAACACCCACAAAATATATAACTGAAACTCGAGCAAAAAAACCGCCCACCAATGACTACAACCCACTTCATAGGATAAACCCTATGACCGTAGATTCCTATAGTTCCTAAATCCCTTCAAACCCAGAATCACATGTATTGATTCACCCCAAATAACCATAAGATCCCACCAGCCTCTCGGAGCTTCTATAGATTTGAAACCCTAAACACTGATGGCACACAAAATGCCCCAATAATTTTATATAAGGTTTCTTACCATTAACTGACAGAAAATTATAGTTATTTATCCACATCCAGACCATGATAAAATAAATTATGGAACCGCATGTTACCCAAGAAGTGGTTACACAGTGTTCCACATGTACCTAGACTCGTTCAAAAGAGACCCCCCGGTTCCCATAACCCGCTACCTTCACCGAGACAACCCGTCGCCGACCAAATGGTATCCTAACCGCCATGAAACCCTCTCAGTTTCGCCATCATCACACACACACACCAACAATAAAATTAGGCTTGTTGAGGATTTTTATGAAATATGGGTTTAAGTAAAGTTAGATTTTAAGTGAAGTGGACAATTTTTTTATTTCACATTTTATAAAGTCTACTCCCTTAAAAAACAGTTTAGATAATAATTGCCCTTTTAATTATTTAGAAACGATATTGCTAATCTAATAAATTTAAGTAGTATAGTTTTTACTATAATATTATAATGTTTGAACAATATTTAATCAACCTATAATCTTAATTTACATCTATGGTCCCAACCCTTTGTGGTTTCATGAAAGCCTTGATTTATTATTTATATACAAAAAAGATCTAAAGATTTTGTTAGAAATTTTGTTCTATCTCAAATTTATCAATTTTGGTGTTGCTCATAATTTGTATTTAAGTCAATGACCAAAATATAACATTTGTACCAAGAGGTGCAAAGGATCGCGGAGAGGACCAACATATGGAAAGTGAGAAACAAGCATGATCATATCCAAAAATACTAGTCAATAAATTTTGACATGAAAAGAACATTCATAGAAACTAATAAAAATTTAGGTGGGTAAAAAGCTTGAAAGATTAAAGTTCTCGTCTTCTCTTCCCCAATTTAGCTAGAAAAGACTAATATAATTCATGTATTTTTCTCCGAAATAACCAACCTGAACATATATACTGCTAATTACAAAAGCACACATTCAACTACATATCTACGTCACATACTTTGAACCTAATACAAGCCAACAAACACCAGCCTATTATCACAATTGTGTAGTAACCATCAAACTCTGATTCAAGATAACACATAACAAGTCCTGTTGGACATCGCCCCGTCAACACAAAATCATAATGAAAATAACAAAGTCATTAAAAACAAACACCATAATACTTATGAAACACAAAACAACCCTTCTAGACAAGTTCAAAGACTTCATAAGTAACTCAATTAAGAGTTCCACTCGTGTAAACACAAACTAGACTGACTTGGGCACAAGATCAACAAGCAACACATGCAATCTAAATGTTGCAGCGATCATATTCAATACTCTGCTGATCTGCTGATTTGGAATGATCTGCTGATTTGGAATTGATTTTCCAGATTCATACTCTTGAATAATCTGAGGCTTTTCATTGATTTGTTGTTCTAGGAAAATGTTATGTTATTTTGTTTCCGTACCAAAGTAGAACTAGAAGAAGACATAAGAAAGTAACCTTAAGGCTTAACAATACCTATGCAAGTTGAGCTAGTGTTAAATTTTTATTTAAATGCACTTGCATTATGTTTTTCTTCAAATCCGTTGAAACTCTGTCGTTTGGAAAAATCATAGATTAGTTTTGAAATCTTAAAACCAAAACAATGATATAAAAACACATCTAAAACATCCTGGAAATAAAATATCATATATTCCAATATTGCATGTGCATTATATAGTTACTACAACTAAGGACTTTACCAAGACATGTTCTCAAATCATATATATATATATATAGCCCCTAATCTTAACTCACACAATCATGAGCTAGATGTGAGATCTCTCCCCCAAAAGTTGGAGAGGTCACATGTTTGACTCTTGATCCCCTCAGAGTTAGGGTCCATAACTAGGGCCGATTGTTTCCCATATAACCGTGCATGGGAAACCCCGGAGACTTTACCACAATCAATGGGTGGTAACCAGGGTAAAGTTGTAAACTGTCAACTTAGACTATTGTATGCTTGACCCAACAAGGACATCACCTATCAATAATAATATTTAACTCCAAGAATTTATTACGATTTCTAATACAGAGAAAAAATAAAAATTGAGAATTGTTCCACATGAATCCATGCAAAAGGATGTGTGTATCTGTTTTCCATGTTAGTGAGAAAACTCTATTAGCAACATCAAATATGAACAACTTGCACAATTAAACTTTCAAATTGAAAATAAACATATAGCTTATTGTAGTATAGGTTTAGACAGGTACATGAATGGGGTTATTTTGACGATGTGGGGATATTTGTGGGAAAGGGACCCAAATAACTATGTTAGACTTCTAACTCTGAAACTACTTTTAATCATATTCACTTAGAAAGGGACATTTAAACTTCAATTTTTTGGTGATTTAATATTAGTCATAAATCAGATAGAAGGGGGAATTGAAATGGGAAGTTTGTTCTCAACTCTTTTGAGGAGGTAAATAAAATGAAATCAGTTTAATTACATCTTTTTTCTCATGTCTACATAGATATTAATGCTACCTTAATAATACAATTGAAGCGCTTCCGACTCTTTATTGGATGATTGCACATCTTCAGGGTGACATGCTTCAGATTTGATCTAATTTTAAATTGTGACAATGAGCTTAGTATGATGATAAGCATAAAGATGGTTTTGAAATTGGTGCAATTAAGCATTAGGATCCTTTATTTTTGCATAGTGATTTACAATTATTTCAACAAAGCATGAAGGAAAATCCTTCTAAAAAATCACAAACATGTGACATTGTGCACAGGCCAGTGCAACATCTCCCCGCTATTTTCATCAAATAGTTGAGACAAGTTCTTCCTTCCAGCTTCAAGTTCTTCCTTCTTTTGTTGCTTCCATATGTGACCTTTTTCTAGAAGATTCATTTGGAGGTCCAATTGCATAAGCTGGAAGCCATAAACTGGACTTATTTCTCTTGGATCATGCCAACTTTCGCTTTTGTAGCTCAATTGTAATAAGTATTTTCTCTGTATGCAATTATTGATGAATTCAATGACCAACAAAAGAAACCATTAATAAAATAGAAACACAATTTGTAATCAAGAAAAAACTAGAAGAATGAAGCAAACCTGAAGGTGAATTCAATGATAACAACAACAAAAAAACCATGATTAAAAGAGAAACACAATATTTAATCAAGGAAAAAAATAGAAGAAGGAAACAAACCTAAAGGTCTAAACATTGCTTCCATTTTGCAAGCACTCAACGGAAGCTCAATACCAATACTTGACAATTTCAATTTCTGTCCATTGACACCAATCTCATCACCATGTTTAGAATTGGTTTATTCAATGAGAAACAAAAGAAACCATTAATAAAAGAGAAACACAATTTGTAATCAAGGAAAAACTAGAAGAATGAAGCAAACTTGAAGGTGAATTCAATGACAACAACAACAACAAAAAACATGAATAAAAGAAAAACACAATATGTAATCAAGAAAACAAATAGAATAAGGAAACAAACCCAAAGGTCTAAACATTACTGCCATTCTGCAAACACTCAACGTGAAGCTCAATACCAATACTTGACAGTTTCGATTTCTATCCACCGACACCAATCTCATCACCATGTTTAGAATTGATTGAATCCCAACCCCATTTTCTCGTCCTAGATACGTCTTCTTAGATCCTACAAACCTCTAGTACTGAATTGAGGGCATGTACACTTGTTTCCTAGCAATCAAGAATTCCATTTTTGTGACAATATGATATTGTTTTTTTATTTTATTTTATGTTCTTAGTATTTTCCCAAAGAGGGTGTGATTTGTTACAAAAAAGGTTTTAAGTAGATAAGTAAAAAATGTATTTTACAAGACTAAGACTGAAAACAAAATAGTACAGTAGAGAAGTTTAGATCTGATAAAGTAAAAGGTAATTTTCTATTTTTTTCAACTTTATCACTTTCAAATATGACTGAGTTAAAGCACATTAAACAAATGCAAACACATAATCAACAAAGTAGCAAATCTATAAACACCAAGCAACGTTGTATTGATTTTAGTTTTGAAATGATAGATACTATTGGAACTCGTAGACCATGTCCCTTTAGGGTTATGGGTATGTAAAGGACAAATTTGGCATAGAATGGTTCGAACTTGCATTACTAGTCACTTCAAGGTTCTGGGTAGAATTTCAATTTGTGGAGAGTTGATATTCACACAATGGATAAATACCAAACAACATTGTACCAATTGCAATATACACATGGATATATATTGTCCTAAACTGAGATGTTTCTGATTGTACATATCCTTGTATACACTGCAATAGATGCAACCTTGTATAATGGAGCTATTTAATAGTATAACAAACAATTAATTAGACTACAGATCATTGTGATTCTTAAAATGAAATCTACAATTTGGTAAATTCTAATACTCAAGTTGGCTATGTCAGTCCCCATTTTTATTGGAGCAACTCTATTTTACAATTTCAATAATCTATATTTAAAATATAAACATTTTAACTGAATATAAGAGAAAAAAAATTGAAACATGAGATTTGGTTTGTTACACCATTAAATTATGGAGTGAGTTAAAAAATGGACAGTGGAACTTAAGCTTTTCACAAAAGTTTTACTAGATTGGGAGAAAAATAGTCAAGTTTGTCTACTTTTTTACATATTCTATAGCTTATTTCTATATAATCTGTAAAACAGAAGAAACAATTGTAAAGCCTGTAAATATCTCAACAACTTAATTCTATTCATTAATGGTAAGGGAGATACATGGCTATGCCTAAGCGCTAGGCTACAGAGAATTTAATGCTTTATAACTTTAGGATGTATGATGGAATAAATGCACTTAATGCTTTAATGCTTTATAACTCTAGAATAAAAAGATCTAGAGTATGCTCTTTGGAGCCGACTCCCCATCCCCCCAAGGGCGAATCTACGTTTTTGTGTTTTTTTGCTTTTATTTCATTTTTCTTCTTCAGTTTAGTTGTGTTTTACAATACTATATACTTTGAATCACAAGCATTCCATATTTTTTCAATTCAAAGTAACAATACTACTTACCCCACGACTTCCCGATTGACCCGAAAGGAGAAATAGATGTGTGGTAAGATCAATTAAAAAATTCGTGGATTTTTTTCTTTCATTTTTATATATATCTAAACTCAACCCCTCAATGCTTTCTCGATTGCGATCCATTTGGACTGAAAGAGATTCCTGGATGGTTTTATTTTTTAACAAATAACACAAAAGTTAAAATCCTTAAAAATTACCAAGACTCCGTTGTGTATGCTCTGCGCTGGTTGCGGTTCGTTAGATCAACCAACTGCATCAAAATCAGCGTGGATGACTAGAATAATTAGTTCTCACATTTTGAATAAACCTCCCCAGGAGAAAATACAATGCCTCAAATTAAGCCGTTGCGGTGGAAAATTACCCAAAGGAAGGAAGAACAACTGGTCAGTGATCTCGAGACACAGTTAGGATACACCCTTGCGGTGTAGTGTTGAACATCGTTTCAGAGACTCCAACCAGCCTACGTATTCCTCGCGGGTAACCGTATCGGTTAAGGGTTTTGGACATACTCCCCGTACCCCTCGGGTATATTATGAGTCCCCTTCCACCCTAATTTTAATAAACTCATCCCACATTAGCTTAAAATTTGACCAAGAGCACTTGCAACATTTCTTTCTGCATTTCAACAACAATTTCATTTGTGGACTCTATTATTTGGCACTGGTCTCTTTTTTATCATCATATGTTTGCTCATACTTTGGTTATCAAGTATTAATCTTTATGTTGTTGTCGTTTAATTAATATTGCAAATATCTTGTGTTAAATTTGTTTATCAAAACTACTAAGTAACTCATTCATCATCATAAAACACTAAAGCCTTAACAACCTTAGCAATTAATAGGGTTTACCCCCCTTGGCTTCGTTAGGAGTTGGCCTAAACAAAGAAGTCAAGAACAAGGTGATAGCCTTGACTCGAGACTTGTCCCTAATGACACACTGAGTGGCTTGAATATTTCTTCCACGTCTCCCTCCCAGGTGTGTGAAAGGCGACAACAGGCCCGATCATATTCCAGGATGCGTGACAAAGGTGAGCTTGAAGAACGAGTTGATATGCTGGTGGATATTGTTAGGGTTTCCCATGTGCAGCGATCTCATGATCATAAAGCATATAAATAAAGGTTTGTCCTTATGAATGAAGCTTTAGCAACAAATGCTCATCTCTATGGAAGCCCTTGTTGAAGAGAAAAGCAGAGGCCTTGCCGTGCTAAAAGGTTTCTACAATTCTAACTGGTAAGTTCTTTCTTTGAGGGAGATTTCTTGACTGACCACAAATTCATTTTTTTCTAGGGAAATTTGATAAGTTACTTTATATCATCCGCGGTTTCATTTTTTACGGAAGCAACCTGTGAGGATACTCATGTTCAACCTAAAACACATACCCTTTTCTGTATTTTGAATTTTCCCAATTAGGGATGTGTCTTTGGATTGTTGTGGTGCATAAAATGTTAAGGAGATATATACCAAAATGAAAAGTGACCTCTCGTATTTCATAAATTGGATTCTGTCTAATGAGTATAACTTATGGGTTTCTTCAAATGCATAAGCCTATTTGGACTTATTCATTTAAATTATGTTCCATCAATGTGATGGATGTGGTTAATTGTTCAAGCCACAAGTTTAGAGTGTTTTTTATATGCATTGATATATATCCAGTTTGCATACCTACAATTATCAATTTGAATTGAATGATGAAATACACAAATATACTTGTTTACGACTATAAGTAATTAACCATGCATATGGTTGTAGTTAATTGGTCAAATGCACATGCACATGTCATCATCAAAGGTTTGTTTGTTAACGGAGAAGGGTATTTCACATGGGTTTCCAACAGTCACCATGAAGCAGCGAGGGACAGACATGAGATTGCACAGACATAACCACACCACATCTCTGAAGAAAGCACGGATGGAACATTTGAAACTTAACAACTCTCTACAGATTGGGAATACCCATTGCCATGTTTATTTTCATTGTTTGAAGATTTATCTTATCGATGGAAGCTCTAAAATAGTCAACATGGGTAGCATGTTCTCTTCACAATCCAGTAACAGTCTAGGTGTCACACGTTTTGGAAGAGGAACAAGAGTAATCTTTCAAGAGGGAAGGGTAGGAATAGTAGATCATAGAAGAAGAGAGCGTGATATGAATTGTATATCTTTATATCTATAATATATATGTAGAATGTTCAACATGTCATTGAATGACCAGACATTGACAATAAATTATAGTATATTAAAAGAAAGTTTGCATTATATTATATGGAATCATCATAGTAAAGTACATCAATGGAAAGAAAAGCAACACAAGAAAGACGCATCTATATATATTATAGATATGTAGATATACAATGGTTGTTGGATTTCAATTCCACAAGTACAAAAGAAAGTTTATACATAGCAAGAAAGAACTACAAATCGTATATGCAAATATATTATAGAATTGTGATGTACAATGTAGTTCCACAAAATATGTAATTTATTATGCCTTGAAAAAGATTTTATTTTGCAAGTTGACCCTTGCATTAAAATTAAGGTGAAGAAAATGAAGAATTTCTTCTAGATTTTTTTTTTTCGTTGCGGCATTGGAACCCAACAATCAGTGTATATATTGATATCTATAATATAGAAACATACTAACCCATTGCATCAAATTTATGGTTAGGAAAGACAAGGCTTGATTTCAGAGTTTATCTAACTTCTATATGCAAGAAGTTAACAATGTTTAGTTTTTTTTACAGAAGAGTTCAATGATTTTTATATGTTAAAAAAAATCCCATCCGGATTGTTTAAATTACATCCATGGACCACAAATCAATGACTAAAATAAAAAATTCCAAGGAATAAATTTCCCATTGTGGATCTTTTTTGAATTAAAATTCACTAAAAGTGTAATTTAATATTTTGCTGGCACAAATATTGTCTAAAATAGTACAATGGGGTAAAAGAATACATGTGATTTTGATCAGGTGGCCAAACAATGAAATTCTCAAATTGACACTAACCATATAGCAATTTAAACCGACAATAAATCCACTGTCCTAGTCCTAAGAGAGCTTGCACGAAGTCTTAAGCCAACATTCAGGGTTTTCTCCAAATGATTCTTAGTTTCCTTTGATGTCCTTTTAGTGTAAAATTTCAATTGGAGAGCAAGGAGATTCACTCAAATTGAAATGCCTTTAGAAACGCCTGAACATGAGTTAAAGCATTGATGTGGAACAATTTGTAATAAATCCAAAGAGGAAAAATAAAAAATGAAAATTGTTCCACATGAATCCATGCAGAGGGATGTGTGCATCTATTTGCTATGCTAATTAGCTTTTCCAGTTTTAATTGATGGAGAAAACTATGTTGGCAACAACAATTATGAACAACTTGCACAATGAAACCCTCAAATTGACACTAAACACATAACAATTCAAACCAACAGTAAATCCATTGCCATAGGAATTGTTCTAAGAGAGTTCACGTGAAATCTTAAGTAGCATTCATGTGGAACAATTTGTAATAAATCCAAATAGGAAAAATAAAATATGAGAATTGTTACACATGAATCCATGCAGAGGGATGTGTGTATCTGTTTTCTATGTTAATCAACTATTCTATTTTTAATTGTTGGAGAAAACTATGTTGGCAACAACAATTATGAACAACTTGCACTATGAAACTCTCAAATTGACACTAAACACACCAATTCAAACCAAGAATAAATCCACTGTCATATGAATTGTCCTAAGAGGGTTTTCATGAAATCTTAAGTGAACATCCATGTGGATGTTCTAAGGGTCGTATTACTCTCTCTTTAGTTAGCTCACAATGTAAGAAATAGGATTATACCCATCCATATCTAATTTAGGTAAATTAGCTATGGCCTTGTTCATACCATAGTTTCCATGAAATGGTTGTATAAAATAAGTATGCATGTCAAACTAAATTGCAAGTATTATGAATAAATACACTGTCCTAGGAATTGTCCTAAGAGAGCTTGCATGAAGTCTTAAGTCAACATTCATGGTTGTCTCCAAGCGATTCTTAGTTTCCTTTGATGTCCTCTTAGTGTAAAAATTCAATTGGAGAGAAATTAGGTTCACTCAAATTGAAATGCCTTCAGAGTCCCTTGAACATGAGTTAAAGCATTGATGTGGAACACTTTGTAATAAATCCAAAGAGGGAAAATAAAAAAATGATAATCGTTCCACATGAATCCATGCAGAGGGATGAGTGTATCTGTTTGCTATGTTAATGAGTTGTTCCAGTTTTAAGTACCGCTGGACAAAAGTCTGTTGAAAACAAAAATTATGAACATCTCACACAATGATACTCTCAAATTGACACTAAACACATAGCAATTCAAACCATCAATAAATCCATTGTCATAGGAATTGTTTTAGGAGAGTTCACATGAAATATTAAGTAGCATTCACGTGGAACAGTTTGTAACAGATCCAAAGAAGAAAAATAAAAAATGAGAATTGTTCCACATGAATCCATGCAGAGGGATCATTAGAGGAAATTTGGGGTCTAAAATGGGCCTCCCAAGGAAAATAATAAAAAAACCACATCATACTACAAATATGCCATGTCACATTAAATCTAATGAAAGTCAACCTAAATTGTCTCATTAATGGTAGTTGACAAGTGTGTTGAGTTAATGTAGAGTAAAGAAATATTGGTTAAAAATATTAATGAAATATTTAGGTTCTCATGCACATATAATAAATGATATAGTGAAATTTTTAAAATTTTATATTAAATTTTTTTTAAATAAATACACCACTACCTTTTATATATTTAATAAAATACAAAACTCTAATATATTCATATTTAAATTATAGTGGAAAATATAATTACAATAGTATTAAAAAATAAAAAAATAACAATTATTTTTTAATATAAATTTTATATTAATTCATAAAAAAAATATTACAATACATAAAATAAAAAACAAAAAACAATAAATGTTCTTATAATTTATATAATCTAATAAACCATATATATTCTTGTATAATTTTTTTCATGTTGATTTTTAAAATTTATATATAATATTTATAATTAAATTATAAAAATTATAAAATATAAAAATATAATAGTTTTATTATCATGTTAATTTCAAAAAAATTTAAATAACATTTATAATAAAAATCTAAAAGATTTAAAATATATAAAAATATTGAAAAAATATTCAATATTTCCATTTATATAACGATGAATTTACCAAGACAATTGATACCTATATTTAATCATTTTTTATAAAAAAAAACGTTATATTTTTATAACTATTTGTAATGTTTTTTTAATTATTATTATCATTAAAAAACATTGAAAAAACATTGTTAGACGGCATAGAAAATTTATAGTGTAAATGTTATATTGCAAAATTTCTAAATATTGAAAAAACATTGTGAGAATGCATAGCAAATCTCTAATGTAAATGTAATATTGCAAATTTTAGTGTAAATGAAATATTGATAGAATTTTTTTCTTCTACTTTTACCAAAGGGAAATGTAAATGTAATAATGTATTATTAAACTTTTACTATGAACAAAGCCCTACGGTTTATCCCAAAAAATGGATAGTAATATTAAAAATACTAAATTTTTTTTATTTAGTATTTCAAGATAAGTTATTTTAAAATTAAATACTATTTAGTTTTGTTTTTTAACTATTGAATAATAAATGCTTTTAGTATTTCAAAATGTCTCCACTATAATTTTAATTAATGCGATTTTTTTTTTTAAATGGGTTGGAAGTAGTGATCAAATAAAATATTATATATTTATTATTTCAAGTATATATATCATATTTTGAGATGATCGTTTTACGATCTTAACCAAGGTGAGGTTGATATGGAGTTAGCTATTGTCAAATAAAATTATGACACATAAGCATTATATGTCCAACTCAACCATAATGGTTTACCAAATATATTGAAATTCTATTGGCTTAAAAAATCCAACTCTATCCTACTCATCCATGGCACATTTTTTTATAAGGCCCATTTTAGACCCCAAATTGAGTTTTTCTAGTTTTAATTGTTGGAGAAAACTCTCTTGGCAACAACAATTATGAACAACTTGCATAATGAAACTCTCAAATCGACACTAAACACATAGAAATTCAAACCAACAATAAATCCACTGTCATAGGAATTGTCCTAAGAGAGTTCGCATGAAATATTAAGTCAACATCCATGTGGATGTTCTAAGGTTCGTATTATTGTCTCTCTAGTTAGCTCTTAATGTAAGAAATAAGATTATACCCATCCATATCTAATTTAGGTAAATTAGCTATAGCCTTGTTAATACCATAGTTTCCATGAATGGTTGTATAAAATAAGCATGTATGTCAAACTAAATTGCAAGTATTATGGATAAATCCATTGTCTTAGGAATTGTCCTAAGAGAGTTTGCACGAAATCTTAAGTCAACATCCATGTGGATGCTCTAAGGTTCATATTACTCTCTATTTAGTTAGCTCTCAATGTAAGAAATATGATTATACCAATCCATATTTAATTTAGGTAAATTAGCTATAGTCTTGTTGATACTATAGTTTCCATGAAATGGTTGTATAAAATAAGCACGTTTGTCAAACTAAGTTGTAAGTATTATGGGTGAGAGGTTTGGAAAGCACAGTAGAGACACATTTTAACATGACATTTTTTTTGGTAGACTGCATTGATAATGGAAGTGTCTTGATTTTCAGACCTTATTAATGCTAGATTTTTTTTTTGAGACTTTCGAGGGTATTATGTGCCATACAAACCCCCTCACATCTTCTTGTTTCCTATTTCCAAGTCCGTTGGGAAGATCCCTAAATGATGTTGCAAGACATCTTATTGAAGTGGAGATTTTTTTACCAAGGACAATTGATACCCTCAGTTTCTCAAAACTTGTACCAAGTTGAAGTTGTCTTTGTTTGGATTTAGAAAATCCAATAAACTTGGAATGGATTTACAGTCTCCTTGTGTTGAGTGTGGTGCTTCGATGTAGTAGAAGACTCCTTATTACTACAGTTATGTGAGAAATAAAACGAGCATGATGTTGATGGAGGTACAAAGTGCCATTCAAGGAGTCACTTCCCACTGCAATAATTCCAATTACATTCATGGTAAGTAGTGTGGTAGCAACACTATTCAACTCTAAGTAGATAGCTGGTATTCCTATTATTGCAGTTGAGGCAAAGAAATTGTTATCCTCTAATAAGTTTTTTGAGTGCTTCATCATATAGTAAGTACACTAATTCTTTAACAAAGTAAGTTAGTAAACGAAGACCTTACCTGAGCTCTGCTTCTCTCTAATAAGATTTAGCTTTCTTACTTTGGTTTTATTGCCTCTCTTACAAGAAGAATGAGTCTCTTTTTCAAGCATCAAAGTCTATCGCTTTGAGATATGCATCCTTAGAAATAATGACAAGCATTAAATACTATGGTTTTCGGCTCACACATCCCTTACAAAGGATTTCATCTCACACGTGCTCTACTAAGGCTTTCAACTATGCATTCTTTTCAATGCTGACAAGTTTCAAAATCTATGTCCTTGGTTACTTAAGTTTATTTTTCACTACAGAGGGAATGTGTGTCATGATTTATGGAAGGTTCATGACCTTTTTCATCTTCACAACATAGGGAATGTGCCACAAATTACCGCACCTATGGAACTTTCTATACATGTCTAAAATTTTGGGGAAGATCCTCCACACGAGGAAAACACTCATGTATGCAAGCTCGACGTGAAACCCCAAATATTAGAGAGAAAATCATAGGTTTGGGCCCTCATAGTTCAGCTCCGGAGGAGGATCCAATGAGAAGACCTTGTGAAAAGAAGGAGGATTATTGAGGATGTATAACAATGGGGGCACCGATATCCACATAACGAAAAGAGGTACCACCGATGAACAACTAAAAGCATGATAATATAAATATGTTATTGCAAGAAGAAGGCCCATTTGCACATAAATGAAAATGACTCCCACAAAGATGGAAACATACCATTGTGGAGTTGGTACAAAGATGTCATGCATACAAAACATCCTTAACCAACGCACTCTTGGTGACCTCATAATCCTCCTGGAAAAGCTCATCATATCCACGCATAGCCATTTCCTTGGCATTTACCGGGTCCTTGGACAGAATAAGCACTATGCCTGCAGGAACCCTGAACCCACAAGCCCTCAACATAAGCCCTTCAGAAAGATAAATCTTCAAACATGGAAATGGGTATGCCCAATCTTTTTTGTTCATAATGCCATAGGATGAACTTGTGACCACCAATCTGCCAAATAAAGACGACTCTACCATAGCATGAACTTGTGACCACAAATTTGCACAATGAAGTAAGCCACCAAATAGGACGAAAACACATTAATATATTGACTAATCGATGACTAAATAAAAGGAAAATAGAAGATCGACTTTATAACAAGAGGAAAATGCATTAGTTATCACAAAAAAGTATGAATACACGTGTTAGTTTTCTATTTGCATGACCCACGAGGAATCTTTGAGAGTTCATCTCCATTATCTAACACCTTTGGCATAACAAACTATCGAATTATCAACTGTTTAAAGTAGATTGTAGACTTAATATTATAGACTCAAAGGCTAAAAAACACATACTTCTACAAATCTCTAATTGGCTCCCCCTTAGATTTTCATGTTTACTTCTCATGTTTTTGCAAGTTGTCATGCTATTCGATTCTATCATGCAAAGCTACAACCATTACCCTTCCACGACTCTTTATTTCCTCTATTCTCTTAAAAAAAAAGTAGCTTTGGTTCCTTAGTCATAGCTATATTTCTATAACAGCTAGCATGATTGATGTCCTCAATGGGAACCATACATAGTATAAATTTCCATTTAACCTTATTACACTTTCCACTAAAGTATTGTATAATCCATCTTCAACCTTAAGAGGCGTAAAATTCTTCCTGGAATTGTAGTGACATTTGCATGTTTGAGATGTGTGATTAAATCATCAAATTGAAGGACCTTCAGGAAAGTCACTCTCTTGTTATGCCTGTTATCACATATACATTCTGCAGTTGGGTACCATGATGCATAATACAAACTTATCTCTATGTTATATTCTGAGGTTTTTTTCACATGGGGTATTAGCATGGATCTTTACAGCTTCAGTCGTTCTAGAGCCTTGTTCAGTGGATGTTCCTTGCCAGCAATGAGATTCATTGGTTCATTGAGATTATTTCAGTGGTTGACCTAGTGCATTCCAGTAGTATACAAGATCAGATGCAGTGCACATAGTTGCAGAGGGGACTTATTAGTTGGAGACATGTATATATGGTGATATCAGGAATATGCTTATTCGGTTTTGATTTTTCTCTATGATGTATGTCAAACACCTATGCTTGTCATGTTATGATGATTATGGTGACCTATGCTTATATATACTAGTGCTTTAACTTGTGTTATGATTAATCAAGGGATTTGATGTGAATAATGTTGCTCATGCCATGCTCATACAAATAGTAAACCTTAGTGCTTTGATGGATCCATGTGTCACTTGTTCCCGTCCATTCAGGTCATCTATTGTCAAATGATTATCCCATGACTTAAACTGATTGAGAATTGTGAGATTGGAGATCCTTTCCCCATTGTGACCCCTATGTATGATAGACTCCATGTTGCTATGTGTCTCTGGCTATGAAGTATGTGGCTTGGACAGTGTGGCTGGATTCACATGGTAGTTCTCCTTTAGTCCTCAAAATAAGTGCTCCATCATAACTATGTTGTTAAACACTAAAGCATCATAATGAATAAAATCTATATCTAAAGGATGCAAACGTATAAATGTTTAAAAGGTAGTCAGTGGCCAAGGGGTTGAGCACTCATTCTTTGTATAATGTAAGGCTCATCTTCCCTCTTGTTGATGCCCAGAAGAATCCCAGGTACCGATAGTAGGGATTCTCCCCAATAACTGTTCCCAAATAGATCACTTATCATTTGGTATGGGGAATCCATCCAGTTAATGGCCCGACTACCGTAGAGTTAAATAAAGGTTTTAAATCTGTCTTACCGATTGCGGCCCAATCCATTGTTTATGTGTTTTTTATGTTTATAAAGAATGATATGTAAGTGTCTATATTAAGTGCAACTTAACAGGAAAGAAAGGCTTCACAATGTGATGCGTAGGTTCTTACCTCCCGTCTTATCCCCTTTGTCCCCGAACTACAGAAATCAAATAACAGATAAACTAAATAACCTATCTAACCTATCCCTAGGGAGAAAGACTACTATTTATATGAGTAATGTACTGCATATTTTGCACACAAAATTTTACAGATAGTTGATCAATTCGGAATACATAAACGCAACAGAAAAATTAACAAAAAGATAGCTCATTGTTTGTTAAAACATTCATTACTCATTTGTTGCATAAGATTCATAACAAGGAAATGAAATAATTCACAACATAAGAATAGTCTAGAATTCAGAACGATCTCACAGATTTGTGTATTAAGATAAAGCAGAAATAGTTTCATCCAACCATATACACAACATGCATTTGAATCTTAAACAACTCCTTCTCCAACAGAATTTTGATCCTCTTTATTATAACAAGAAGTAGTTCTTCTTACAACAAGTCATTCACATAAGAAAGCTAGAAAAGTCCCGCTCTCATTCGATCCTACCTATACTTATACATTTCAAAATGACCTTTGGTCTCCCTGCCCTTTGGGATTCCTTATCTTTCGGTTACATAAAGTTTGTCTTTAGTGTGCTCAAAAAGTAAATAAAATATTACAAATATATCCATGTGTGAATAAGACAAACTACTTAAGTGCCCCTAGTCAAACTATCTACGAATTTTTTCTAGGATAAAGCATCTGAGGAAATTGTCTCGAAAGCTGTGGGATCTAGAAATCTGACCATGGCCTCATGTTTGGCCAGCTAGCCTTTTATGTCTGCTACTCTTGCAGGGGTCACTCTTAGCAAATCCTCTAGTAGACAGTTACTAACTGCTGCTTGGGACACTAAACTCTTTATCACTTTTGAATCTAGACCTTTAACCAGTTGAATATTCAACTCATCTTCTTGTAGCTTATCCTTCAACTATTTTAAATTATCCCTTTCTTCCCCTATGATTTGGTAATCCTATTGCAACTTCTCATAGTCTGAAAGAGTAGCTTCATATTTTCTTTTAGATTCTCGGCCTGCCCTTTCCTCCTTTCTCAAAACCTCTTTAATTTATGCCATTTTACCCTTATATTGATCAAGGGTTTCAGTGAGCCTGCTAATATTATGAGCATTTGCAGTTGCAATTGCAACACCCATGGAGGCCATTTGCTTGGGATCTTCTTCTACATTTTTCATGATCGTCTTCTCGGTCACTGTGGTGATCCCAGGTTGAGTTCCCATCTTTAAAGTCTTCTCAGTTTTCCACACTATGTCTTTCCTTTTGGGATCAAAATACGCATATTCCAAGCATGCAACTTCATGTTGTTTAGATGGGGTAAAAGGCACCAATCCCAGTTCAACCATGGGGAGATGTCCTCCGGTGAGTATATTGCTGGAAGTGGAAGGATGGTTCTTTGGATTGTCCCGGGTAGGACTTTGTCCCTGATTTTCACCATCCAGGTTCTCTTGATCTTTCTTTCTTTGCTTATCTGTGGCTCTTTCTTGATCTTGCATATCCTGCTCTAGATTTTGAGTTTCATGAGTTATTGCTTTTTCTAACTTTTTAATATTCTCCAAGATATCCTCTTCTTTCTTTTTATGTTCCTCTTCTCTCTTTTTTCTGGCAGCTTCTTCTTCTTCTTTCTCTCTCTGGCATTCTTCAACTATAAGCTTTCTTGCCCCCTCTGCCAATCTGCGGGCAGTCTCTTCTTTTGTTTTTCTTGCAGCTTCTTCTTCTTGACCCTGTGATTTTGGGAGACTGCTGCTACTACCTTTCACTCCGGCTATTGTGGTTATCTTTTTTAGTTGCTTGTTTAAAGCTGTCATGCTATAGATATTCCAGTATACTTCTTCCTCCTTGTCCACATGGTTAGTGTATTCGAAATTTACTTTGAGAAGTGCTTTATGGGCTGCAACTTTACCCTGTGATTCATTTCTGTGGAAGCTCTTTCCAGTTCCTTAACAAATTCTAGGGCACTCTTGACTTTAGCAAACTTGTAGCTCCCCACATAAAAAGGTATCGGTGGGAACAAAACCTTTTTCAAGTCAAACAAGTGACTTCCAAAGCCATCTAAGAAAAGCTGTCTTACAGCTTCCTTATGGACTATGTAACATTAGAGAAAATTTGAGGTCTAAAATGGGCCTTCTAAGGAAAATAATGAAATAATAGTTAAAATAATAAAAAATAATTTATTAATTTTGGAGGAAGAAAGAAAAAACTACTTTTTTTGTTTGTATTTTCAACATATCTCCAAGTGTTTTTACTCAAAATTCGAGTGGGAGGGCTCATTGGATGCAGATTTAATTCTGCATTGAACGTGTACCCACACTGCATAATTTTGATGGACCCCGCTACCCCAAAAACAAGAAATACTTGAAAAAACGTGATGATGATGCCATCATCACGTTTTTTCAAGTATTTCTTGTTTTTGGGGTAGCGTGGTCCATCAAAAGTATGCAGTGTGGGTACATCATGTTTTTTCAAGTATTTCTTGTTTTTGGGGTAGCATGTACATCAAAAGTATGCAGTGTGGGTACTCATTGGATGCAGAATTAAATTCCACATCCAATGATCCCTCACGCTTGAAATTTGAGTAAAAACATAGGAAGATATGTTGAAAATACAAACAAAAAAAGAAGTTTTTTTTTAATGACAAATATGTCAATTCAACCATTATGGTTGACTCATTTTATTGAAATTATATTGGTTCTTGAATTCAAACTCACAAGAATTTATTGTTGGCTCATTTTCTTATAAGGCCCATTTTAGACCCCAAATTTCCCCTAATGTCTGTAGCATATCTTGGCAGCAATGAGGGTGCTTTAGTCTCCCCATACATCCTAAGGTACGTGCCTTCTTCAGAGAAGAAGTAATCACCAAAATATTTGATAGAATCCAAAGCTCCCTCCGGTAGGCATTTGCACTCTTCTAAGAAAACCAACCGGTACAGAGGCATCATGAACTCTTCACAGATTAACTTGTAGAAATTGTGGTATTTATGTCACCACAATATCTGATAAGCTACATAAATAGGAGTCTTCCCTCCCTTCCATGTGCAATTGAACTTTTTGAAAGGGTGAAAGCTGAGTATGCAATCGATAAAAAAGGATCCCATGTAGAATTCAAATTTCCTTTGGTGTAAGCCTTCTTGGGCTGCAGTAATGGAAGTAGATAGGATATTGGCCACTATATCAACCCAGTTGAAAATTGTTCCTTTCATGGCCACATAGTAGATCAGTGGGATCCATCCAAACTTGTAAGTTATACCATAAGCCCTGCCGAAAATTCTATTCAGCATTAGCACTACCAGTCTATATGGAGTGCGTAAATGAGCAGTTTCGTACTCCCCAGATTGCTTGTTCTTGAAAGTCTTCCCTTCAGCTACCATCATTTTTGCTGTAGCTATGTAATCAAACTCTAGATTTTTTACCCATCCAATCGTCATGCTAATCTTGGATGTCGGTAGGCTGTATGCTTTGGATATAAATCTAGGTGTGAAGGATGCAAATCCTTTGTCTTCCACATTGTTCATTATCTTCCCTGCTGAATCCACTATGGGCAGAATCCATCTGATGAACTCTACACAGGGAAACATTTCTAGTCCAGTAGACACCTTGGTGATCCCAAACCTTAATATGTTGTCATATAGGGCTAGGTATTCCAACCCTGCCTATGGAACCCTCTTTTCTACAAGCATATGGTAGATTTGGCCCCATTTAAATTCAGGTTTTGCTCGTATTACTGGATTTTTATCTTCATAGATTAATTCAACCCTTGGTGTGGGTGAGATTTTTGTATCTGAGTCACAGTCTACGATCTTCACCTTCTTCTTTCCCTTCTTCATCATGCCGTCGGGTATAAGCTGTGACTGCAACAAAAAAAAACATGTTTCAGTATTTACATTATTGAATAAACTCATGCATTCAAAAAGATAAAATGTTATGAGATTCTAGGCACATCACTTCTAAAAACATCACTAGCAACTTGACTTACCCTGCCATTCTCACCCATCGGGATAGAACAAACGCTCTGCAACTTAGTAGGTAAAAAAAATGGTAACAAAAACCTCTAGACACAGGCGAGCTTCAACCTCTAGACTCTAGAATGGAAATATAAATTAGCTTCCTGTAATACCCTCTACGAACGGATGTGAAAAATTTACGAGGCTCATAGTCTATAGGCGGCGTTTCCCTAGGTTCAAACCACTAGGCTCGAGATCTCACAGTTGGACGATACAAAGCCAAAAACTAAAGGGTCTGCATAAAAAGGAGAAAATGTAACCTCTGCTATTTCCCAACAATGAGAACCAGGTCACCTCCATGCCAACGAAAATCCTGGGCTTCTGGAGATTCGCCATGACCTAACAGGATTTACGGGAAAAAAATGCCTCCGGATGAAATGGTGAAGCTCCTCAAGTAGGTAGGGCGTCCCGGACAAGATTGAACCTCAAAAAGAGAACAACTAAACCTAAGATGAGGGGAGGACAAATTTTTAAAACCTAAAACCAATAACCTACCCACCCCTTCTCGAAAAACTGACAACTGACAGCTTGGAAAATCACATGAAATTATTAATCAGTAGCAGCCACACGAAAAACCTACCTGGCAGGAAGCTGGG
This sequence comes from Pseudotsuga menziesii, assembly GCA_001517045.1. Taxonomy (NCBI): domain Eukaryota; kingdom Viridiplantae; phylum Streptophyta; class Pinopsida; order Pinales; family Pinaceae; genus Pseudotsuga; species Pseudotsuga menziesii. The sequence continues at coordinate 208,862 of LPNX010586497.1, forward strand.
TGGACACATAGTCATGGAATGTTGGACTAATGCGCCACGTGAGCTTCAGACAAAATTTCCACCAATCATGCAAAAAATTCACCGAGATAAATGAAAACGCGATCAACAGCATAAAAATCTCCCTGTAAAAACAAAGTGGTAAAACCACCCTTCCAACGGCGTATAAATAAGCACTTACGGGTTAAAAAACAATTAAGATGGTTGGTAAATATTTTAAAACCCACACACGCAAGGCTAAACGCTTCTAGCGCCAAAACACGGTGCATCAGGTGCCTTCATATAAGTCAAAGTAAGAACGACCCCGACAATGATGGCTTGACAAACCCCAACACAGCCGCAACCATCGGCTTCAGAACCCACAACATGCCCTCATTCCTTTTGCGGCTCAATGTTCAAAACAACGTCACAAATAAAAATGGATGACAACCACCGTAAGGGCTCCAAGAATAAAAATTGTCCACCGAAGCGGGCCTCTGGAAGTTCGGGCTATCATGAAAGGAAATTTCCGCCATCGCGGTGAAGAGATAGTCATCCCCCAAACACAGTGGGTCATAAACCAAGTTAAGAATCAGGCTTTGGAACTTGAAAAAAATCCACCGTAGCGGCAAAGAAACCACAAACCTAGCGCAATGCAGAATCAAAGGTTGGCTATTGTAGCGGCTCCAAGATTGAAAACTCTCCGCTTTAGCGGGACAAAAAGAAACGGTAACATTCCTGACATTCAAACCAAAACCCGACCCTCTGTTGTGGCATGGATTTTCAAATTTTTTTGCTGCAGCAGATGAAAAACTGCTTCAACGAAGCATAAGAAAAGAAACGTCCACCGTAGGTGCTCCAAATTGAACAACCATCTGCCGTAGCGGATCAAACTTTGATAATCACCTACTGCTGCGGATAAAAGAATTTTTCCTGCCTTAGGATAAAACCACTTCTTGAACTTCCCCAATGATAAAACAAAACATACATGTTGGATTTCGAAAAATCAAAATCACTAAGGAGCAAAAACTAAACTTCAAAAAGGGGGGCCCTAAAAAATGATAATTTTTTTTGGGGTGGTAGTTGCAAGAGCAACAATTGGCTATTGGATGGAGAACACAGATCTCTGGAAAAAGTAACTTTTAAGATCAAAAATTGCTCTATAGTATTCTATTAAATCAACTCATCCCAAAACTTTGAAATATTTCTTTAAGATGTCGAGACCTTATTGGGAATGTAAGACTTAGAAATTTAACATTGATTATGGTCCACTAAGGTAGGGTAACCAAGTTTTCAAATTCCCGATAACTCTTTCGAGGCCAAGAAATGGGGTTCATTTACTTCTCCATTCGGTTGCTTTTAGCTCAGACACCACAGGATCGTAATAGAGTATGGGCAGACGTATTCGTTTGTTCCTCATTCCCATGCCTTTCGCATTCTTTTGATGCTTTAGACTTTTTGTCCTTTTGAGTCTTCCCAGATTGCTCCTTTCATTTGAAACTTGGTTTTAGGTTCTTCCATCCATAGTGTCCTTTTGTGTTAGAGATAGTTCGTGTTCAACTCACGGACGGAGAATAACATATGTTCGTGTTCAACTCACGGACGGAGAAGAACATCTGAGCAATCTTATCCATTTACTGATTTTATTTAGTATGTCTTTTGATATTTGATTTATTTCTGGGAAATTTGATTCTTTTAATCCTTTTGGCTTTTATTTGTGGCATGGGATCATTTTAAATACGATACACTTGTCCATCCTACTTCCTTTCCGTGGGTCCATTTTTGTTCGCTTCCTAGGACGGATTTTAATGTGAAGTGGATGGAGCCCCAAAATAGTATTCTAGACTTTTGTTACCTCAGTTATTTGATAGGGGTTTAAACATGACTTCAATGTGTTCATAACCTCCCTTCAAATAGTCTATCAACTTAAAGAATCTTAATCATGATACATATACATTTAATAAGCAGCTTTCTAGTCAAAATATTTGTATTTTTCCTGCAAATTGAATGTTCCCCAAACGCCAAAAGCTTTGTTGGCTTATTTGAAAATTGAAATAAAACAAATAAAAAAAACTGAAATTAATCAGCAACAAAGAAAGAAAAGAAAATCTAACTAAGGCAAACCTAACTATGTAAAATTTAAGCAAAGAAAAAAGTTTATTTATGTACAGAAAACGTCAAAAAGATTCAAGTAAAATAAGGTTTGAGAACCAAACCATTAATTGGCAGATTCTCTTCCCACCCCTGGAAATCCTGTAACTTGTATGTCAAGGGGCCTATATTTTCTACAATCTGAAATGGGCCTATCCAAAAATATTGAAATTTAGTGTGCTTACCCTTTTCATCATGCAGGTGATCCCACTTTAGAACCAAATCCCTACCTCAAAATATTTATTCCCAGAATTGTTCTTGTCAAACCATGTTTTCACAATCTCTTGTTGGTGCTTAAACCTTTCCTTAGATTTGGATCTAGATTCTTCTAATTTCAGCAGAGTATTGATTCGGGCTTGTAAAACCTCACTGTTAGACCCTCTAGATGCTTGGGCTAATTGAGGAGAAGGCAATAAAATGTTAGGGTCCACGATAGCTTCCTTTTCATAAACTAAGGTATAGGGTGACAGACCTAAGGAGTTCTGGGGTCTAACTCGATCAACCCAAAGTGCATTAGGAAGAGCTATATGCTAGCTTCTTTGATTCTCTATGACTGTTTTCTTTAGAATCCTAATGAGATATTTATTAGTATATTCAACTAACCCATTACCTTGTGGATAATATTTAGCAGAATAATGTAGTTTAATTCCTTTCTCATTAGCAAATGCAGTAAGCTTGATTGACGAAAAATAAGACGCGTTATCAAAAACTAGGGAAATCGGAACCCCAAACTTGGTCATAATATGGTCTTGTAAGAAATCCATAACTGCATCTTCATTTACTTTCCGTAAAGGGATTGCTTCTATCCATCTTGTAAAATAATCTGTGGTTGTGAGAATATTCTTGTGTTGTAATGAAGAATTGGGATTAATTTCTCCAATAATATCGATTCCCCATTGCTCGAATGGCTCGAAAATAATAACTCGTTGTAAAGGTCTTGCTGCCTTTGCTTGTCTTCCACCTCTACTTTGGCATGTATCACACTTCCTTACGTAAGCATGAGCGTATTTAAATAAAGTTGGCCAATAGTATCCAACCCTTAGAATATTGTGTGCTATAGTGTCTCCTAAAAAATGACCTCCAGCAGGGCCATCATGCAATTCCTTCACGACTTTGGCTGCATCTTCTCATTTTAAACATCTGAGAAAAAATCTGTCATAGTTTTTCTTAACAACACTCCGTCGATTATCTGATACGATGCCGACTTCAAGCACAATGCCCTTCTCTGTTTGGAATTCCAGTGTTAAGGAAAATAACCTTGTTGGAGATAATTTATTAAATATCTGTACCAAGATTCTGGGGCTATAAATATGGGGCACACATTGATCATATGCAATTTAGTCTCATTTTTCTAATCATTTTCTTCATTGTCCAGACTTTCAACCATTAGTTTACAGAATCCTTGTCCTTTGACAATAGTTATTGGTTTAAATTCCAAGTCATACTCCTGCAAGGCTGTGACCCAATTTTCCCTTCTCTCTCCTCACTCCTTTTGTACAAAATGATTATGGATTACTGGGTGGGGCACAATAACTTTGGTTTTGTTCTTCGGTATACATGGTATGAATTGCTTTACCGCCTTAAAAACTGCATATGATTGTTTATCAATAGTAGGATAATTCAACTCAACACCTTATCCAGTGCTCATGAATGATATGGGGTACTCATCTCCCCATTCTTTTTTCTACGTAAGCACTGCTGCTAGTGAGTTGTCTGAAGAAAAAGTGTATAAGATGAAATAGTTCTTGAAATTTGGACTTTTGAGAGAAGGCACATGAGCTATCGCCGTTTTAATCTTATCGAATGCACCTTTCTCTAAGTCGGTCCATTTAAACTGAGCACTTTTCTTAATCATTTGTTGCAAAGGTTTGACTATCTGGGAAAAATCGGGCACAAACCTTCGCACAAAGTTTATAGTCCCCATAAAATATTGCATTCCTTATTATGGGGAAAATGGATCTGTGATATAGCTTTAATCCTCTCTGGGTCTGTGGAGATCCCTTTCTTAGAAATTACATGACCCAGTAGCTTTCCTTCTAATACGACAAAAACACTCTTATTCGGATTTAAGGAGATGCCATATTTCCGACAGCGATAAAAAATTTGCTTGAGATGAGAAGTGTGCTCTTCTCTTTTCTTGGAGAAAACTGTAACATCATCCAAATAAACCACTACGTTGCGGCCAATCAAACCACGGAAATCTATGTCCATCGCCCTTTGGAAAGTTGCTCCAGCATTGATAAGACCAAAGGGCATCCTTCTATACGAAAAAGTCCCCCATTTCATTCTAAAGGTGGTCTTCAGTTGGTCTTGTTTTGCTACCAACACTTGGTTGTAGCATGAGAAACCGTTTAACAGAGAGAATAATTCTGATCCCGAGACCATCTGCAATATATGTTCGATGGGAGGAACTGGGTAGTTATCTTTATCAGAGGCACGATTCAAGTTTCTGAAGTCCACACAAAGTCTAATCTCACCAAACTTTTTTCTCACTGGTACCAAATTCGAAACCCATTCTGAGTGTCTAACTTTGAAAATAATTCTCGCATCAAGCAACTTCTTCACTTCACTTTGAATCAAAGGTTCTAATTTGGGATGCATCTTTCTCAAAGGTTGTTGGAATGGCTTGATTCCTGCTTTAATCGAAACAACATGTTGTATAATGCGAATGTCATACACCTTAAGATATTCATATGTCCAAGCGAAGACATCTTTGTACTAAATGAATTTTCTTCTTTCCCCATCTGAGCAGCACTTTCCCAAGTTTACATATTTGGGTTCAGCTTTTGACCCCAAATTTGCCAGCTCAAATTGCATAGATGAATTGTGCCTCTTGACGTTGGCCGGTATTCTAAACTTGTTATTTAGATCAAACATTCCTTCCAAAGTTCAAACTCCTTTGAGTATGAAATTTCCACTTTGAATATTTGCTTGATGTTCCTCGTCATCAATTACAGCTCTTAGATTAGTGACGTTGTCTGGTACAGCAGGCCTGAAAATCAATTCAATGGAACATCGATTATTAGGAACAAGCCTGGTAGCTGAAGTAGCTAATAAATCAGCTGCTGCATTTTTTACTCTAGGAATTCAAACTATATTAAATGCATCGAAATTCATTAGAAGATCCCAAACTTCATTTTGATAACCTTTCAAATGTGGCGATAAACAATGGATTGTATTTCGAACTTGTTTAACAATAATTTCATAATCTCCATAGACTTTTAAATTTTTAACCTTGAGTTCAATTGCCTTCTTTAATCCTTGAATTAATGCTTCATATTCGGTTGTGTTATTTGTGCATTCAAATTCTAATCTACAAGAAAGAAAATGTTTATTGTTTTCTGGATCCATCAGGATACAACCAACTCTTGATCCTTCCTGAGTTTTTGAACCATCAAAATATAATACCCAAAACCTATCTGATAATTCAATTGAGCTATTTCTACTTTCTACATATGAGACTAAGCTAACTATGTTACAATCAATTTTATCAGCCCGCACAAAATGAAGGAGTTCGGGCTACGTATCTGATCCATTATCGACATCCTCGGCTTGGTAATTTCCTGCTTCCAATTCAATGAAATAATTTCCCAAAACTGAGTGTGCAAAATTTATTGGCTCATTCTTCCCTTTTAAAAGTGTCACATTGTGTCTCATATGCGGTCCCCTCATTAGTTTTTTCTGATTTTGACAACCTTGATAAGGAAACCACAAATGAGACCAGTCAGTTGCAAAATATCTGTCTAGTTTCACAGACCAGTCTCGGCTCAAAATTAGTCCATATGCCTCAGGGATGTCAACTACCATAATGTCTATAAATTGGCACACCCTTTCTTCAGTAGCTAAACGTATCAACACATTTTCTCCTTCTGCTGGGGTAAACTGCATATCTCAAATAAAGAAATATTAGCCTTGGTCTTCTTGATGTCTTCTATTAGTTAATACCCCATCTCACAGTCTGCTGGGTTTTTATTAACACCTTCTACTTTACTTTCAATATCCTTCATGGGATTACTAGCAGTTGGAACATTTTTCCTTGTTATGACCAAATCAGGTATAGGTTGGGACTGAGTGTTATTTTTGACTTTCTTCATGTTTTCCTAAATTCTCTTGATTTTGGGCAGTAAAGTGTTATCTTCAATCAGTGGGCCTTTTCTCCTAGTTGTGACATTCACATCCGATAGCTGTATCTCCTTGTTAGGTTGTTCATCTTCCAGACCTAACATAGGTGCACAATCCCACAATACCATGGTAGTCTCCTCAGGTGCTTCCACCGATTCATGAACCTTTTCATCTTCAACCTCGGGTTCTGTTAATTTAGAGTCTAATAATTGATTCATAACCAACGTCATGGAGTTAATCCACCGCGGGTAATTTTTTTCAGTGTGAAGTTGTTGATGAAATGTACAAAAATTGTCCACTCCAACTTCAGTGAGATTCATAACAGAAGGACTATGTGTGGGTGGCTGAGATGGGCCACTTTTGTCTCTTTTCTTGAAAAAGTGTTTATACTGCTTTCTGCTTGAATTTTCCTCTTTATCTTTCTCTAAGTCAACGATCTTGTTGGATAACTTTTGGACCATCTTGACCACACTGTCTAACTCATGAGAATGCTCATATTTGGGCCTTGTCAATAACAGAGGTTTCTTACCACTGAAGGGTCTAGTCTCTGACTCCATAGAATGTTTATTTACACTTTCAAGTTCAGCTTCTATCTTTTCAGATTCGTCATACGTTTCTGCTAAGGAAGGTTTTACTGATCTTTTGACAAACATTGCTATATCAGAGCCAAGAGCTGAAGTGTAATTAGAGTTTCTTCAGCGGGTATTATGGCTATGCTGAAATTATTTAAGTGAACATAAACCCTTTGAATAAAGTCTCTCACTTTTTCCTTCTTTTCCCTTCTTAGAGCCAATAGTTCTTTCATTAAAGCAGCAGTAGTTCTTTGGCTCCCAAACTTGCTTTTAAACAGTCTTTTGAAAGTGTCCCAGTTTGTAATTGAATTTGCCTACAAGCCAAAGTACCATGATGCTTCCTTACCTTTGAGAATATTAGGAAACAGTCTACATACCATTTCCTCATGTTCTACTGCTAAAGTTTCTAAGGCCAAGAAGAAACTTTGTAGGTGATCATCCACAGATATGCCTTCTCCTTAATCAAATTTAGGAAAAGAATTTTCATGATTCTGGGGCAAAGCATGGACTGCAGGAGCCAAGTTCAATGGTGTTCGAGCCCTCCAAGATGGTACAGGTGGTGGATTAGGCCGATTTGCATTAGGATTTGGAGGTACATTTCTGGCCATGATTCTTTTAGTAGATTGGGGTGGGGATTGGAGAGGAGATTGAAATGGAGACAGAAGAGGTGAATAATATAGGTATTCAGGTCCGAATTGGTTAAGAGGTTGGTCAATTTATTATAAAGATAAGTCTACCAACTCTTCAAAATTTCCTACTACGACCGGATTTCCTATGTAAACTAGATCTCTTCTACGAGCTGGTCTCCTTGGTAAGTCTGGAATATTTGGCAATCCTCAAAGCTTTTTTGTATAGGATCTTGTAATTCTCCTTAAATAATTTACTACAAAAGAAACAGGATAAATGTGCTCTCGGTATTTTGACTCAAGGTTAACTCTTCCTTCAGGAATAGAGCCTTTGGTAAAACTAGTTTCTAAACTATCACTGGTGAAATGATCTTGATAAAGTGGATTTCCTATGCCAGCCATGCACTGGTGTCCCTCCTTCTAGCGCCTAAACTATTGATGCTTGTAAAAATCCCAGGTACTGACAGTAGGGATTCCCCCCAATAACCGTTCCCAAATATATTGCTTATGGTTTGGTATGGGGAATCGGTCAGGTTAAGGGCTCGACTACCGTAGAGTTAAAAAAGGTTTTAAATCTGTTTTACCTGTTGTGTCCCGATCCACCATTTATGTGTTTTTTATGTTTATAAAAAATGATATGCAAATGACTAGATTAAGTGCAACTTAACAGGAAACAAAGGATTCACAATGTGATGCGTATGTTCTTACCTCTCGTCTTATCCCCTTTGTACCCGAACCATAGAAAGAAAATAACAGCTAAACTAAATAACCTATCTAACCTATCCCCAAGGAGCAAGGCTACTATTTATATGAGTAATGTACTACATATTTTGCACACAGAATTTTACAAATAGCTGATCAATTCGGAATACATAAACACAACAGAAAAATTAACAAAAAGATAGCTCATTGTTTGTTAAAACATTCATTACTCATTTACCGCATAAGATTCATAACAAGGAAATGAAATCATTCACAACATAAGAATAGTCTAGAAGTCAGAGCGATCTCACAGATTTGCATATTAAGCTAAAGTAGAAATAGTTCCATCCAGCCATATACACAACATGCATTTGAAACTTAAACAATTCCTTCTCCAACAGAATTTTGATCCTCTTTATTATAACAAGAATTAGTTCTTCTTACAACAATTCATTCACATAAGAAAGCTAGAAAAGTCCCTCTCTCATTCGATCCTACCTATACTTATACATTTCAAAATGACCTTTGGTCTCCCTGCCCTTTGGGCTTCCTTATCTTTCGATTACATAAAGTTTGTCTTTAGTGTGCTAAAAAAGTAAATAAAATATTACAAATATATCCATGTGTGAGTAAGACAAACAAATTAAGTGGCCCTAGTCAAACTATCTACGAATTATTTCCAGGCTGAAGCATCTGTGACAATTGTCTCGAAATCTGTGGGCTCTAGAAATATGACCGTGACCTCATGTTTGGCTAGCTGGCCGTTTATGTCTGCTACTCTTGCAAGGGTCACTCTCAGCAAATCCTCTAATAGAAAGTTACTAACTGCTGCTTGGGCCACTAAACTCTTTATCACTTTTGCATCTAGACCTTTAACCAGCTGAATATTCAACTGTTCTTCTTGTAGCTTATCCTTCAACTATTTTAAATTATCCCTTTCTTACCCTAGGATTTGGTAATCCTATTGTAGCTTTTCATAGTCTGAAATAGTAGCTTCATATTTTCTTTTAGATTCCTGACCTACACTTTCCTCCTTTCTCAAAATGTCTTTCATTTATGCCATTTTACCCTTATATTGATCAAGGGTTTCAATGAGCCTGCTCATATTATGAGCATTCGTAGTTTCAGTTGCAACACCCATGGAGGCCATTTGCTTGGGATCTTCTTCTACATTTTTCACGGCAATCTTCTTGGTCACTGTGGTGATCCTAGGTTGATTTCTCATCTTTAAAGTCTTCTCAGTTTTCCACACTATGGAGTTCCTTTTGGGATCGAAATACACGTCTTCCAAGCATGCAACTTCATGCTGTTTAGATGGGGTAAATGGCACCAATACCATTTCAACCATGGGGAGATGTCCTCCAGTGAGTATATTGCTGGAAGTGGAAGGATGGTTCTCTGGATTGTCTCGGGTAGGACTCTGTCCCTGATTTTCACCATCCAGGTCCTCTTGATATTTCTTTCTTTGCTCTTCTGTGAATCTTTCTTGATATTGCATGTCCTGCTCTGGATTTTGATTTTCCCGAGTTAATGCTTTTTCTAACTCTATAATCTTCTCCAGGATAGCCTCTTCTTTCTTTTTCTGTTCCTCCTCTCTCTTTTTTCTTGCATCTTCTTCTTCTTATTTCTCTCTCTGGGCTTCTTCAGCTAGAAGCTTTCTTGGACCCTCTGGCAATATGCAGGCACTCTCTTTTTTTTTTTTTCTTGCAGCTTCTTCTTCTTGACCCTTTGATTCTGGGAGATTGATGCTACTGCCTTTCACTACAGCTATTGTGGTTTTCTTTTATAGCCACTTGTTTAAAGATTTCATGCTACAAATATTGTGGTATACTTCTTCCTCCTTGTCCACATGGTTAGTGTATTCAAAATTTACTTTAAGCAGTGCTTTATGGGCTGCAAATTTACCCCGTGAGTCATTTCTATGGAATCTCTTTTCTCTAAAATGAAATCTTTCCAGTTCCTTAACAAATTATGGTGCACTCTTGACTTTAGCAAACTTGTAGTTCCCCACATAAAAAGGTATCGGTGGGAACACAACCTTTTTCAAGTCAAATAAGTGACTTCCAAATCCATCTAAGAAAATATGTCTTACAGATTCCTTATGGACTATGTAATCTATAGCATATCTTGGCAATAATGAGGGTGATTTAGTCCCCCCATACATCCTGAGGTAAATTCCTTCTTCAGAGAAGAAGTAATCCCCAAAATATTTGATAGAATCCAAAGCTCCCTCTGATAGGCATTTTCACTCTTCTAAGAAAATCAGCCGGTACAGAGGCATCAGGAACTCTTCACAGATTAACTTGCATAAATTGTGGTAGTTATGTCCCCACAGTATCAGATAAGCTGCATAAATAGGTGTCTTCCCTCCCTTCCATGTGCAATTGAGCTTTTTGAAAGGGTGAAAGCTGAGTATGCAATCAATAAAAAAGGATCCCATGTAGAATTCATATTTCCTTTGGTGTAAGCCTTCTTGGGCTGCAATAATGGAAGTAGATAGGATATTTTCCACTATATCAGCCCAATTGATAATTGTTCCTTTCATGGACACATAGTAGATCAGTGGGATCCATATAAACTTGTAAGTTCTACCATCAGCCCTGCTAAAAATCCTATTCAGCATTAAGACTACCAGTCTATATGGGGTACATAAATGAGCAGTTTCATACTCCATAGATTGCTTGTTCCTAAAAGTCTTCCCTTCAGCTACCATCATTTTTGTTGTAGTTATGTAATCAAACTCTATATTTTTGGCCCATCCAGTCGTCATGCTAATATTGGATGTCGGTAGGATGTATGCTTTGGCAATAAATCTAGGTGTGAGGGATGCAAATCCTTTGTGTTCCACATTGTTCATTATCTTCCATGTTGAATCCACTCTGGGTAGAATCCATCCGATGACCTCTGCTCAAGGAAACATTTATGGTCTAGTAGACACCTTGGTGATCCCAGACCTTAATATGTTGTCATATAAGGATAGGTCTTCCAACCCTGCCACAAGAATCCTCTTTGCTACAAGCATATGGTAGATTTAGCTCCAATTAAATTCAGATTCTGCTCCTATTACTGGCTTTGTATCTTCATATATTGATTCCACCCTTGGTGTGGGTGAGATTTCTGTATCCGAGTCACAATCTACGATCTTCGCCTTCTTCGTCATGTTGTTGGGTATATGCTATGAATGCAACAAAAAACATGTTTCAGTATTTACATTATTGAATAAACTCATGCATTCGAAAAGATAAAATGTTATGAGATACCATGCACCACACTTCTAAAAGCATCACTAGCAACCTTCCTTACCCTGCCATTCACACCCATTGGGATAGAACAAACTCTCTGCAACTTAGTATGTAAAAAAATGGTAACAGAAAACTATAGAAACCGACGAGCTTCGGCCTCTAGAACCTAGAGTGGAAAAATAACTCAGCTTCCTGTAATACCCTCTACCAATGGATGCAAAAACTTTATGGGGCTCATAGTTTGTAGGCGGCGCTGCCCTAGGTTCAAACCACTAGGTTCGAGATCCCACGACTGGATGATACAAAGCCAAAACCTAAAGGGTCTACATAAAATGGGAAAACTGTAACCTCTGTTATTTCCCAACAATGAGAACCAAGTAAACTCCATGCAGACAAAAAGCCCGGGATTCTGGAGATTCTCCACCACCTAACAGGATTTACGGGCAAAAAACGCCTCTGGATGAAATGGTGAAGCTCCTCGGGCAGGTAGGGTGGCCAGGGAAAGATTGAACCTCAAAAAGAGAATGGCTAAACCTAAGATGAGGGGAGGACACCTTTTTAAAACCTAAAACCAAAAACCTACCCACCCCTTCTCAAAAAACTAACAACTGATGGCTTGAAAAAATACATGAAATCATTAATCAGTAGTAGGCACACGAAAAACCTACATGGCAGGTGGCCAGATGGACACGCAATCGTGGATTCTTGGACTAATGTGCCACGTGAGCTTCAGATAGAATTTCCACCAATCACGCAAAAACTTCATCGAGATAAATGAAAACGCGACCAACAATGTAAAAATCTCCCCGTAAAATCAAATTGGTAAAACCCCCCTTCCAACGGTGTATAAATAAGCACTTACGGGTTAAAAAACAATTAATACGATTGGCAAATATTTTCAAACCTGTATAAGCGAGGCTAAACACTTCTGGTGCCAAAACACGGTGCATCGAATGCCTTCATATAAGTCAAAGTAAGAACGGCCCCGAAAATGACGAATTGACAAACCCCAACACAGCCAAACCCATCGGCTTCAGAACCCACAACAAGCCCGCATTCCTTTTGTGGCTCAGTGGTCAAAACAACGTCGAAAAGAAAAATGGACAACAGCCTCTGTAGCGGTTCCAAGACTAAAAATACTCCCACGAAGCGGGCCTGTGGAAGATCGGGCTATCGTGAAAGGAAATTTCTGCCGTCACGACGAAGAGATAGACATCCACCCGACGCAGAGGGTCGTAAACCAAGTTAAGAATCAAGCTTTAGAACTTGAAAAACATCCGTCGTAGTGCAAAAGAAACCACAAACCTAGCGCAACGCAGTATCAAAGGTTGGCCGTTGTAGCGGATCCAAAATTGAAAACTCTCCGCTGTAGCGGGACAAAAAGAAATGTGAAAATTCTCGACATTCGAACCAAAACCCGACCCACCGTTGCAGCGTGGATTTCTGAAAAATTCCACTGCAGCGGACAAAAAATTGCTCCGACGACGCATAAGAAAAGAAACGTCCACCGTAGCAGATCAAACTTTGACAATCACCCGTTGCTGCGGCTAAAATACTTTTTCCTACCTTAGTATAAAACCACTTCTTGAACTTCCCCAATGATAAAACAAAACATAAATGCTGGATTTCCAAAAATCAAAATCACTAAGGACCAAAAACTAAACTTCAAAAAGGGGGGCCATAAAATATGCTAATTTTTTTTGGGTGGTAGTTGTTGTAGCAACAATTGGCGATTGGCTAGCGAACACAGATCTCTAGAAGAACTAACTTTTAAGACAAAAAATTGCTTTATAGTATTCTATTAAATCAACTCATCCAAAAACTTTCCAAGATTTCTTTAAGATGTCCAGACCTTTCTGGGAATGTAAGACTTAAAACTTTAACATTGATTATGGTCCACTAGGGTAGGGTAACCATGTTTTCAAAGTCTTGATAACTCTTTCGAGGCAAAAAAATGGGGTTCATTTACTTCTGCATTTGGTTGCTTATAGCTTAGACACCACATGATCGTAACAGAGTATGGACAAACGTATTCGTTTATTCCTCATTCACTTGCCTTTTGCATTCTTTTGATGCTTTTAGAATTTTTGTCCTTTTGAGTCTTCCCAGATTGCTCCTTTCATTTGAAACTTGGTTTTAGGTTCTTCCATCCATAGTGTCCTTTTGTGTGAGAGATAGTTTGTGTTCAACTCATGGACGAAGAAGAACCTCTGAGCAATCTTATCCATTTACTGATTTTGTTCAGTATGTCTTTTGATATCTGATTTCTTTTTGGGAAATTTGACACTTTTAAGCCTTTTGGCTTTTATTTTTGGCATGGGATCATTTTAAATACCATACACCTGTCCATCCTTCTTCCTTTCCATGGATCCATTGCTATTCATTTCCTAGGACAGATTTTAATGTGAAGTGGATGGAGCCCCAAAATAGTATTCTAGACTCTTCTTACCTCAGTTATTTGTTATGGGTTTAAATAGGACTTCAATGTGTTCATAACCTCCCTTCAAATAGTCTATCAACTTAAATAATCTTAATCATGATACATATACATTTAATAAGCAACTTTCCAGTCAAAATATTTGCACTTTTCCCACAAATCGAATGTCCCCAAAACACCAAAAGCTTTGCTGGCTTATTTGAAAATTGAAATAAAGCAAATAAAAAAAACAGAAATAATTCTGCAGCAAAGAAAGCAAAGGAAATCTAACTATGCAAAATTTAAGCAAACACAAAAGTTTATTTATGTACAAAAAACGTCAAAAAGCTTCAAGTAAAATAAGGTTTGCGAACCAAACCCTTAATTCGCAGATTCTCTTCCCACCCCTGCAAATTCTGTCACCTTGTATGTCAGGGGGCCTATCTTTTCTACAATCTGAAATGGGCCTATCCATAAATGTTGAAACTTAGAGTGCTTACCCTTTTCATCATGCGGGTGATCCCACTTTAGAACCAAATTTCCTACCTCAAACTCTTTATTCCTAGACTTGTGCTTGTCAAACCATCTTTTCACATTCTCTTGTTGGTGCTTAAACCTTTCCTTAGACTTGGATGTAGATTCTTCTAGTTTCAGCATAGTATTGATTCGGGCTTGTAAAACCTCACCGTTAGACCCTCTAGATTCTTGGGCAAATTGAGAATAAGGAAATAAAATGTTAGGGGGCAGGATAGCTTCGTTTCCGTAAACTAAGGTATAGGGTGACACACCTAAGGAGTTATTGGGTGTAACTCGATCAACCCAAAGTGCGTTAGGAAGAGATATGTTCCAGCTTCTTTGATTCTCTATGACTGTTTTCTTTAGAATCCTAATGAGATTTTTATTAGTATATTAAACTAACCCATTACCTTGTGGATAATAATTAGCAGAATAATGTAATTTAATTCCTTTCTCATTAGCAAATGCAGTAAGCTTGATTGATGAAAAATGATATGCGTTATAAAAAACCAAGGAAATTGGAACCCCAAACCTTGTCATAATATGGTCTTGTAAGAAATCCATAACCACATCTTCGTTTACTTTCCGTAAATGGATTGCTTCTACCCATCTGGTAAAATAATCTGGGGCCGTGAGAATATACTTGTGTTGTAATGAATAATTGTGATTGATATCTCCAATAATATCGATTCCCCATTGCTCGAATGGTTCAGAAATAATAACTAGTTGTAAAGGCCCTGCTGCCTTTTCTTGTCTTCCACTGCTCCTTTGGCATGCATCACACTTCCTTATGTAAGCTCGAGCGTCTTTAAACAAAGTTGGAAAATAATATCCAGCCCTTAGAATCTTGTGTGTTGTAGTGTCTCTTGAAAAATGACCTCCAGTAGGGCCATCATGCAATTCCTTCATGACTTTGGCTGCATCTTCTTGTTCTAAACATATGAGAAAAACTCCATCATAGTTTTTACTACACAACACTTTGTTGATTATCTGATACTATTATGAATTCAAGCGCAATGCCCTTCTCTGTTTGGAATTCCAGTGTTCAGGAAAATAACCTTGTTGCACAACAGGATTTGAACCCGAATTTCGACGTCAGAATCCGACGTCATCCGACATTTCGCACAGATGTGTCGGACATCAATCAATCAAAAGAATACCGATAACAAAATATTTATAGTGCCGTCGAATCTCTGACACTAGGGAGTCGGATTTCTGACCCTTGTAGTGTCGGTTATCTGACATTTCAGTGTTGGATATTTGACGTCTGTGAACCCAAAAACGTCGGTTATCCGACCCCTGAGCATCAGATATCCAACGGGCTGTATAGGTTTTTTTATAAAAAAAAAATTAAGGTTTACATGATTTTAAATTTTATGGTCCCATACTTTCAACGGTAACTATGTTCAAAGTGTCGAATATCTGACGCATGTCCATTATAAATATAAATTGTTTTGAACATTTCAACATGTTTGTTGTAGAAGCGACAGGCGATTTGCGAAAATTATTTGTTCCTCGACGGACGTTTTCAGGAATTGTTTTATTCTTCAATGGGCGGTTGTGGGAATTTTTTTTTTCATCGATAGACAGTTTGCCGGGAATTTTTTATTCTTCAAATTCTCTCCATTTGACAAAACCTTGATGCGTGGAACTTGATTTTTTAAGACAACTAGTTATATTCATTAACGAAGTTTATGACAAAATGTCAAATAGATTAAATATTCCGGAGCCAAACGAAGACAACCGACAATTGCTTGCTAGACTATGGGATGCAGCAAAATGAAGGGGTGATGGCAAATGTTATTGTCCGTGTACTCAATGCAGGGGATTTAAGAGGAGAAGAATATTGATCTCAATAGCCACAAAACATTACAGGGAACATGGACATGCTGAGGGGGGGAACGAATATCGTCCATTTGTAGGTTTAGCATTATAAACATTATTATATTCGTTTTTTTTGGTAATTGTATGTATTGTTTTTTTTCCATATATTAATGTATATCTATTGATGTTTCCATACATTTATATTAAAGGAAAGACACCCTATAGCATGTCGTCTAGAGGAAGTGCTTTTAGAACAAGTTCAGGATCAGGATCATGGAGCGTGTATGTTTAATGGAGAACAAGTGAATGATCATATTGAACAAGATGATCATGTCGATGATGTAATTGAAGATGATGGTACAAATACATTGATCCATGATTCATTTAACATTAGAATGGATGATGATGACATTGATAATGAAAATGATGATGACTTTGATGATGTTCATGGTATACCTCTTCTCGATAAGGCATATGAACCCCTTTATGAAGGCTCCAAAAAAAATCTTCTCTCTACTATGTTGTTGATAATGAACTTGAAGGTTATGAATGGTCTTTCAAACATTGCAATCACACGGATGCTAAGGTATCTAGAATAATCCATCACATATATAGGATCGTGATAAATTTTATTTGTATTCCTCTAATAATTGTATTGTTAACTCATTGTTGATCATTGTACGGATGAAGCACGGTTTCGTTAATATTATTTATTTATTCCATTAACAATTTTTTTTTGTAGCTTGATACTGAATTTTTGTTACCACCATCAAATATTTTACCTTGCACATATCGATATTTATCTTCCATCATGAAATAGATTGGAATGCATTATGAAGGAATTCATGCATGCCCCGATGACCATGTTATATATTATAATCAACATGAATTTGCAACAGAATGTTCGGAATGTCATGTAAGTAGATATCGTACAGATAAAGTAACAAAAAAGGTGCCTCAGAAGGTTCTTCGTTATATTCCCATCATTCCACATTTGCAATGACTGTTCACTTGCAAAAACATAGCGTAATTTATGGATTACCATGCCAAGAACAGAAGTCAAGATGATGTTATCCGAATGCCTGCAGATGGTACTGCTTTTAGAGATATTGAGGAAAAGTAGCCTCACTTTAAAGAAGAACCACGTAATCTTAGGATTTCTTTGGAAACAGATGGTGTTAATCCATTTGCACAGATGAAATCCATTTACATGGTGTGGCCTATTTTTGTTATCAACAATGACATTCCTCCATGGTTGTCAATAAAGAGGGAGCACATAATGTTGTCGATGATTATTCCAGGTTTTATTAACGAAAACTGTTTTATTTATAATGTAGTTGTGGCATCTCATTTGTCATAATATGTATCTTAATTTCATATATATATCTATTATTTTACTCTTCTGCATGGTTTATATATCTTAATGGTTCTCATAATGATATATTTTATATGTACTTCAAATTATGAATGGGGTAAGTTCGAAGTCAAAGATATGAATGTATACATCAAACCTCTTATAGATGAGCTACTGAAGTTATGGAATGGCATAACTATGTATGACGTATCTAGACCAATACGACAAAGGAAATTTCAATTCCATGCAATGGTTGTATGGACAATACACGATGCCCCTGGTTTAACTTCATTTTATGGTTTGTAATTTTAAGTTCCACTTTAATTGCATTTAATGATATGGAGTAGTTAGAATATTTTATATGTGAATATATTTGACATAGATATTCCATATCTAAATATTGTAGTTCTTTAGACAAAGGGTAAATTTGCATGTCCAATTTGTGATCCTAAGATAAAATCCCGTCGTTCAAAAAGCTTAAGAAAGGAGGTGTTTGATGAGTGTAGGCATTTCCTCTCTAAGAATCACAGGTATAGAACAACTGAAAGAAATATTTTCAATGGGAAGTAGAAGACTGCATTAAAACAACGGAGAATGACACCTCACCTTTGGAAGATGCAATACAATAGAAATCGTCATCATGGTACGTATGGATCATCGTATATGAATTTTTATGTATTTTAATTTTTATTGTGAGTTGTTTGTTGTAGTGGCCATATTTGATTTATGATGTAATTTATTAATTACAAACTAATATTCATGATTTCCATCGTGATCATGAAGGCATTAATGGTCTTCCACGAGGAATGAAAAGTTATTCTATTCAATTCAGCAGGTTGCCCTACTATGATCATCTACAAATTGCTCATTTGTTTGATACAATGCATATTGGAAAGAATGTTACTGAAACCTTATGGTGACTACTAGAGCTAAGGAGGGAGAAAGATAAAGTTGTGAAAGTGCGCAAAGACATTCAAGAAAGCAACCATGTAATGAAAAACGTCATCCAATTTCATACCAACGGAGGACAAGTTAATATAAACTCAATTCCATGGATGTTTACGGAGCAACAAAGCAATGTTGTCAAAGAAGTAATGTGGAAAATTAAATTTCCCACCGGTTTTTGTGCAAACTTGAAGAATATCATAACTAAAAAAGGTGATTTTGCGGGGGTCAAAACACATGATTGGCATGTCTTCATCAAGGTAATTATTATTGTTATGTCCATATAATTCTTTCTTGTTTGTATACTCTTTTTTTAATAAATGGCATGGTTTTTATATTGATATAGTATGTTCTACCTCTCTATCTCCCGGACAACTTCGACAACAATGTGGATTTTTATTATATCCTTCATATTCTAATTGTATTTTCTAGTCATAATTGCTTCAATTAAGAGCATATATGTCTTTGTTCAGGATATTTACACCTTTCTTTCATTTTAATGGTTATTGTCATTAAACAGTTGGTCAAGAATGGGATGCAATTCATTTATACATCGCAAACAATCTTGAATGGATGAAGGTATGGATTAAACGATGTGCACAATCAGGTCATGGAATATCATGGGAAGGTGTGGCTTCATTGGTAAAAGTAACACAACGCAATGGAGATACAAATCTAACAAAAAGGGAAATCGATTTGGCATATGGTGTAAAAGATAAAATGGCAAGAATATAATTAATCAAATATCCCTCTAAATCTTTTATTTTGCAAATTACTTATTGATGTACATGTTCTTTTTTTCCATGTATTATTGCATAAGGACTGAATGGTTGTGTAATCTTTTCATGTATTGCTTATTGCGGGTAAAAAACCATAAGGCTATGGTCTGCAATGGAGGTAGATATCAGATCAAACAACTGGATGAAATAAAGAAAACATCAGATTCTGGGGTTTCGGCTGTCTTTGAGGTTACCAATGTTTCATCTAGAACTGACAGACATCCAGAAGTCTCAGAAAATTGATACTATGGGTATTTGGAAGATATTATACAGTGTGACTTTAAATCCTTTAAGGTAGTTCTATTCGTTGTCAAATGGTACAGGTTACGATTGAATCAACGTGATCCTGATAGAACTATTATTGAACATGATAATGGATTTAACATGGTAAACACAAGGTTGTTTGAGCCAAGAATAGAGCCCTATGTTATTCCAAGCCAAAGTGAACAAGTATTTTACTCAGAGGTTCTAGGTAAAGCGGCCTAGTCCTTTGTTGTGAGACACGATCCAAGGGGAAGGCCGGTAAAGTATAACCTAGATGTTGGTAATGAAGAGGGTTCTCTAGAAGAATAATATGATGATGAAGAGCATGATCAACTTGAGTTAGCTGACGCCAATAGAATATGTGCAATAAATAGTTGAATCAGATGATGTAGCAGACAATGCCGATGAAGATTATTTCGACAATGACAGGATGAGCGTAACTAATGATGATGATGATGATGATATGGCCAATCCTTACAATGTTGTCTATGTATCTGATGATACAGATGATGACATGGATGAACAAGACACTGAAATGGATGAAGAAGACGATGAAATATATTGAAAGGTAAATATTTAATTAGAACTATTATTTTATCTTATTTAAAAAAAAGAGTTACTAACATCATCACCATCACCATCATCTTCATCATCGTCATCATCATCATCATCATCATCCTCATTGTCGTCATCATCATCATCATCATCATCATCATAATTTTCATTGTCGACACCATCATCATCATCATCATCATCATCACACATCATCATCTTCATCATCATCGTCGTCATCATCACACACCATCATCATCATCTTCAACTTCATCGTGAGCATCATCATCGTCGTCATGATCAACATCATCATAATATTCATCATCATTGTCATCATCATCATCGTCATCATCATCATCATCATCCTCATGATGATGATAATCATCATCATCATCATCAACATCATCATCATCATCACCATCATCATCATCTTCATCATCATCGTCATCATCATCATCGTCATCCTCATGATGATGATAATCATCATCATCATCATCAACATCATCGTCATCATCATCATCATCATCATCATTGTCATCGTCGACATCAACATCATAATCTTCATCATCGTCATCATCATCATCATCATCGTCATCATCATCATCATCATCATCATCATCATCATTTTCATTGTCGACATCAACATCATAATCATCATCATCATCATCATCAACATCTTCATCATCATCGTCTTCATCGTCATCATCATCATCATCATCGTCTTCATCATCATCGTCGTCATCATCTTCATCATTGTCTTCATGATCATCATCAACATGCGCATCATCTTCATCATCATCATCGTCTTCCTCATGATGATGATACTCATCATCAACATCATCATCACCATCATTATCATCTTCATCATCATTGTCATCATCATTGTCATTATCCTCATGGTCATCGTCTTCATCATCACCATCATCATCATCATCACCATCATCATCATCTTCATCATCATCGTCATCATCATCATCATCGTCACGATCAACATCATCATCGTCATCCTCATGATGATGATAATCATCATCATCATCATCATAATCATGATCATCGTCATAATCATAATCATCATATTCATCAGCATCAGCATCATAATCATCATTATCATCATCATTTTCATCGTTGACATCATCATTGTCATCGTCTTCATCAACATCATAATCATCACCATCATCATCAACATCATAATCATCAACTTCATCATCGTCGTCATCATTATCATCGTCATCCTCATGATGATGATAATCATCATCATCATCATTGTCATCGTCGACATCAACATCATAATCTTCATCATCGTCATCATCATCACCATCATCATCATCATTATCATCATCATCATCATCGTCATCATTTTCATTGTTATCATGATGATGATGATAATCATCATCATCATCATTAAGATCATCATCATCATTGTCATCACAATCATAATCATCATCATCAAGATCATCATCATCATCATCATCATCATCATCATCAACATCATCAACATCATCATCATCATCAACAACATCGTCATCATTGTCATCATCGACGTGAACATCATAATCATAATCATCATCATCATCATCATCACCATGCTCACATGCTCACATGCTCAACTTTTCAATCATCCTTCAAATCTATATTTTCATTTATCCAAGATAGGGATGTGTCGTTATGTAGATGGTTCTTCCCTCAATAATGTGAAGGTTCTTTATTCAAGTTAGGATGTTTTTCGTCCTCTTAGGTTTGCATCTCTCTATTGAACATATATTTGGGACCCATAGTTCTAGAAGTCAAGGAATCTATTAGATATAAGAAGTATTTCAAGGATACAAAAAATTCCTTTCATTTTATTGCCTATATCAAACAATTTCCTTCTCATCACTTTTTGATTGAAATTAGGTTTGCTAGTATTATGCATTTTTTTTGGAAAATTAATATTTGAAGTAAACTAAGTTTTACTTATGATGATGATGACGTTGATGAAGATGATGGTGATCATCAGCATTTCCATCATCATCATCACAGTCATGAGGATGACGATGATGGTGGTGATGACGATGATAACAATGAGGGTCATGATGACGATGATGATGAAGATGACGATGACGATGACGATGAAGTTGATGATGATGATGATGATGAGGGTCCTGATAATGAAGATAACGATGACCATGGTGATGATGATGGTGATGATGGTGATCATTGCCATCATCATCATCATCATCATCGCTGTCATCATCATCATTACGATCATCATGATGATGAAGACGACGACGATGATGATGATGATGATGAGGGTCATGATAATGAAGACCACGATGTTGAAGACGATGACGACAATGATGACGATGATGATGACGATGATGATGAAGATGATAATCATAATGATCATGATGATGACGATGATGATGATAATGATCATGATGATGATGAGGGTGAGATTGTAGGGAATACCTAAGGTCGCCATCATCATCTTCATCTTCAGGGGTTTCGTTGTAGGGATTAGGTGAGATCGCCATCATCATCATAATATTATAATAAAAAATACTATTCCTAAGTTAAAAATACATATATTAAAAAATACATATAGCTAAGTTAAAAATACTATGCCTAATGAAAAAATACTATTATGGCAATTTATATAATATAAAATAACATATAATAAAAATAAAATACATATAATATAAAATAATATATAATAAAAATAAAATACATATAATATATAATAATATATAATACAAAATGAATAGTGTATTTGGACATTGTCGCGACTCGTTTTGGACAGTTCAGTTCAATTTGGAGGTTTTTGTGAATTTGGGAGTAGGTCTAGTGGAGCATAGGGTTCAGAATTGGACCTCATGGTTGATAATTGGAAGGGTTGAGAATTAGAGCTTACGGTTGAGAATTGGAGCCGACGGTACAAATTTGGAGCACACGGTTCAAGTTTTGGAGTTCACGATTTGGTTTTGGACCTCATGGCTCAACGGGTAAGCATCATGGCCTCCTTTTTTTGGGCATACTGTGACAAGGGTTTTTGGGCATGTTGTGACAAGGGTTTTTGGGTGACAAGGGTTTTTTGTGTGCGCTGTGATGTTTGCTCCTTTCTGTCGATCTCAAAAATCAGTGGTCCAATATTGACTTGCCTTAAGGGGGAGGGGATATTATGCTATATAATTTGAGACCATAAACTGCTCACTTTGGCAAGCTGCTATGGCACCTCAAACTCATAAACCCGTTTCCCAATAACCAGGGTTGGGGTTTACCATAAGCACCCCAATTGGTCATTCCATTCCTTAACATGCGGAACTGGAGCCTAGACTTATGGCCTTAGAAGAGTTAGTTAATGAGTGTTGTCTTAGAACATGGCTCGATCAATATGCTCACATCCAACTCCAAGCCATATATCAGGAACATAATCTCACAATGTCTCTATGATGTTTGCTGTGTATTCCAAACTGGACAGGGGAAACACATGTATTACCAACATGCGGGAAAGCCATTGGATATGCTAATGCTTGGACTATAATAGACCAAGGAGATGTACTAGAAATATTTGCCTTGACTTGTTGATTTCACTGTTAAGTTGAACGTAAATTACAAATAGGGAGGAGCACTAAGCAAGCTACAACAATTTGTACGAAATCGTATGAGTATAGATATAACGATGTTAGTTCCTAGATATCCTGTAGAGTGGATGTTTGGTTGCTCTATAGGTTCCAAATATTTAGGTTCCTCATTAGATTCTTCACTAGATGAATCATATATGGGGCCACCAAAACTATGATTATTGATTTCAAATATAACATCCAAGTCTTCATGAAATGGATAAATGCATGCATTTTCCATCTCATCATCAAACAAGGGTTTTCCTACAAAATATTCCTCATCAGAATCTCAACAATATGGACCATCTAATTCAGATGCTTTGGATGAGGTAATATAATAGGAGGATGGGTTCTTTCATAACTAACAATCCAAAGGGTCTCTGTCTGTACTTCCTGCTTATTCACCAGCTTCAATCCGTCCTCATCAGCTTTCAAACATGGGTTTTCTTCACTGTTCATGCATTTACATTGATCAGCTAATGACAAACCCAATTTGACAGTTTTAGCTAACCCGCATTTGACCCATATTGGCTGATATGGATTCTGAAGTCTGGCCAGTCTGAGCATTACAATTAGTGGACGAACCCATCACATTTTGGTTCACATTCAAATTGGTTTGATTGTTTTTATGTGAGTTATCTCAGCAACCAGTTCCCAAATAAGCTATTAAGCCGACTCTACCCAAATGCGATGCTTAAGGTAGGTTTAGAGAAGATCATTGAAGATCATTATAAAATCCCTAGGTTAGAAATAAACTCGAACCTATCCCAGTATTTTCCAAATTGTAGCGACAATAGGGGTTTGCCAGAATTCTGCTAAATGTTATGGATTACTTTTTTAAGGTGTTTTATTATAGAAACATTATATTAGAAAGCAACTATCCATGAGGACAGAGTTCAAGAACTTTGTTGAACTCTGTCCACATGAACTATATCTCACAAAATATAACAAGTGTTCAACCAAGCAATGGTGATGACTCGTGGTATTATGCCTCACAAGTTTGTGATGTTGCAACCCCATGAAACATAATACCAAGAGTCGTCACCATTATTAGCCAACACTTATTAGCTATTTTGGAGTTAGTGAATTGAAAGTGGCTAAGTCAACGCAAAAAAGAAAGGTAATAATTTTGACTAAATAAACTATTTTGATTATTGTACCTACATCTTCCGCTACATGCATTGCTTGCATGCCTCACCTATCTCGATGTACTATCAACATTATTATTATTGGTATGTGTACCTTCTCTCAATGACAATATTAGTTTAGGGATGTATTGAGGTTTATTCCACATATTTGCTAGTGTATGCATCCAATACTTGCTAGTTACTTGATCACTATTAGAGAACAACTTCAGCTCTATCATGTTAACCTTACTTCATCCAGCTAAAAGTAGTTCACATATTCAGAGAACAAAATACTAAGGCTGATAGCTTATTCAAAGAAGAATTAACCTTGGCCTCAGGCCATTTTCAGTTTACTGAATTCACTAATGGGAATGTATTGATCAGGGCACTTTCCAGCTTTTCTATCCCTTAGCACTTGAGTCTTTTATGTGTTGTTTCTATTGACATCCTTTGGATGATTGAGGTGGATGATCCCCTCATATTAATAATCTCTCTTGTTTATTGCTTCTTTGGATTAGCTACTTCAGTATTAGACTTGAATTATCTGTCTGTTGAAGGTTAGTGATGTAGATGTAGTCAAGATTCCTAGATTATAGGTGTTACCTTTGAAGGTTTGTTCAGTATTCCTGTGAAGCTGATCAATTGTCATCTATCTACTGATGATGAACATAGCTGTATCTATTCCGATGCCTTTGTGTCGGATATTTGATGGCGATATAAATATTTTTTTATCGGCATTCTTTTCGGTGATTGTTGTCCGACACATTCGTGCGAAATGTCGGATGACGTCAGATTCTGACGTCGGATTTCGGGTTCAAATCCTGTTGTGTAAGGGAGGTTTAGATAAGGATTCAAGTTCCACCATAGCCATGATAGTTAGATTTTTTTTTCTCACATGTATGCTCGGTCCATTGGAGAAGGATGAAAATCGATCGCTACCTCGAGCAGGATTGCCGAGCCATGTTTTGTTATAAGCAAGAAACTAGAACCTAATGCCTATATCATTGAATATCATTATAAAATATTAAATTTTTTTCTACATACCTGTTAATATCATCGTCAAACAAAACTGTCCATGAGGACAGAGTTCAAGAACTCTGTCACACATGAACTATATGTCACATAAGATAACAAGTGTTCTGCCAAGCAACGGTGACGACTCGTGGTATTATGCCTCACAAGTTTGCAATGTTGCAACCCCATGAAACATAATACCATGAGTCATCCCCATTATTAGCCAACATGTATTAGCTATTTTAGATTTAGTGAATTGAAAGTGGCTAAGTCAACGCAAAAAAGAAAGGTAATAAGTTTGACTAAATAAACTATTTTGATAATTGTACCTACATCTTCCGCTACATGCATTGCTTGCATGCCTCACCTATCTCGATGTAATATCAACATTATTATTATTGGTATGTGTACCTTCTCTCACTGACAGTCTTCTTCCTATTTGTTTTCCAAAACAACTATATTATAGGGCCTTTTGGAACGACATTGTTTTGCATGCAACTTTTATTTTGTCAATCTTAGAAAGAAACTCGAACCTAACCCAATATTTTCCAAATTGTAGCGATAACAGGGGTTTGCCAGAATTTTGCCAAATGTTATGGATTTCTTCTTTAAGGTATTTTATTATAGAAACCTTATATTAGAAAGCAACTCGAACCTAACCCAGTAATTCCCAAGCTCTAAACACCATGAGAGCTTGGACTATGTTGGATATTTTCATTAAGTGATTGAATGAAGTAATCCACTTACAATAACTATTTTTTCAAAATATTACATTTTTTTCCACAATATACCTATTAATATCATCATCAAACAAAACTGTCCATGAGGACAAAGTTCAAGAACTCTGTCCACATGAACTATATCTCACAAAAGATAACAAGTGTTCAGCTAAGCAACGGTGGCGATTCTTGGTATTTTGTTTCACAAGTTTTCCATGTTGCAACCTAATGAAACATAATACCAGGAATCATCACCATTATCTAGCCCTTAGCACTTGAGTCTTTTATGTGTTGTTGCTATTGACATCCTTTGGATGATTGAGGTGGATGATCCCCTCATATTACCGATCTCTCTTATTTATTGCTTATTTGGATTAGCTACTTCAGTATTAGACTTGAATTCTCAGTCTGTTGAAGGTTAGTGATGTGGATGTAGTCAAGATTCCTAGATTAGAGGTGTTACCTTTGAATGTTTGTCCAGTATTCCTGTGAAGCTGATCAATTGTATTCCTTAGGGTTGCCTTAGGGTTGAAAATTAGTATGGGAAAACAAGTTAGCATTGCCTTAGGGTTGAAAATTAATATGGGAAAACAAGCATCATCAAGACAAGATAAAATGAATAAATCAACAAATATTATAGACTGATATAAATGTATTTAAAACATTCTTTTCATTGCTGAATGTGCCAAGTAGCAGATCTGGAAATGTCCGCTCTTCACCACCATTGATTATATATATATATGATTGTTGTAGGTTACTACTTGGAAAAATGCCTCTGAAGTGCTGGCTTATGCACTACAGAGTAGCAGTGAAGAGGTTAAAACATCCACTCTACAAGATCTCCAGGAACTCAACATCATTATTTGTCCATTACTGTAAAGGCATTGTACTAGAAGATTTGGTTGGACTTGTTGATTTCACGGTGAAGTTGAACGTAAATGATAAACAGAGAGGAGCACTAAGCAAGCTACATCACTTTGTAGTAAACCGAATGAGTAGAGATATAATGTCTGGAGTAGTCTGCATACATCCTTCACTTGAATGATGTTAGTTCTTGGCAATCCTAACATCATTCAAGTGAAGGGTGTATGCAGACTGCTGCAATATCATGATTCGACCATGAGGTGCTTATTTGACTGGAAATTGGGTTAGGTAATACTTTGCCATTAATGGAAAATCATGAATCTTATGGTTTATGCTTTGGGTCTTGAAGCAAGTACTAGGTATTTTGATGTCCTCTATTTTTTATTTGAACATTTTATGTTAATTTTCACAGTGTCTGATTTTTTTTTTGTCCCTCTTACAATTAACACGATAAGATGACCTTTGTGGTTTAGACAATTGGTTAGCTTTAGAATCAACAAATATTACAGACTGATATAAATG